>BMAU01008863.1:0-340874 GCA_019973935.1 Trichonephila clavipes
ACAAAATAAAAAATGCACATTTACACTGATATAAATTATATATATATCATCTGGTTTTCCACTTTCAAGATTCCACTTCAAACGCTCATTAGCTATCTTTGATCCCAAAACCAAAAAAAAAAAAAAAGATATTTTGTTTGCATTGCTGTAATCCCGCGATGAGAGATTTTTTCTTACGTTTCTTGTAACCTCTAGAATAGTACTTTTGATTATCATCTCTTTGACCTTCAAACTTACTGGTATGCTTAACTCCGTCTACTTTTTTCCTTTGGGAAAGTTGTAAATATCTCTATTTTCTGTTGCTTTTTCCCCCCATGTAAATGAGTTTTATGATGTATGGATAAGCATATTGAGCACTTTGAAGGATTAATTGGCAAGATGTATTTTATGAGTAATCTGAAATTGCATTATAAAAAACGTTTTACACAATTATTTTTATAACTGACATCGATGTTTTTGTATCGAATACATTTTTCATGGGAGCGTCGCAAGGCGCTGAATCACTCAAATTCTGGTAAAACTGTTTATTCGTTAACAGTTTCTTGACAGTATCCTCCGATATGACACTCTTAATGGAAACTAAAAATGAATTTGTCACATTTATGCCTCTTTTTGAAGTGGCAAACGTTTTTTTACAATCAAGGTACTTGTTTTTGATCGAGTTCCCTTCACGACCACTTTTGTTCAGAAATATTTTCTATGAATATGCTATACTTTCCCCTATGATTAACTTTGTGGTTTTAATTGCTGTGTTGTACAACTTATTATGGTTTATAAATGTAAATGAGCAGAATATAAAAAAAATGGGCATCTGTGATCTCTCTATTGAAGGAAGATGAAACTGATCAAGCAATTGAAGAACCTGATGAAATAATGCGTAGTAATCGTGATAGCGAAAGTAAATATGACAAAAGTGATAGACATGAAACGTTTGAGTTGATTTGTAATTTTCAAATGCTGCCTAAAGAACTCTATCAGAAAATTAAGATATCAAGAAAACTAAGAAGCCATAAATGTAACACTTCGCCTTGTCAAAAAGTCACAAGCAAGAAAAAGGTTACACATGCTATTTGTAGATCATCAAAAGAATAGAAAAATTACAATAACGTGAGCAAAATATGACAGTTTTGATTGCAAATAACGTTCTTGTATTGTTAGTGAAAAGTGTCTGTGATTTATGTTCTTTATTAAGGTCACGCACATTTGGAACGATTTCTTTAGTTTTAATGTTTTTTCTCAAATCATCAAGAAAAATTAAAGATCCTTTAAAGTAGGTAAGTACATTTTCTCTAAGTTAAATTATTCACTGCAATTTTTTGTGATTTTTATCGAGCACAGAAAAAAAATAATTATAAAAAAAAAAGGATTGGGGTGACTTGGTGAAGTGATCGCGCGACCAGTAACGTTAGTGTGGAGTGGGCGCCTGCTTCCGGGTTAAAACATTTTGAAGGTTTCTCGCTTTAAATATTAAAAATAACACAATTATTCTTCATTGGAATTTTCATTCGTTTTCCTTATTTAATATTAATTCTAAATGCTAATTCTGTGAGGCTTAAAATTACAGTTCGTTTTTAAACTATTTATAATAGGAGCATATTCATTTAAAAATCATTTTATATTTTTGTATGCATTGTTGTGCACTTGGTTTTGCTCTTCTTACAATTAAGCTATTATATCAAGAATAATGTATTATTTTTAAAAAAATAATCGCAGAACGGAGTACTTCAGCCAGTGTACTTATAAATGTATCAGTACTGCACAATGTATTTTATAACTAATTTATTAATACTAATTTAAGAGCAAGTTTAATTATTATTAGTGACTTCCATGGGCTTGTCTTACTTCAGAGCAAAGGTTTTCAAATGAAGGCTTAATATTAGAAATTGACACTCTGAGTTATTTTCTATATTTAGCTGAGATCTAAATTTTGTCTTCAAAGCAGCCGCGAAAATCCGGTTTCCCAAAGGTACGATGTTGAAACGGTAAAAGTATACAATGCTTTTGTTTTCAGTTCAGAAAATTCATCATCTACTTCTGCCCAAAATTGAAAGAGAGTTTTATTACAAAATTGTCTTTTAATTTCGCCACTAGATGTGAAATCTATGAAAATTTCTTCTTCGGTAGTGGAAACCCTTCGCAGGGTATTTTGAAATGGATCTCTCACCCATTCGTAACTTGCTATCAAGTTGTCCTCAGCAAAAAATATTTTTAAGCATTTTTTGCTAACATACTAAATGATATTCAATAGTTTTATAAACAACTTCCACGTGTTGTTCTTCAGTTTTGTAAAAGTTTTTACACATTTATCCGCATTTTCAAACATTTCTAGGTTTTTTTGCTTTAAATTTCGGCTCCATAATTCTAATTTTCTACAAAAAGCATTAATTTTATCCTCGTGTCAAACATATGTACATTTGATCCCTTTTGAAGTTGAAGATTCAATATATTTAATTTCTCAAATATATCGACTAAAGTAGCTCAACTCATCGGAAATAAACCGCTCAGAGAATTTCTCAGCTTCCGGTAGGTTTCCTCTTCTAGAAAAATTGTAATTTCATTTCTTAATTCATAAACACGTTGTAAAATTTCCCGCGTGATAACCATCTTGCTTCACAATAAAATAGCAACGATGAATGCACTGTGCCCATGTCTTTGCAAAGTCAGAAAAGATTCTTGATTTTAGGGGGTCTCATTTTTATGTAATTTACTACAGTCACAACTGTCATTAGCACAATATTCAGGCCAGGACTAATTTCTTTGGAAGCCAGAGCTTCTCTGTGGATCATGCAATGTATCCCAGATGCACAGTGGAGATTTTGTTTCACAAGTGCTTGTATACTTTTAAATCTTCCTGACATTGTACGAGCACCATCGTTGTGCATATTCCGATTTCCACAATTTTTCCACTCTATATTTGCCTCGTTTATAAAATTATTTAAAATATCAAATAATGCTATTGCTGTTGCTTTAAGTTTTATTGGTTTTACAAAAAAGTAGTTCTTCTACCCGCTGACATACCATCCCAAAATCGAACATACGCAATGAAATGAGCATCTTTATTGCTATCTGTTGCCTCGTCAAGCTGAATTGAAAACAATTTATCACGCAACTTACCGAAAAGCTGTTGCTCTACATCTTCAGCGATATCATCAATTGACGGGAAACAGTATCATTTAATAGGGTATGGACTGCAACTCTTTGGCAAAATTGTCTCCAAACATAGTTTTCTACAATCTCAATTGCTGCAGGCAAAATAAGCTCTTCGGCAATAGTGTGAGGCTTTTTACATCTGGCTATTTTATATGATACTTTGTAAGAAGTAAGTAAAGCTTTTTCATTCACTGACAAAGTTTTTTTTAAAAAAAAAATGTTTTTTGTTTTCCATATGATTTTAATTTTTTGATTCAAAAAGAACTCTCGAGGTTTGTTAATGTACTCACCATGAAAAGCGTTTCGAAAATGTCTTTTAAGTTTATTAGGTTTCTTTCATACTGTCTGCTGCCAATATTTTTCAGCAAATACACACAGGGGCTTTTTCTTCTCATTTACTCAGTTATGGTAAATCCAAAATTCAAAGTATTCTTGAGAATATTTCCTTGATTTAATTTTCGGAACTATGCTCGTCTGTGCACTTGTTGATGCTTTTTATTATCGTCGAATGTTCGCTTACGACTTAAAAATTTATCCATGATTTTTGTTCCAATTTTTCTGCAGTAATACTTAATAGTGTGAATTACAACTAACGCGCAAATTATAAAATGTACATTCAAGATAGATTTGGTAGCTATAGAAGCATCGAATGGACCCAAGACTTGATTGAATTGTACGAGGTACAGCATTATTACATGTTTTGCGCAGACATCCGATAGTTTGGCCAGACTCACGCAGACGCTCTCGAGAATGCCAGATGTGATGGATATGAGAGAGCGCAACATAAAGTAGACTATTTTTCAATTTCTACTATAAGTTCTCTCTCATATATATCTTGTTCAAATTTTCAATCGTTGATAAAAATACTTTCTATTCATTCATTCAAGTTCAAATACATTTTTTAAAACTTGTAATTAAGATGACCTAATCATGTTAATACAGTTCTTTCAAATTTTTTAATTAATTAATTAAATTAAAAATGAATAAATAGTAACAAACAAAAATTATAGTCCAAAGTATTTATAGAAAGGAAAACTTTTCGTGCTGTCCCCTGTAACGCAATAGATAGCGCTGGGCTTCTAATCTGAAGGACGGTATTTGAATTCCATCCGAGATGGCTAATTTCTAAGAATGTGTGTGATTTCTTCTTTACTTTTACTATTTTTCTTACACTAATTAAATTTAATTAATGAATAAATAGTAACGAAAAGAATATTCAATACCCCATATATAGAAAAGAAAAGGAAAAATTGAAAGGAAAATAGCTTTCTCTTTTGTCGCTTAACATTGTGATTCTGTCATATGTGTTACATATTTGTATTAATTGAAACTATTTAATAGAAAGTAACTAAAATAAGTTTTTCTTTGTTGGCCTAAGTAGGAATTGACTTAAAATTTATTTTTATATTACTTGTTCTAATGACATTTGTACTTTTAGAAATGCATGATGGACGAAATAAATTTTTAATTAAATGTCATTTTGCAATCTGTCCCAATTTAAAAAATGAGAAAGGAAAAATAACATAACATTATAATTATTACTTAAAAGTAATATGCTTAAAATATATATTATATAAAAGTAACGTATACAAAATTTAATACTCAAAGTGCATTATTATTGCATTCAATACATTATTATTGGGGGGCGATGAAAATTATGATTGAAAATTGGGTCGCCAGTAGTGAAAGTTTGAGAAGCACTGTCTTACTTAATTAATTTATTTATTTTGCAAAAAAGTAGTATACAAACTGTAATACTTATGCTATTAATTTGTATGGTTTATAATTAAGATCGCGTATAGTAGCTTTAGCGTCAAAATGCATTATTATTACATTCAGTACGTTATTAATGTATAAGGGGGGCGCGATAAATTTGTGATTGAAAAGGGGGGCGCCAGTATTGAAAGTTTGAGAAGCACTGCATTAACTTAAATATTTATGAAATTACTTGAAGTTAATATAATAGGTAAATAAATATGAGTTCTACGAAAAAGAACCAAGAGACGAATTCTAAGACAAAAAGCCCGAAAAACAAATGTAGTACAACGCCATTCGTTCGATACTGTGGATTCAAAGAATTCAAATTTATGCGTTACTTTAAAAAACGAATAGACTTGTAGTTATATTCAAAGAAAATCTATCTGAACTCAAAATTGAATTAGCATTTTCTGAAAAGTTTAAAAATCAAGAAAATGTCTGCAAGCTTTGATAAATAAAAGGTGAAATTCTATCTTATGTGGTCTATTTTATATTCATTTTAATTCATACTTTTAGGCAGTGCTTCTCAAACTTTCAAAATTTGTGATGCAATTTGCAATAATAATATTCATCGCCCTTATCCATACAATAACAATGAATTGAATGCAGTAATAATTTGCGTTGATGCTAAAGCTACCATACGATCTTAATTGTAAAGGCAAAAATTATCAAGATAAATATTAAAATTAGTATATTTTACTTTTAAGTAATAGGATAAGTATTATGTTATACATTTCCTTTCTAATTTTTAAATTGGAACAGTTGCGATAAACATATAATAACATAACATATTGCGATAAACATAGTATGTATTTTATTAAGTCAGAATGTATTTTGTTTTGCTTCCTTTCAGTAAATTAACAATTTTATTAAAATATATTTTATTTTCGACTTTTTAATATGCTTGCTCTTCCCCCCCAAATAGGTTTTTACGCCCCTCTAGATTGGCACGCTCCAGAGTTTGAGAATTAGTGCTTTAAGGTTAATAAACTCTTTCTTTAGTATTCTTTTTATCAACTGTATACACTTTTAGGAATCTCCCATAATTATGTCAGTTGAAAATTATATAAAATTATAAAGAAACATCGAAATTCTGTTCACTAATTTTAATTAGTTTATTTTTAAATGTTTTTAAAAAAGAATCATACATAAGGCTTTAATGTTTAAAAATTAAATGGAAATCTACGCGTAATTAGTCTATAAATATTATAATTAACACAAATAGCTTCTACAATACAGTGGATAAATTATCTTTTTTTTCATTTTAAATAACTAATTACTTTCCCATCAGAATGTGTTTCATAGAACTAAAATAAATTTCAATAAACTATGCAAGTTGAATATGAAAAATGCCCTTACAAGAAATAAAAATTATTATATGATAAGCTTTATCGTGACATAAAAGAAAACTTTCATATTGTAAGCAATTTAACTTGAAATTTGGTGCGCTGATGTGTCATGATTTTTATATAAAATGTTTGAAAGTTTTCTGGGGGGGAAAAGTTCAATGCCAGGCAGAGATAAGAGACTACGAGAGATAGCATTTGTTTTGTTATTTTAATGCAACATGTTTTGAAAGAACTTATTTATTTTTGTTGGAGTTAATATTTTGAATGGATTCCCATACTTCAAAATTAAAAAAGCTTATCTATATATTTTCTAATAATTGGCTTTAACATTTTGTATTTAGGCACGAGCTTAACCTAAATGAAGCATCTATGTTACTCTTCTCTTAAAACAAATAAAATTAATCAGATATTTATAACAAAATACTTGAAGGAAGGGCAATATATTTTTGTTATAATAAAAAAAAGAGTTCTTTATTATTTTTAAAAGAAGTATTGAATAATCCTACTTGTCGTATTTTGTGCTTTATTAAACTCATTCAGAAATATGATGGAATTGTAAATAAGTTCATGTGCTGTGGCTCTGCAGGAATTTTGGTCTATTTGCATATATATATATATTTAAGTACTTATTTTTTTTTGCCCTTTTACATATAATTTAATTATTTTCATTTATTTATCATTTTTCCATTGCTTTTATACATTCTCTAGATTGATTTTTTCAATTTTTTTGTAGTCTAGTTCCCTTATTTTTTGTTAGTCAAGTATAGCCCCGTTTTGCTGTGACCTCGATAGCCTAGGATTACGCACATGAGTCTGGCATGTCGGTGGCAACAGAAGAATCACCTTCTAGAGGAGTCTTAGGCCTGCGGTAGCCCATTGGTCAAGGTAACGGATCATGACATGCATGTCATGAGTTCGAGCCCAGTACCACTAAAGACTCGCCGTGTAGGGAAACGATGCACGTTAAATATGTCGAGAGCTCAAATGTCCTCCCGTTGCTGAGGCGTGGTAGTTAGGAGAGGGTGTGCCAGCTCAGGTGTCATAACCAGGGTTCAAAATTATGAGATCCGTCGCCAAAAGCACGCGCGTAGCTGAACAGTGCGATGTTAATATTCACTCAATCTAAATGAGCCTTATGCACGTTAAATCTTTCGAGGCTCAAACATCTCTCATTGGCACAGAGTGGTAGTTTGAATTCTCGTTTCGTCCTCCTCACATGGCTCAAAATTACGATTTCCGCCAACCATAGCACTCGTGTTGCTTCATAATACGACATTAATTAACTCTCTCCAAGTCCAGTTTTGCAAGTGATATAGATTTAGTTAGTTTTATAGTATGTAGCTTAAAATTTATCAGTAATTTTGAGTTATTGTTTTCTTTGGATACAGTATGAAAACATTTTTTTTTTTGCCAAAATAAAAATAAAAATGTATCGGTTTATCATGGTATGGATTTGTTCTTTTTGTTACATTGGAAATATCTTATCAATACCAACAACTTCTTGCATTTGAAAATTTGTTGTTGAATCCTTTTGAAACCCTTTTAAAACTTTTTTTTCTAAATTTAAATAAAGGCTGTAAGAATTTTGCTATAAATTGCTGAAAAAAGAATTAACAAATACATTTTCAGTTAACTGATGAAAACTGTCAAAATATAAATAATTGTAGATATAATTTCTCAGTACGTAACTTTATGAAAATCAACAAGCTTTTTAAAAATTTTAGATCATTAATTTTGAAATTCTTAAAAATTAAGAATAAATTGTGTATGCCGTGGTACCTGCTCCTCAAATTGGTTAAAGGTGAGGCTCGAACTCATTAAAATGATTCCAGTGGAATCTGAGTGCAGCATTGAGGAGAAGCTATTTAATCGGATACGAAATTAATACAAACAGATACCTGAAATAATGTACTTTTTTATTAAGGCTTAACAGCACCCTAAATGTAAAAGCATATCGATTTTTTTTTAATTTTCCTTTTTATAATTGGAAATATTTGCATATAGTTGGAAAGATTACCGCAAAATTTCAAATATTTAAAACCAGTTAGATTTTAAGATATTTGAACCTTTCTGAGTTTAGATTTTAGATTCGATTTCATTGTAGCATTCCGAAATTAAATTATTATAAATATTTTTGAACACAATCCATTTTTCCAGTGTGATATGGGTATTCACTTCCATTTTCATTACTAAAATAATTTCAGTTTGCTTTTTAGAGTTATCTCATAGTTTCTTAAATAAGATTGGCTTGAAGACCAATATGTAATTGCTCACGTAGTTCATTTAAGTTAGAAGTTTTTACTTTGTTTTCATTAATTATTTCGTGTTAAGGAAATCCCACGGCTAAAACGTAATCAGGCTCCTATCAGAAACAATATTTGGAAGAGATAGAATACGACTGAAAATCTTAAATCTAAAAATTCAGCCTTTCGCTGGATAGAATGAGGCTTCAGATTACAAATGTTCTGAGCGCAAATATTGTAGAAAGAGCTGAATATTTTCATGACGTACCAAACAACATTATAGTAAATATATCGTAATACAGAATTACAGTATTTTAAAATCAACCCTCTCAAACGGGGATGGTTTGTTTTGATGCATGTAGATAAGAATGTGGTCTGATTTTTGGGGTAGGTGGCCTTGACATCTTCTCTACCCAGTGAGAGAATCACGTAGTGGTAAATGGCGGTTTTTTCCCACTCACAATATGAGCAATTTTTCTTATTTATCACCGTCTATCAAACGGATATTCCTAAAGTTTATTCGTGTTTGGTATCATTATTTGTAATTATTTTACATGAATATAAATAATTTTTAATAAGTTTTCATACAAAAACTAGTCACAATTCTATTGATAAAAGTAAATTGTTGTGCTTTATTTAACCCTACACATCTAATTTGAATCATACTCAATTTCATAAGCTATAAGGACACTTAAAACAGTCAATAAGGCAATAATTTTCAAAAAGATTTTTACGTACCTGTCTGTAAGAAAGATGTTTCTCCGTGTGGCAAAAAATTGGATGTTCCGTCCAGAGGGTTAAGCAGCAAAAACTTTAACTTGCCAAAGTGCCCCGTTTTAAAATTGAGAAAAAACTAGGTGTTATTGACAAACTTGGTGATTCCTAGCTTAAGTTTGTATCATTATTATTATTATTTTGTATATAAATGTTTCGTGTTTAAAACTTTTGTGAAAATACTAGGTTAAGATAAAGTTGAATAAACTGTCTTTGTAATGAATGCTATCAATGTTATAAGCAAAAGCATATTTTGAATTAAAAATATTTCTAGTCATAATTAATTAAAAGTAGTGTTTTAATATAGAGCATAAACTGAAAAATGACATGTTAAAAAATAAGAGCTTTAAAGGCATTATAAAATTTTGTTTTAAGCCATTACAAACTTTAAAAATGTTTTTCTCAGAATTTTGATTCTCAAGATGTGTCTTCTAATCTTTATGGCTTATTATCTAATCAAGATAGAGTCTTTAAGTTTCTGTATATACTCCGCAACGTATGTTATATAACACTTGTCATGGATTTATATTTATATATATATATAGGGCTGAGATCTCCAGCTATTTTTTTTTAAAAATGCTAAACTTATTATTTTAAAAATTTCGTGTTTTTCCCAGGTTTAGCAAGAAAAATGATTATTAAAAATCAGAAAAGGAACAGATTTTCAAAGCCTTGCTAACTTTTGGTTCCAATAATATAAGAAACATAAATCACTTAAAATAAATATTTTTTTAAAAAAATTAGCGTTTTTGATAAAGGTTTTAAAAATTTTCAAACTTTTTAATTTTTTTTAAAATATAGGCCAGCCATAAAGACTATTTACTTTCAGAATCAACTTATAATCTGAAAATAAAAGATAAACTACTTTTACTATTCTACCTGCAATTTTTTATTTTTGAAAAAGGGTACTGTGTTGTCGTAAATGTTAGAAATGTGTTCTATATATGCAGACAAAACAAGCTAAAGGTTATTATCAGAAATGAGGTGCAACCTCTCAAACTTGGAAAAACAACATCTTCCCTAATCTTGTCATAGAAGCGGCTTCGGAAATATAATTCAGGAAATAATTAACGTGGCTGTATATATCTCCCACTAAAATCTATTCTTCTACATAACCATTTATATTATATGAACTACTTCACTGATTACTATTTAGTAGTAACGTTCACTTATTTGAAGGCATTGTTCTAGCTTAAAAGTGACAATTTGGCTGTACGGGGAAAAACGAGTTAGAAAGGATAGATTTTATGAATAGCCTATTGTTAGAAACTATTGAAAAAGAATTAATGTTGAAAACAAGTAAAATAACATTTTGTGTTGCCAATTACTAAAACAAACAATGAAAATAGTGATTTAATTGTTGAAATAAAGTTTTGCTTGCAAAAATTATTAAAATAAAAAAAATCTTTTAATTTGTCGAAATAAGAGTTTAATGTTGATTAATAAGGGTGTGTGCAAAATGTAATGTGTAATAGAGACTGAAATAATGAGACAGAATTTTAATAACAGCTTTTATTTTTACAGAACTTCTTCAGCTCTGATAGAAATGCAGACAGAAATCCGGCCATCGGCCGCTGTACAACGAAACCGTATTCCCATATTCCCACATCCCATTGCATGTATACTGAAGAAATATCATTTACACAGAGTTTGCACATGGCAGATGTAATTCGTATGAAATGCTTACAGATGCAGCTAGAAATTGGAATGCAATATCTTTGCAGTGGCACATGCAAATTGCATTTTTTTATTATAATTCACATCGGAAATACACAATAAAAGCAAGAACACACTGACTTACATTACTCAAACACAAAATACAGGAAACACTGAAATGTATGTCGAACAATTATTTGATAACAAATCCAATGCTTTTTATTAGAACTGTTAATATATACGACATTTTTAGTAGTTATTTGAGGTGTGTGATATTTTTAACAACTAGATATAATACTTATTATGAACAGTTCCAACACTTTTATCACTTTTTGATACATTAAAAAATTATTCCTTTGTAGTTATTTAAACACCATACATACGAAAATTATACTTCCTTATAATTATCATGGTTCATTGTTCATAAAGAGAAATCCGTGTTTTTTCAGACTTAACGCCTTGTTAATAACAAACCACAAAGAATAATTTAATTTTGAAATGCACATAACACACAAGATCTCTAAAAAGCGTGCTTCCAGTTACGATCGAATATTATACTACGCTATATTAAGGCTAAAATAATTTTGAACCATTATTCTATATTTTGAATTCATATACAGGCGAATTGTAAATGGAAACATTTTGCGGAGGAAGTTTTTCTACGTTAACCAATTTATTGAGAGATTTAATATTTTCAATTAAAACAATAAAAGGAAACGAAATTTATAAAATTGGAAAATAAAGTTTAAACTTAAGAAGTCTTATAGACGGAATGAATTTACAAACATTTCTGGGACAAATATTTAAGCAACAGTGGATATTTGCGGAAAATTATAACATTTCAAATTAATAATTCATTTTGAAATTTCTGTGGAACTTTTCGTTGAAATATATGAGCATAATTTTATCGTAACATCTTTCAAATTAATACTTCCTGCTAATTACAATTTTCTAATTAAATTCATTTACTTTTTAAATAAATTCATTCACTTTAACGTTAATTTTAAATTTTGTAGAAATGAAATCATGTACTTAGCACAAAAAATGTATACTTTACGACATTTTATTAATGAAACAAGTATGTCATCGTGAACATTTTAATTCCTTGGCACCAAAATGTTTTATTTCCTGTTCATCTAAATTATAAATTAAATAATCATATTTGAAATTTCTTTATATAAAAAATAAATGCTTACAGAAGTTAATTAAATTCGACACTTGATAATACTTAAATAAAGACTCCAATAATAAAACACGAATTCATGATTAAATTTTTAATTTCTTTTTTTGTTATATTAATCAACAAATTAAATATTTTTGAACTTTTTATTTATTTAATTACAACACTATTCTCAGGAAAATAACAGCGGCTGAATTAATTTATTTTTCCAGAGATCTGTATTTAATATTTCTTTAAAATAAAATTTTAAAAAATGAATCATAAGTTTGCAGATGCTGCAATAGATCTGCAACAAAATAGGAAAGTAAAAAAAATAAATACTTCATGTTGAATGTGCTTGTTTTTACATCACACTGAAACTGAAATAAATGTATCCGTATTGAAGCTAAGTAGATAAGGCAAGATGAACATTAAGGTAAAAACACTACAAAATAAATGAGCAGTCCAGATCGAATATGTACAAGGATCATAAATAAACAATATTGGATTGTTTTAAGTGGTGGGCTACATAAAATTAAAAGATTTTTTTAAAACTTTATTTATGAAAAGCAAATTTAATTACTTAAAAAATGTGTTTACATGGTATTAAGCACTTTTTTTAATAGGAGAAATATTGTTTTGTATGCAAATACGGAAATAAATATTCAGAATTAATAAATAAAAGAACAGATAAAAAAATTTCTTAAAAATACAATAATAAACTTAATGCTTCATAATCAATAGTAAAAGTTTTAATTTTTAGCATGGTCAAATGTTAAAAATATTTTTTTTACCTTCAAATGAAAAAGGTGAAAGAAATACAAATTTTAATATAGTTATAAATAATTAAATTTAAGAAGTACTTATACATAAAAGACATCCAAAAGCTTTGTTTTTGAAAATTCAGTCGAAATTAGTTTCAATTTTTAAGAGCAAAATTATTTTCTCTTAAGCTTATTTAATATTGTTTTTGTAATATATATACGCAGTTTTATTTTAAAATGTATAACTTAAAGCAATATAATAACATTCGTTGATAGCAAAATATTAACTTTGTTAATTAAAAAATTCCTTTATGGATAATTTTCGAGCTTTCTTTACATATTATTATTATTTATTACGACATCTAAAAAGTCATATTTGATATGATAAATCTTAGCTTTATTTCTAAAAATTTTTGGAGTAACTCATCGAGTGTGTTTCATACACATTTATCCATAGGAAGAATAATCACAGTGTTAGTTAATTACAAACAATTATCTAAACACGAATTTATTAATTAAATGCTGATACATTATGACGCCATTAAATTAAACTAAAAAAATGAAATCAACAATCTCTGATCATCAGATATCGTACTAGACGTATACATCATTACCTTACATATAAAATGGCATAACTGCGAACTATCTGTGTTCTACGAAGGGATTTTCAATTTTTTTTTTGTTTTGTTTCATCAAGTAACTTGACGACACAGCCTATTCGACAAGCAGAGAAGTTAAAGAAAGTTGAAATAAAAAAAAAAGTTGAACTAATGGTCCTTGATTTATTTCTGATCGAAAATCAATAGTGCTAAAGTTTTAATGCACTCTGAACTGTTAACACTGAAGGAGAGTTAAAAGTAAAAAATTTTGCACCTAAAAGTTTTTAGTCGAGATTAGCCTTCTAAGTTCCTTCCACTTTTCTAGCCCCTTCTAATATTTCGCGTGTTTTAAAAACACTTTCACTTAAAATTGCTCAGAATCTTACTTTTAGTTTTTGCATGCTAGTTTAATCATAGTTGGTGTTGCCGTTAAGGTTTCTCACTGAAGATTAACTATTAATTCTGTGGTAGGGTTCGCTCCTTTTGTGGGAAATGTAACAAATAAGGAAAGAAAATGCGACTTATTTTTCATTTTAATGATTAATCAATTCCGAATTACTACTTTGTTGGAACTGTGAATTATTCTTTTTTTCCAAGTTCCAGAAGTAATTTTGAAAAGAAATGCTTACTTTTTTTAAAATGCTCATAGTTGTACGAAGTTTGGAATAAAACAGTTGTTGAATAATCCTAGTTTTTTTCTACATATTTTGTTTTCTTAATTTAATTTTGTTCCTCCAAAATTCCATTTGTATTAGGTTTCTTTTTTAAATTTTGGAACAAAAAATTAATTACATTAAAATTACAAGAATATTTTGATTTTAGTTTCTCTGATGAAATAACTTTTCATTTTATTAAAAAAAACACTATTACACTATTTTCCCCTTTTACCTCATTAAAGAAAAATTTAATTAATACAATAATTATTTCGTAATTAGAATAATTTTGTTAAAGTTTTGTCTAAGATTCTTCTGAGATATATGAAACATACATTATGGTTTTCCATTGAAATCATTGTAATATAATTTAATTTGTGATTAGTTTTAAGAAATTAAATTAATAATTTTAATCAAACTTTATTAGCATTACGAATGATTTCATATTTACAAATTCCGTGTAAAACACTAAAAAAGTGTTTATGCCAGGTTAAAT
This sequence comes from Trichonephila clavipes, assembly GCA_019973935.1. Classification (NCBI taxonomy): domain Eukaryota; kingdom Metazoa; phylum Arthropoda; class Arachnida; order Araneae; family Nephilidae; genus Trichonephila; species Trichonephila clavipes. Next base: position 14,602 of record BMAU01008863.1, read on the forward strand.
TTCAAGTGAAGAAGATAGAGTGAAGAAATTGTAGGATTGAAATTAATAGGTTTCATAAAATTTAAGAAAGTAATTTAGTTTAATATATCATTACACTGTTCAATTTTTAAACTTGTAAACAAATTAAAATATCGCATGCAAAAATCAGAGATTCCTTTTGTTATGAAAAAATAATTAAAAAATCATTTTACAAATCAAACACAAAAGTACAATAATGAATATTCTTTTTCTCTTACAAAATTCCTTTTCTTGCGGACAAAAAAACTCAGAAAATTCTTCGAATCAATTTCTTCCTTTCCCAAACTGACTCTGGAACAAAACGTTTGCTTATTTCCGTTTTCGGATGACAAACACAAAAATTTCTTTTATATTTTAACCCTTAAAGAATAATAAGAATCGCGAAGCCGGTTCCCACTTTAGTCCAGGTTCCGTATCCCTTTTTCCCAAGAGGACAAAAGGACTTATAAAACTCTTGGGAATTCCTTTTTATTATGATCTAGTAATCTTCTTAGAAACACAATGTAGCCTCGCGTACTTGCATACACTATTGAAAACACTCGAATAAAAAAATCGATTTCGACGGGGGCAATTCGATTCAATTCTATCAGGAACGTTAAGAACAAAAAATAGGGCTATTCAAATACATGTGTGTATGGACGTATATACGAAACCCTTCATTCTGCTGTCCGTATTGATTTTTGAATATAAAGAATGGGGACAGATTAAAAAGTTTAAGTTATTTTTCTGATTATAATATAAAGTTTTATCTCAAATCTTACTAAGCATTCTTTTTTTTATATAATTTAATGCAATATGATATATTAGTTGCAACAATTTAAAATTTGCATGAAAGGACAAAAGTAAAAGCTAAAGCATTAAGCGATTTGAATCATACTACGCTATGGGCTAAGCTATATCTTACCGCTACAAAAAAAACGACATGTTAAATCATGATCATAGGAATTTTGCTTAGAAAACAAAAGCAAAACTTTTTGCAAATAATTGCAAAAAATGAAAGCCCTTAAGCGTTTACCCGATAAAAGAACAAAATTATGTATATATTGTAATTTTGCCGATCATTTGAATCGAATTCAAAGGCAAGCTTAGAATTGTTTTCTATTTTTTCTTTATTTTAGAAGTGTAGTTTATTATATAACATGGAATATTTCAGAATGTCCTAGATACACAACAATCTATATCCGCTTATTTGCTATAGATAATGTAGAGATATTACATATTTTCATTCCTCCTTACCTCAAGATGCAAAATAAAACTTTTATTCGGTAAATTTGCCTCTCTTATAGGGATAAACAAAGTTATAAACTTTTTTCTCCAAAATCAAGTTTATTTTAAAATTTTTACCGCCTTTTGAATGAGTAATTAATTAATATATTTTTTCTTCATTCGTAATATTATGCAATACACATTTTCAATACTTTTAAATTAAAAATTGTATAATTACTTGAACATTCTTCTCTTTTTTAACAAAAATTGCATTTTCTTATCTTTAAATCAGGAATAAAAGAATACTTTAAAAATTCTTCCTAAAAATTAACATTAATAATCAATGTAAATTCCTCTTTTACAATTCAAAATGAACGCGATGGATAATCTATGTTTTCTAACCATCATTACAATGGAAAATTCCTCGTAAAACAAAATTCTTAAAACTACCCTTGAATCATAAAGACGCAACTAATGAGGGGTTCTTGCATATCAAGTAAAAGAGATTCTACTTCCAAATGCAGTTAATAACTAGTATATTTCTCGAATTTGCATAAGTATTGAAGATTAAAATTAATACCCACTTATTTAAATAATCTTCAAACGCGAAAAGCAAAATTTTTGATTATCATTTCTCCTAGAATACAAAGAACCAATTTATATCATTTGTATTTAAAATACATGTATTTTATTTGTTTGCAGAAGCTTTAGATTAAATATTTCTCACCTATGCAGCATTAATGAGCTTATTAAATGCATTCCAAATATATTTTAAATCTTAATGAGACCTTTACGGTTGCCGCATATTTATTTAAAGAAAGAGAAAATTATTCAATCTTTTTTAAAGCGGAATAAGAGGTGTACTTGTTCCACTTTTCTTCTAAGGTATTTTTTCATTTAATTTTTTTTTTTTTCTTTCATGCGATTATGTAGATATTGATTTTATTTTTTTTCCAAAGGGAATAATTTTTATGTTGTTTTTCTCCTTTATTTCTAGAGGCCTTTTCAGAAAATAAAAGGAATATTTCCTGGGGCGTTCTTTTGTACGATTGTTGGTAAAGTTGGGATCAGAAACGCAACGATTTCTTTTTGCTTATTGCTTATTTCTTTTAGAAATTTGGAGTTGAAGTATATGTCAATTTGTACACTGGAGAAACGAATATAATAAGCTATACAAAAACTTATATATATTTTTAAAAATATTAATTTTCCTTTTCCTAGAAATCGGCTTTGGAAAACTTTCCAATGGAAGAATAGAAAAATTTTATGACTTTTGTATTGTACACCAATCAAAATGAAATTATATATGACGAGACTTATTCCAAAAGTTTGTTTTTTGAAAATTTAATGTTTCTTGGGATGTATTTTCGAGCTTTCCCTTTTGGGATAAGAAATTAAATTCTTTTAAAAACGTGTTATACAAATACTCAATATACTAAATTAATAAGAAAAATAACGAAAAAATATTTGAAAAACATGTCTTCTTATCGTTGCGTATAGTTATTTTTAATGAGCAATCAATAATATAATATCTTACAATTTTTTGTTTATAAATATCCATGTAAATAAATTTAACGTATTTTGCAGGCATATTTAACTACAAAGCATTATTGTTATTATTTATCATTTTTGAATGCTAGTGCATTTATGTTTTCGATTGATTTCATTTCAATTAAAATGTATAGCATAAGATTCAAATATTTGAAATTTTTTTAATTATTCTGAAAAGCCATAATAATTTATTTTAGAATGCCTACGACGATAAAATATTCATTTTAGAAAGATTATAACTTAAATTATTCAATCACAATTAAAAAATAAGCAAAATTTTATATAGCCCACTACTCTCAGAAGCAAACCAATATTAAAAGCACATAACATTAGAAAAAAAAAAAAACCTACCCGTTAATGATAAGAACGTCGATGAGCAATATTATATCATAACACATATACCAAGTATGAAACAAAATAAGTTACATGAAACACACATAAACCTTGAGTATCACTGTATATTCCTTTTTCCAAAACAAGATACACCCATAAAAAGCTTTGTTATTTTGCTTTCAGCAGCTCCAAAGTTCCCTTGGTGAAGTATATTGCTTATTTTCCGCTAAAAGTAAAGTCGTAAAATTACTTAATATATGATATTTCAGAATTGAATATCATTCTTAGAAAAGTATTACCACATAATTTCAGAGATAAATAAATGACAGCGTAATGGTCTCTGAATATAGAAATAAAATAAATGAACATAAAACCATTTCTTTAAATTAATTAAAATTTATCATCATTTAAAAGATAGTGAATTAATTAAAAAGAAGAAATACGTGAGTATATTTCTTAATATTGATAATCATCTTTACAAAGTTAAACTTTTAACATTTTTGTGATTTTATTGAGAAATTTCTATTTTCCTTGTACCTAAATATTCTGTGCTTTATTGTTTTAAATTAATATGGATTTTTTAAATTCAAATGAGTTGTTTTAAACTAAAATGATTAATTTAAATTCAAATTAGTTGCTTTCACACTAAAATAATTGTTTTAAATTCCAAAATCTGTTTATAAATTTAAACGAGTACACGAGAAAATTTTAGTAAATCTTAGATACCTTAAATGAATGCATTTGCTTATAAGGAATTATAGCACACGTATTTTGAATTATGTATCAATATCAATAACTCAAAATTACAAAAAATATTCATAAGCATTATTTTTCAATTTCAAGTACAAGAAACAATACATAACTTTATATGGAATATCCCGTTATCATTCTTAATTTTACACATACTTGAAGTATTTAGAATTCCCTAAATAAAAAGGAATTCATAACACCTAATAATCATTCCATTATTAAATATATTTTTAAAGCCACAGACTATTTTTAAACAATCGTTTATGCTTGAAAAACGAATTCATGAGCTGAAGAAATTTCAACGCACACAACAGTGCGTTATCACAAGCCTTTTGATCAATAATAATGCAGTTTACTCTTTTAGCGGAAAGGCTCTTATCTCCCCATTTTTCACACATTTTTTTATATAAAAGAGAAGGGAACGAGATGTGAAGATTGTTTCGCTAGCATAATGTCTCTTGTTTCCTTTCGGAAAGATTTTGGTTCGTTCCGAAGCTTGTCATAATCCTGGCTAGAAACAACAAGTTGAGTGACAGTGGGAGATAAATAAAATGTTCGCATCAACTCGAGATGAACCATCGATAAATCCTTGGCAATTTATTAAAATAGAAACTTAAGTGTATCTTTTCAATTTTTAATCATGTAGATAAATAATATTAATATGTAAAATTAGGAAATAAAGATATCACAAATTTTTATTTTGTTTGGAAATTTTAAATCGATAATGAGTGAGTGAAAGGCAGTTAATAAACGTTGCACTATAAAGCAACTCGAGGGCTATTGGTGACGGATCGCCTAATTTTGAGCCACCTGAGTGGGAAACCCCCTCTTTTTTAATTAGTACATCACGCCAATGGGAGGACATTGAGCTTTTGTAATCGGTAGAGATGCAAGGATGACATTTATACCTCACTTTTCCCTAAATTACCCACTGAAAAACGAGTTTATGGTCTTCCAGTTTAGAACAGTTACACAAAAATATTAAAATTGCTAGGGTTTAAATGTCATAGACACATAAAAGTTTAAGTAAGCAAAAATACAGTCCTTTTTGCCTCTTAATTTGGAATATTAGCTACTATGCAGAGATCACATTAACTCAAATTACATTTTGCATTATGACATTCTATTATTTTATATAGCCGCTTTACTGTATAGATCCTTACATCCTAAAATCGCAATATCAATTAACGTATAGTACATGATAGAAAGCCACTAACTCATTGTTCTTAACCAGGATTATATCAATGTGAGAAGCACACATTTTTTGTTCTTCCATTTACAAATGATTCATATTTAATTTCTTGGTGTCACTGTAGGCTACGAGCTGGCGCAGAGTTCTTGTTTGCTGGAGACTGATCCACGACTGCTCATATAGCCCACTGGCTGGCGGGTAATCCTCCTGGCTTTGCGCACGAACACCAGGAAGAGGACGCAGAGGCCGAAGAAGACCACCTGGGCCACGCTGCCGACCACCACTGCTGTGTACAGCACAGGACGAGTCAAGCATAAGCCCTTCTCGGTCAGTTGGATGGCTTCAATTCCATCTGCAGGAAGACAAGATGATATAGTGGTTAGTGCATATACCATAATGAACTCAAAAGTCAGTTTTAAAATTGATCAAAATAAATTTAAATTTTAAATCAATGCTTCAATTAAATTAATTAAACCTATAAATGTATGGATAAAAATTCGTTTTACTCACAATTTAGCAAATCGAATTAATTTTCACAAGCATATTACATACGTTGAATGGAAGAACACTGAATTTATAGTTATTACACTATTATCAAGATTTCGATGACTTATATTTTAACTGAAAGCAATTTCTAATTAATTACATTATTAAGGATCCTACTATTATTAATATTTACCTTTTGGGAAGTCATAAGTAGATTGGAATATCTAAGCCCACAAAAAACAATGCGATGCATTGTATTACGGAGGTAAATCCGCTACTTAATGCAGAACTGCTTTCTTTCTAATTTGAAAATATTCTTATATGTAGAGTTAATTTTCAAACTCTACAGAGCATAAGTCATTTCCAGCAATTTTTCCTACGATTCGGATTCTCTCTCACTCTCTCTCTCTCTCTCTCTCTCTCTCTCTCTACGCTAATTACTTTTCTTCAAAGTTATATCTTGACCATTAATAAAATTTAATATTGTCAATGAATTTATTTTAGTAATTCTCTCTCTCTCTCTGTTAAGTTATTAATTATTCCAATGTTATCAAGCAACGTGTTTCAGAAATAATATGAACTTTCAGGCATATTTAACAATCTATCTCTGAATAATCTAATCATTACACTATAAAATATAAAATGAATATTTTAATTTGTATATTTATGGGGGCTGTCGTGTAGATACTCATATCAGAACATTTTAAAACATTTACATATTTTCGCTTGCTACAAAAGTACAAGTTTAAAAACATCTCCTAAAAACAAAATTTCTAAGTATATGTACTGAATGTATGAATTTGAATGTAAGGAATAATTGGAAGTAAGAACTAATCCGAGATTTTTATTTTAGTAAAACTAGAATAAAAGTACTGAGAAAAAAAATACTAAGAAATCACATTGGAATGTTCCAAAGTGGTTAACCACGGAAATACAAGTACAAAAAGTTTTTTTTTCTCTTCTTAAATGTTATTCAAAGCCCCCCAAAATTAAAAAGGACTGCAAAAATTGTGTGAGGTGTAATCAGATTATATGAAAACAAATGAATTATTTTGCTATTTGAGAGTTATTATGGAAATGACAGTTTAATTTGAAACTCGAAATACTAGCTATTTTACAAAATAATCTGGCAAATGTTCAATTATTTCAAATTTTGTTAAGCTACGAAATTCCAAAATCGTCTTTTTAGAAACCTCTGTTCAGTAAAAAAATTATCTAAACGGTTCTATTAAATATATATGTTATCTAAAGTAGTGCTTCTCAAAATTTCAATATTTGCGGTCCAAGTTTTAATCTTACAACAACAATGTATTAACAGTAATAAAAATGTGCTTTGATGCGCAGCTACACGCAATACGATCTTAATTAAAAACCATTCTAATTATAAAAATAAATATTAAATTTTATATATGTTACTTTTAGTTAATATATATTTTAAGGAAGTTAATTTAAGTAATATAATAAATATATATTATGTTAGTATAGTAGTTAATATTATAAGCATCATGTTGCTAGAATTGATAAATTAATTATCAAATTCACTGTGCAGTACTGATACATTTATAAGTATTATAAATTATATCAGCGTAGACGTGTATTTTATTTTTTATTTTGTCATAATGTATATTTTATTTTGCTTCTTTTTAATTAATAGTTTCTTAAATAATCTTTTAATTTTGATTTCTCAATAAGCTCGCACCCGCCCCCCGTGTAGAGTTATTGCACCCCCTAGGGTGGTGCGCCCACGGTTTGATAAACGCTGATCTAAAAATATATGTATTTATTTAAAAACATTTTTTAAATTTTATTATTTTTTAAAAAAATGCATGTGAATACTCCATTTTTTCCTGCCGAAAAATTACTTAATATACATTCCCTGCAAAACCTCCCACGTTATGTATGCTTTTAAGAAAAAGCCTAGATGGAGAACAGGGGCACTTTAGAAACAGATTACCAGATATAATCCTGGAAAAATTCTAATAATTTTTGGAAATGCTATTACTCTTTACAGAAATACAAAAAAATAAGTTCTAACTAATTTTAGAGTCTCAGAACAACTGCAATCCTTTAAGAAGGATTTTCAGGTTACGTAAATGTTGACACGAGGAATATATTTATGAATCAATACCCTAAGTTGGCTGAGACTATTGATCGATTGCCTAACACACCGCGGGAAAGTGGTTCCTGCCACGAAGCTAATATTGGCAATCGGCACAGTCTGTTAAATTTTCTCAAATATTGAGTTGCTTGCCGCTTGTTTGTGAAGTATTGACAAGGTATTGAACAGGTTGTGTTTGCATTGGATTACAATTACTAATGTGAAGTATTTGAATATAGACATAAGACTTTAGATGAGCTGCCAGTCTGAAGAGCTTTCGCTTAAATTCGAAGTGAAATAGACAGGTTAAATAGTATGTATTTATTGGCATTTTCCATGAAAGATTGAAAGGGAATTTATATTTTCTCCTGAAATAGAGAGGAAAATTTCATTTCTTATTAATTCAATAAGAGCAAGGTACAGTTTTGAAGGGAATATTTGATATTTTTACGGTGCATCTTTATTGAATATCTATCTCTGCGTGTTTAATAATTTATTTGAATCGGAAAACTGTGTGTTATTTGAAACGTATATATTTAATAAGCATTTATATAAATTAAAGAAAATAACTAATTATACAAGTTTTTTTTAATTAGAACTAAAATGATTTTCTCTTGAAAAATAAGAATTAATAGGAAGCATTTGTTTCCAAAGGTATTCAAGTGAGTGAGGGATAGAGAGTCTATTGATGCCACACTATGAACATTACTTTGAGAACCTCGGTCAACTGACGGGGAAGAATCTGAGGTAGCATCCCCTTTTGTAAACTACCACAACATGCCAACGGCCGGATTTTGAGCATCAACAGATCTAACATGCATAAGATTCTTTAAACGGTGGAGCTTCAGTAGCACCAGGACTGAGACCCGTAACAAGCCACCTAGGAATATTCTAACCACTAGACTACCTCAGCCACCGAGTGAGTGAGTGAATGAGTATTAACGTCACACAATCCAGCTACTCGAGGGTCTTTGGCAATGGACTTCATAATTTTGAACCATGGCCAAGTGACGAGTATGGCCCTTGTGCTGGCACTTCATCTAATAACTTCCAAACCACATCAATGGGAAGATGTTTGAACCTCGTGTCATATTTAACGTGCATCGGCCTCCTCTGCAAGGTGGTTGTTCAGCGGTAAGGCTAGAACTCAAGACACGCCAGCCACAAGTCCATTACTTTGACTACCAGGCTACCACGGCCACCAAAGGTTTTCAAGTTACGAAGCAAATAAACCCGATAAACCATTAGAAAACTTTAAAAAAAATATTCTTAAGCTTTTTTAATTTAAATCGAAAAAATAAATTACATTTAATAAATTAGAATTCTGTATATATTAAGTAGAATTCGATATTAGTACAGTTATTTATCCGTAACTCTTTTCAGGAAATTTTTAAACTTATATTACCTAAAAGTTCCGATTACCATTAATATTAATTAACAACTGACATATTGAAACATAACCTGACGTTTTTATTTGTTTTGTTCTTAATATAGTATGAATTTAATCATAAGCATTTTTTTTTAAAATAATGTTTACAGACACGTAATTTAAATATTTATCTTAACAAAACGAAGTAAATAGTTTAATCTTAATATATAAGATTACAATTTATTTGAGAATGAATTTTATTAATATTACACAAATGCAGAGAGCAATGTAATTGTTCATTTAATTGATTTTAATTGAATGATCATTTCCACCATTTTATTAAACATGTATTTTTTTATACAAAACAAACCATCTCGAACCGAATTCTCACCGTTAGACGCATTTTTCTCGAGATTCAATTCAAAGGTACGTAAACAGTACGGAATTAAATCCCATCTCAAAGAATAATTGGAAATTCTGGTGAAAAGCCTTACATTCATACATACATATAAAAATATGCTACTTTGAGATCACAGAGATCAAAGAGCTTCCCATCCAACTCAGAAACAAAATAAAAGAAGAAAAAGAATTAGAAAAAGGAAGAAAGATAAAGGAATAGGGGAGAAGACGCCTTAAATTTTCAGAACACCAGTAAAATGACAGGTTAATGTCAGGCGAAATACTTTTTCCCCCCTCTTTTCCTGGATTTATCCGAGGGATAAAGGATAGAACTATCCCGGACTTTGGGGGAGGAAGGGCTGGAGCTAGATTTCAGAAGAAAGGGGCGGTATTTATAAAAGCCGTAACTTCTACTTAAGCTGTATTCTTGGTGAACAGGTTCGTGATGGAAAAAGTGTCCAAGTTATGAAGGTCTGGAATATCTTCCATGGTGAAGAGTAGAGGATTATTTGGCTGTTTTACGTTTTCAAGAGATTCTTCAAGGCTGTAGGAATTCTCACTTTAGTGTGTATGAAGAATTAATGAGGAAATTCCAACAGGGAAACTTATTTTAAAGGACTAAAGAAGATTTCTGAAGACGAAAAATTCAACAGTATGTATAAAAAGCTGAATAATTCGCGTTCAAGTGCTGAAAACTAATTTTAAATTTAACTAAAATGCAATTAGAAATAAAAGAAAGGCAATATTATCTGAACAATATCCTTATTTAAACAATCCAATGTTTTAAGATTTAAAAAAATGAATCAAAGAGGTGGAGAAATTGAGAATGATATTTCCATCTTTTTTTCTTTCTTATACAAGGAAATATAATTCTTTAAATGATTTTACAAAGCATGTACTTAATATAATACATAAATTATTTTTTGGTTACTAAGAAATAAAAATTACGTTAAATAATTACCATTAATATAAAATAGTAGTAAAAAATTTAGTGCTAATTGATTTTCTATATAATCTTGCAAAGTTTAGGGAAGGGTAGGATAAAAAAATATCTGAATAATGACAAATTTTTAAAAAAAAGTCTATATTTTTAATATTTGTTTAATTTTGCAACGATTTGTATTTATTTAACTTTAGATTCTAATACAGAATTTAAGAACAAATAACCTCTGAAATTTAAAACTAATACATTATGGTCACACAAATATTGTTTTCTGAACAACCCGAAATCTGTAATTATGATTTATCTTTTTTCGAGAAAAACATATACTATAAATTCTGGATTCAATTAAAAATCAAAATGTAAATAAATTCAATAAATAATGTGGGATGTTTAAAACGTTAGAAGTAAATAATAATAGGTATTATTTTTAGCAACTTTTAGTTTATATATTTTAAATTTCGTTATAAATATACATAGAGTTTATTAAAAAATATAAATATATACCATTAGTGGTATATGAGAGTTGGAATTCACGTCGAGCTAAAAATCTACGAGAAAATATTGGCAACGGGTTACCCCCTTTATATCAAGGAATATTCAAGAAATCATATCCCCCCCCTTCCTCGTGCATAATACCAAAAAGCAACATGAAAAGAATTTAATTGGTTAATTTAATTTTTAATTATTATTTTTTTTTGACAAAAGCTTTAATTTATTTATTTATTTTGAATAGCGGATTTTTGGTTGAAACGGGATTCACTCGTGGTCTTAACCACGCCTGTTGTAAAATTCATAAAAATGCTTTATTACTGCGACTTATACTTTACAACTTTACTTCTACTATTGGTTGCACGAATTTATTACTGCAACATGCCAGATAAGACATAACTGCACTAAATATAAATTAAAGTTACAAACACATATAAGCATCGACGATGAAAATTTCTTAAGCGCGCGAAATACTTGTTCAAAATAAATGTAAATTCTTCATTTTTACAAGCAATAGTTTTGAATAAAATAACTAAGATAGATAGAGCTTATATAAAAATATCAGCATTAACAGTCTCATAACAAAAACCTAGGCACGCTTCAGTAACCCTTCGATCTCGGTTGAAGAGGAAATACGTCTTAGAAGTAAAACAAAAACTACAAATCCTGACACAATGTCTTAGTTCCTCAGAGACTAATAAATTACGCCACTGCTACTTTCTATCAAAATAATAGCTTCTCCCATCGAATGTATCTAAGTGTTGAAACCAGCATTTTACTTTAAATCCAAAGCAGCAGCGAAACACACAATCTACTAGACTACACAAACTTCAAAGCTAGACAAGAAACTGTATTATCTTCTGCACGGAATGCATTAAGCCACCGTATCGAAATATTTTATACATTTTAATGGATTTCGGTTCTTCCCCAACAATAAAATAACCAACCAAGACACAAGACCGGAAATTTTTAATACAGAATAAAACTGGGCATCTATTTAAAATTCTCTTCCATCCTTTCTTAGCAGATTAAAGAAAGAAAATATTTTGAAGGAATCACCCTAAGGGAACACTTATGTCATCTTTACAGATAGCAAAGAAACGTGAAAATGATGGTTAAGTAAGCCACACTGAGCTATTAACTGAGCTGAGTATCAATCATATACCCCTGCTTTGATCGGATTAAAAAAAATAAATTTTCAAAGCATCACGATTTGGCGTTATTTATTTTCATATACAGTTGGGTTCGTTTCTTTACTATTATGTTTCTTTCTTTATTCTTGCTTGATAGATGTCGGTTTGATTAGTTGCTTATTATTCGTGATACAGAAATTCAAGATGATTAAATGGATTTTACGTGATATATACGCAAGTGTTGATATTGTGCTTTTGATGGCATATTTTTCTTATTTAGCTAATTTTAGTTAAGGTTCACTTTTCTGTTCATACCTTTTTTCACGGTCATTAAATAAATCATATTAAAATAAATAGGCTCTGTGAAAATGCTATAGAAACATAGTTTTAATTAACTTAGTGCATGCAAATAGCAGTGTGAAACTGATCACCTGTTACAAAAAATATAGTAAATGTCTTTTAAAGTTTTCAATACAAAATTTAAAAAAAAGTTATGTGGACCTTATAGTGAATAAATGTTTTTAAATAAATTATTTTCGGATATCATTTCATAATTTTGTATAATATGCCTTTCCTACTTCATTATACATTAAAATATGTGTTTTTTTAAATACTTATTTGTGTAAAGTACGCTTGGTTTAATTGTTTAAAAAAAAGTCTTCTCTTATTAAAAAATTTCTGAATTTTCAAAATATTTATAGCGTGACTATTTTAAATATTACTGCCATTTATGAATTCTTTGTGAGAAAAAAGTAGACTCAGATTATTATTTATTATTTTCATTATGGAGTATTTTTAATAAAAAAACGCTAGTGTTTATACATATAAAAATTATTATTACATATTACAATTTTACTGTGTAATAAACGAAATTTCAGAATTTTTATTAGTTTCGCCAATTGATTTGGATATCTACGCTGCTTGCATAATTGATACATAAATTGCAGCTGAATATCTGCATTTTACGTATTGAATACATTCTTCTAAGTGCGTGTGTTCTTGTGTATGTGTGCTTTTGATTATGTGTGTGTGTATGAAATTATGTTTCCTGGAAACACCTTAGGATTCCGTGAGTTGGGAAAGTGTGAAGATCAATGATTTTAGACCCGGGGTGGGCATTACGTCGATCGCCATCGACCAGTGGACCGCCAAGACATTTAGGGGGATCGACCCCAATAGCCGCAGTAATTGCTTATCGAAATATTCAAGACTAGCTGGTATACCCGTTCTTCGCACGGGTGGAATGAAAAATTAAACAACACAGATTGAAGGATAAAGAAGTTTTTAATGAGTTAATTTTACGTGAATTGCTAATTAAACAAAAAAAGCGTTTGGCGTAACTCAGGTAACAAAAAAAAGAGAGAAATAAAACACCTTTGTTAAATTTTAAGTATGTAGGTCTAATAGCTGATAAAAAGGATTTTTTTTATTTATAACTCCCCGTAACACTCTTGAGGGTTGATCTTTGAAAATACCTTCCTAAGCTGATCTCTGCTCAGCAAAAGTAACACATTGTTAAAAGTTTTGTGTAATGAACGCTTAAAACAGTGTAAATAATTTTTATCTGAAAGTATAATACATTAATATTACTTTCTGTAGTATTTATTTTATGTTAAAATTGTAATATTCGCAAGCAACGCCGTTTCTTAAATTATAATGACGATCCAATGAAAAACATAGCGAAATTTTAACGATAGAGTCAAGTTGGCAAATGCCTAGCTACTTTCATAACTCGAGTTTTATTAGAGCTTTGTAAGACCCACCCTGTAGGGGAGCAATGCACGTTAATACTTTATCCACCGCATAATGATTTACTACAGTTTATTTCATACAATATTTTTTTGGATCACTACATTGAAAATTAAGGGATATACATAAACAAAATACTCCTCTTTGGGAAATTTAATCCGTTAGAGCTAATAAATTAAATAAAGATATTCCACTGTAAAATTAATTATATATACCGTTCACTCAAAATAAGTAGTCAAATCATTTTCTAAGGTCTTCATTAACATACAAAAACATAAGACACTTAAATTTTGACAAACTATTTTTTCCGCTAAAATACTCATCATGGAACCCGTGCTGCCATGTATCTTGGAAGAGTGGATTTCAAAGAATATTCCTGCTAATTATTGGTAGAATATTCCTTCTAAGTTGGTGTGGTGTGGTAGTTAGAAGAAAGGGGTGCCAGCTCAGATGTCGTCCACGTTACTTGACTATGGTTCAAAATTACGTGATGCGTTGCCAAAAGCCCTCGTGTAGCTGAACAGTGCAACATTAATATTCACTCACTCTCACACTCCAAGAAATACAGAACAATAGTTATTGCGTTTTTAAGTATAAAAATAATTAAATTTGCCTATTCAATTAAAATTATAGCGTTATAATTAACTACTAACCACAAATAAATTTTGAAAATTTGTCCAAATGATGCAGTGTGAAAGAGAAAGCTTATTTACTTTTAAGTATCAGAAAGGATAAAGCATTTATTTGGAAAAAAGATCAATTTCTTACTACCCAATGTGCATAATAAGATGTAAAAAAAACATTAAAATAAAGAGAGATTTATAACAACCTCTCCCTTCAAAACTAAGTTTGATTCTAAAATAAAAAAATAGGCATCCATTTTGAATTGTTTGATAATAAATGCATCCTTTAATATTATTATATTTGTGGCTGTTATTATTTTGTTTTTATCTTGTGTTTTGCTTTAAATGCGGTCTTATAGTGTTAGTTTTTTTCATTTCAGTTCTGTAAGTAAGCACACATATTCCGTATTTATTATTTAGTTATGATAAATGTTATAGACTTTTTCCTTTCCTCACCATACCTATGACACTGGGCAGTGGCGTACACAAAAATGTTTAAAAGGGGGGCGAAAATCAAATGTCTACAATTCTCGTATCATATCCTAATACACAGCCAAACATATATATATATATATATATATATATAATTGTGCAGATTATCGGGAACAAAAGACATTAAAAAATAAATTACTCAATAAATAATTAGCACTAATTAATAAAAGAGTACTAATAGCAAATGCTTAATGAAACTTTACCTACTATATACATGGGATTATAAACAATCAGGGGAAAAAACAAATGCTATGGCAGTGCTTCTCAAAGTTTCAATAACTGCGACCTAATTTTCAATCATAATTTTCATCGCGCCCCCCCCATACAATAACAATGTATTGAATGCAATAATAATGTACTTTGACGCTAAATCTACAAAACTATCTTAATTATAAACCAGTCAAATTATCAAGATAAATATTAAATTTTGTATATGTTACTTTCAAATAATAGATATTTTAAGTAAGTTATTTTTAAGTAATAGATATTTTAAGTAAATTACATATACTTTTAAATAATAAGAAAAGTATTATATTGCTTTTCTCTTCTAATTTTTAAATTGGAACAGATAAAAATAGAAGTGTAACGTGCATTTTTCTTATGTCAGAACGTATTTTGTTTTGTTTTCTTAAGTAAATTTTTATAACTTTTTAAAATAATTTTTATTCTCGACTTTTTGATGTGCTCGCCCCCCCTCGTAGGGTTACCACGCCCCCTAAGGGGTGCGCCCCACAGTTTGAGAAACACTGGGCTATGGGGTTGGGTGCGGATTCGTAGACCCTTTCCTCCCTCGTGTTCACCACTGACACTGAGTGGACCGCTACACCTTGAAAAATTAAAAGTAGCCTGTACCCTGGAAATTCTGCCCACCCCTGATTTAGACGTTACTTATATATATTCAAAATAGGGATATGAATTTAAGCGTACACATCTCAAAAAAAGTTCCTCACGTCATACTGCTTTAAGCAATACACAATTAGGTATGCGAATTTATTAAAGTAAGAGTGTTGGGAGAGATTTCCCCTTTATAACACTTTTACATAAAAAAAATGTCTTTTGTACATATTTAATTTACTTTGACACCCACATATCTCAGTGTGAATCTTTCAAAGATGATTTTAATTTTTTAAGTTAAAAGGATCAAACAAAAGTGGAGTGTATTTATAATTTTACTATCTTAAATGCAGCACATAATTAATCACATCAAACTGGTCTTGAGAATTCATTGCGTTCATTTCTTTGTGCGTATTTTCTTATTATGAAGCGTCGTATTTTAAATCAATTAAATCTGTTTCGAAACATTCTCTACCGCAACACAAAACCAAAGAACCAAAAATCTCAGCAATCACAGCAGTTCCTTAATCTTTTCCGTGAGCCTACCTAAAATCATTTTATTTCCATTCAATTTCCTCCCCACGTACCCAGTCCTCGAAAAGCAATCATCTCAGATTACCGTGGTCAAATGAAGCCAAGCCGGAATTAATTGAACTCTTCCACATGAAATTCTCATCAAGCTCCACTGTTTTGAATACGATGATGACATTACACGATAACCAATCTTCCAACCAAGAAGAGAATAACCTTTAACCAAAATCGATATGGAAATTCGCTTTAAGAACCAGTAACCTCTCGGACTGGTCACTCCAGACAGATTATTCTACCATCACTACCTAACACAAAAGAAACCTAACTAATCTTATCCGAAATGATCCCATAAACGTTGATGGCTTTACCAGATACACTCTCTCGTTCGCAATGTGCCTCTTCCTCCCTACCTTCATTTTCTTCATTCCCCAGGGGTATTAAGCAGGACCAGTAATCAAAGGATTAAGCTCCACCATTCGTTATAACAGATGTAAAGAAGCACGGAGGTAAGGTAGCGATAATCACTCATAGCTACTACGACCTGTCAGAGGCTTAACTTGCAGTTCTGGTTGTGTTTGGGACTTAATTTGGGGTCGTTATCGAATTGGAAAAGGGGTGGGATGACATAACCTTCTTCTGAGATGGAAGGAAGGCTTCTTTGCTTGATTCTTCCGGAGCTGATTAAGAGTTAAGTATTAAGGATTCGTGCTGCTTTAAGGAGGTTGTCGTCAATCATGGAGGCAGTCTTAAAGGGGAACGGATTTTCGTTTGATTTGGACTCAAGTGGGTTTGCGGGGCCCAGAACACTCTTTGATGTCGTTTTGCGGAGCGCCTAAGATTTGGAAAATTACGGGTGGTCGGCGCTCTGATTGCTTTTGACGACGATGGAATTTGCAGGGGAGAGTGTAATAATCGAAAGAAACTGGAGGGGAACAATGTTTGATTAATGGACCTCATCAAACTGATGTGTGGAATATTGAGAGATACAAAGTATTATGAATTCTTAAAACTAATCCAATCTATCAAACTTTTGTTTCTTGTCTACGTTTGATACATTAGATTACATATTTAAGTCTGTCAGGTATTCATTTGGTAAATTCAACGAATTAATTTAATTTGGAAATAAAATATGCCTCTTTCAAATCAAATATCTTTTAATGAGATTATTCGACATCCTTTTTTTAGAATATTTTTATTCCTTTCTTATTATTTCAAAATATAAGCAGATAAAAGCGATTGAAATCTAGCTTGATTGTTTTAAAATAAATTTTAATATTTATAAATATCTTATATCCCTCCCCCCCAGATTTAATTTCTAAAACTTCTAAGATCGTGTAACATAATTATAAATTTACACCAGAGATGTTTTTCTTTAAAAACTTGAATGTATAAAGTAAATTATATATATACAAATATATTAGTATATACTAGGAAGGAAAACTTGTTTTTGCTTCCGAACAACATTGCGGGAGCTGAGGATACCATAGGTTTGCACATTTTCAAAGTAATTGCATTCATTATAAAAACAATAAATATAAGTCAAATAAAATAGTGGCGGTTTTATTGAATTTATTTATTGCGGTAATTACATATTATTCATAACTGCATGAACATTTAATTTTAGAATCATGTTAATGAGACAAGTGCATCCTATCATACTTTTCTCTAATTCTTTAGTTTTAAATCAGGAGTGAGTTTGCCTGTTAAGGTATCCGACTATGTTCATAACCGTGATTTTGCAAAAGCGTATAAATGGATAATATTTATGATATTTAGTGTCATTTAGATTAGGAAATGTATATAAAATTGTTTTAAGAATAGTATTACAATAAAAATTATTTAAGTACAATATTTTGACGAAAAATTAACATAGAATGGTCAATTTTCAAAATATTCTCCTTTTGTGAAAAATGCTTCTATTATAATAATACTTTTAAACTATATAGCTCAGACCTCTCTACAGTGGAACAACTAGAATTTTTGAAATATATAGCTTAGAAGTGGGTTTATCACGACAACAGAGGGGAGAAATTTTAAGTAAAAAACACCGATAATTATTTCAATGCGTTGTAACTCTGAAAATAATGTGAATTTTTCAAAATTCATACTTGAGCCTGTGTACAGAGGTCTGAGCTATATACAGGCAAAATATAAGTATAGCAGAAGCATTTTTCACAAAAGCAGAACATTTTGAATAAAGGTTATTCTAAGTTAATTTTTAGCCGAAATATTGCATTTAATTTATTTTTTTTTGTCAAAATGTCCTTAAAACAATTTTTATACATGTATTCTAATCTAAGTGACACTAAATATCATGAAAAGTAACCATTTACGCCTTTTAAAATCACGGCTTCGAACGTAGTCGGATGCCTTAAAGTTCTCATGATAGTCTGCAAGTTTCTCATTCTGTTGTACTTGCATCTTTATTTAATCTTGTTGATTTTCATACAAGAAGTTTGCTCACAAATATATGTTTACTAAAATATAAAGAACAGTTCCTCACACAGCAAATTTCTTCGTATATGGAAATATTTTTCAGCTGACAGAGCATTCAACAGAAGCTTTACACAGTAATCTGACTCCAAATCAATAAGTTCAAACTGCAGCTTACCATGTGGTATGTCAAGATAGGTAACAATGGGATAAGAGAGCAAATTCAATTTACGTTTAATTTCTTTACAAGCTTGAAATCTTGTAATTTCGTCCTCCAACTCTGTTACTTTGTTTTCCTAATAAAAAGACATGAAAGAATTTTATTTTTCTAATAAGGAAAAATAAAAGCTGAGTCTTGGATCGCTCAAGGGAAAAAATCTCGGTTCAAGGCGGATTTTCTAACAGTGTTGGAGCGCCGCTAAATAGCTCTTTACGGGTCGCTATTTCCCTCACCTGGTATATACGATAGAAGAAAGTTTTGCTCATCCAAGTCAAAACGTGAAACTATTTACTTATAATGCATTTTTACCAACCCATTTATTAAATTAAAATAGATCAATAAGTAAATTAAAATAGATAAAATAATGCATGATATATAAAATAAATGTGATAATCGATACTGGGGTATTGTGTGTGGGTGTTGTTCTTCAAGTAATACTGGAATTCAAGATTGTCATTTCCTGGAATTATTGAAACACAATAAACTTAAATAAAACAAAAACTTAATAATCTTACGAAATTTAAATCATCATGTTAAACTATTAGACTGAAAATATTCTAGTAAACAATGGCATTCCTAGAACACCGAAGCGAAGATCAAGATTTAAACAGAAAATATGCGAGATAAAAACAACAGCGGCTAGACTCGCTGAAGCCAGGTTCCGGATAACACACAGGCAGGATCTGCTACATATGGTTTTCGTCGAGATAGACTGACCCCACGCGGGTCTGAGTGCGGTGACAGGGAAGCTCCGCCCACACAGAAGACTATAATTCCCAACATGATATTTTATATAAAATTTTATATATATGACTTACTTCTCAAATTCAAAATTTATTTTCTTACATAATTGTAAGAACAAAATTTTGACAAAATTTCTACACAAGTGAAATATTTTTTTTTTTTTTTTTACCAAAAATGAAAACAAATTTCCGTATAACTATAACGTTACTTAAATTACAAAATAAAAAAACATATTTTAGCAATAAATTGAAATACTGCATTTAATTTTGACGTAATTATGCACAAGTGAAATAATTATGTTATTAGCAGGTGTATTTCTTAACTAAGCTATTTTACTCCTATATTTAATTATATATTTTAATTTCCATATTTTTATATTCTGTTCTAAGCTCTTAGTTCACCAACCTGCATGTAATAAATTATCTTTTTGAAAGGAACATACTCTTTAAAAATTAGAGCTTTAAAGTATCGGAGAATTTGCGAAATGTGTGAGTGTGTGTGTGTGAGAGAGAGGTGCTTTATTACATTAAATCCCTTAGTAAATAATCTTAGAGAAGATTTTTAATAATGTAGTTATGAAGTGTTTCAGCATAATCGAAACTTAAGTTCGCTGCCACGCGAGTAGCAATAACATATTTATTATTATTAGAGTTCTTACCGTAGTAAAAATGGCATTCATTACGCTTTGAAAGAAATCTTCAAAACAAATTCACACAGCTTTTAATATTTATTACTGAAAGTCCTTTTTAAGTGATTGCATGTTTGTTGTGAATACACATTTCCGTTACTTTTGAGCTTATGATTCTTAAGTAAAAGGTTATGATTTATTTGAAATAATCTGCTGCAAGACTTAGTACTTTGAGCAAATTAATTTCAATCTGCATATTTAAAAATACAGCAAAACTTTAAAATGCATTACATTAAATTACACTTAACATAAATAGAATAATATTCTAATGCAGTTCAGGCTCTATTAAAGTCATATCGTAAGAGTAATTTTACACCATTATTTTCGTTAAACATGAAATAATATATATATATATATATATATATATATATATATATATATATATATATATATATATAGTTTATAGTTTAGATAGCTCTTAAATTTCGTTGTTAAGCGTTTCCTCGTTTTAATTTTATAAAAGGAAAATTTTATTTCCATATATCACATAAATGAAAGTTTTTTTTATTATGTACACGATCTTTTTAATTGTTCAGAAGTGTGTTTCGTATCGTTCATGAAACTGATTCTACCTCTTTTCAGAGCTGCTAACTAAGCGTTCGAATCTTTTAATAAAGGTGAAGCTACAAAGGAATGTCTAAAAATATCTGGATAATTTGCTTGTTTAGTAAATGTTGATATTTTTTTCACGAGCTCTTTATTTCAAAATGTAATTGTAGAAGAATTATTGATTTAATCGAAATTTAAGATATCATAAAAAAAAAAAAAAATAACCTAGTTTCATAGCTTTTTCCATTGCCGATGAAACGAGTATGTATATTGGGGGTGAAACATAATTAGCAGATTTTTTGCTTGCATATGGGACGTTCAATATTTTTAAGGAATTGCTAGAACCTATGTACGACTTTCGCACAGAACAAGATGTATTTAATTATGCTTTTCAAATTTCGAAAAAAAAATTTTCCCCTTCGTCAAAACTAACGGATTCCTGCGATGATTGGAAAAATAGTGTCTTCATTATATTATTGCAAAAACAATCAAATTAATATTGGATCCAAGATTCATCATACATATAGCTAGTGCATTAAGAAGCAGTATGTGAAAAGATAATGAATATGAACTGCATGTTAACATCCATCAAATAATCATTAATTTCATAAAGCCTTGAGATTTAAATTGACTAGATCTTTGCGTCCGTAATTGAATCCATTACTGATCATTATAGTTTTTCATGCTATACCGAAGAACATTCGCTTAAAGTTCTTATGCAACTTTGGAGTTTAAAATAAAGAATACACCGGTTCCTATAATCTGTAAAAATCAAGATTCAAGCCTATTTAAGCAGTCACGAAAGGAAATTTAAAGCACTTTTTAGTACACAAAATGACCAAAATAATCAAAATAATTTAAGGTGAAACTGCATAGCATACGAAAGAAATACACAGAAAAAAGCACTAACATTTAAAAAGGAATTTTTGAAATAAGATTTATCCATTTTAAATTATTGGAAAATGATTTTCCTTTAATTTATTCACTACAAAGAATCAATGCATAAATTAAGTTAATTGAGACACAGTGTAGTCCAGAATTAAAGATAAAACTCAATGAAGTGGCTATGCCATAAATATTTACCTATTAGGTTTGAAAACACTCGAAAGTTTGCATATGAGATAACTGCTACATTTGGAAGTACTTATCAAAGGGAGCAGTGATTTTTCCTCGTGAAAGAGAATAATCTGCTATCAAATCTGGAATTGCAGACAATCGCCTTGGGTCAGTTTTGAAAACAATCACTGCAAACAAAATTTCAACCGGAATAGAAAATATAGCAGATAACATATGTAAGAAGGGAATACTTTAAAATATGCCAAGGGAAAACTTTAAAGTAGCATTCCTCTTGATATTTTCAAAATACGAAATAATTTGTTTCCTTGAAGTTATTTTTATATTTTGTTGTGTGGCTCAAATAAAATTAAACCTTGTTAATTTGACCATGTTACCCATACTCCTAGCCAGTGGCGCACACAATGGGGGTGTCTTTAGGGGTCCAGATCCCCCCTCCCTGTAGTCCTTGATTTTTTTTATTTCTTATAATCCTAGGAATATATATTACGTAAAATTTAATTATATATTTGTTATTAATAATTATTTTTATTAATTAATGCTAATTATTTATTCAATAATGAATTTTGTATTGTTTTTGTTCCCGAAAATCGACAAAATAAAAAGAATATGTTGGGTGGCATAATGGAGTATGATACCGAAATGGTGGACTTTCAACCCTGGACCCCTCTTTTGAAAATTTTTTGAGTGCACTAGTGCTCTTAGCCCTTATAGGATGAACTAAGTCTCTATTGAACGATGAAGAGTAAACATAAATCCGATATTCCAGTTAGAAATATTATTTATGCTATTGCACTAAAGCGTGGGAAAATGAGGCAATGTAGACTTTAACTATGTTATGTGTAGTTAAGTACAGTATATTTTTTTGTATATAAGCAGAAAAATTTTAGCACTTCTTTAAGGTTAATGTAAAGGAGTCGGCTTATGATGTGATTCGAAAAAATCTCAGAAAAAAAATGCAGTTTAATAATAACAGTTTTTACTTTTTTAGCAAAATCAATTTTAATCTCTTAACTTTTTCTGGCGCTTTGAATCGAAATTTTGTTTTAGTAGAAAAAAATCAAACATGCCATAAATGAAAGTCAGTGCCTGCATTCAAATTTTCAAATTATTCTTAAAATCCACA
Organism: Trichonephila clavipes; assembly: GCA_019973935.1. Classification (NCBI taxonomy): domain Eukaryota; kingdom Metazoa; phylum Arthropoda; class Arachnida; order Araneae; family Nephilidae; genus Trichonephila; species Trichonephila clavipes. The sequence goes on from BMAU01008863.1 coordinate 37,632, forward strand.
TTGATTCACTAGGATATCTGAATGCATATGATATTATTGCTATGAGCTTTGCTCGAAAGCATGAAATATAGATCGACGATCTCGTGCCGTATACAAATTTCTCCTTATATTCATTTTCCAAAAATAAATAAATGAAAAATTATACAAAAAGTAGGACTGGTACATACAGCCGCTATACAAAATAGCAAATGATTGAAAGAAATGTATTAATTTCAGACAAGGCTACCAAGAATACAACTACTCTGGCAATATACTTTACTTTGAAACATTACAGAAAATTTTCCCCTCATGTAAAAACAATATTCTCCCATACTGATATGCTTGAACACTACAATAATGGTTTTGTTTTTGTTTTTTTTTCAATTCTGCTTATATACATGTTTTGAACATCGGGTAAATTTTTAAAGAAAAAGGACACTCTCAACTTTTATTTGGAAACATTCGGTAGATCAATCTGTTAACGTGCGGAAAATCGTTTCATATCTCACATTGCACAGTTAATTAGTACATTGCCCATTTGTCTTTATCAAAACAAAAATAAGATTTTTGCTAGGGCAACAACACAAAGATTTTGTACTCTAAAATTAATTCTCAGACAACACAAATCAATAACTCTAGCTATAAGCACTGTCCGTACTTTTATCTTAAAAGATAATATATAAGTTATTCAGTATAATTATCAACAAATTCTATAAAACAAAATACAACTGACGCTTATTAGAACGTAGTGTTACTCATTTACTTTTAGTATGCTACGGCACTTAATACAAGCGTCCAAAGTTGGTAGAGATGCCACCACTAGATGGTGCCCCCATGAAATGGCTCTCATATTTAGGGACTTGCCAGTTTTTCAAAGGCTAAGTTGATAAAATGCATCCCATGAGGAAAAATGTATCCTACGGCTGTCCTCATGTAATGTTAAAGAATCCTAATTTAAGAATATTTTTTCAAACATAATAGTGCTCCAACATTAATATATCCTAGCTTCTCTATCTTGCGTAAGCAGAATATTTTATCATGCTTCTCATTTTTAACTGAGTTCATTCATTTTTTCTGATATAAAATGTGTGTTTCGCCTTTCTTTTCATGTACTGTAATGCTAAATGTAAGCTATTCGTTTACATATTAAAATGAAAAATTACTTATTTATGGAATATTTTAAAATTTTGAAACCACAACATGTCATAAACAGATGTATCAATTACAACGCTGTGCATTTCATGAAATCTGAGACACTTTTCATTCTGAAAATGTATTCCGCGTTTAGTTCAGGCTCCCGTACATTTGGCTAAGACAGCCTTATCATAAACAAGCTTAAAAGAGAAGAACGGAAAAGATGAGAGACAGGAAATTAGAAAAATAAACTTATTCACTTAACAGTTTTATTCGGAATATGTAGATATATATATTAAGTTGGATCAATTTTTTTTCCAGAATTTCAAAACCTGTCTATGTGGAAAAGATATCCTACAGTGTACAGATGAAAGAAAAGATAAAACAAAATTTAATTTTAGTGTTAAGCACTGTCAGAAGGGTAATAAGTTTAGGTGTTTGAGTTTTCTTAGGGTACAAAGTCGAAGTAATTTTTGTTAAAGGAAAAGAAATCACATTTTAGTACTTTTTAATATTTACTGCAATGAAAGGACACGTACTAAATAGTTACAAGAATAAAATATCAAGTATATTTAACAGCGACATAGGTATTATTTTTTTTAAAAAATCTGCTGTCAAAATAACAGTGTATGTGTGAGTTCAGTGTATGTGTGAGTTCAGTGTATATGAACAGTGGAAGACTGAAAAAAGCTTGAATCAGTCCAATTCAGCGTTGCTAGGAGAGAGATGGGGTTAGAAAATGTTGCAATGCATATTGTACTATTCCAGTGGCACACACAAGGGGGGTCCTGGAAGTCCGGACACTCCCCCCCCTCCACAGCCCTGGATTTTTTCCGATTGATTATAATTCTAACTATATAGTACATAAAATTTTATTAATTACTTGTTAATAATGATTAATTTTATTAATTAATGCTAATTATCTATTCAAGTATTAGTTTTTTACTGTGTTTTGTTCCTGAAAATCGACAAAATCAAAAGGAGCATGATACAAGAATGGTGAACTTTCGACCCCAGACCCCCCCCTTGAAAAATTCCTGTGTGCCCTACTGTACTATTCAATATGTATTTATCAATAATTATTGCTTTCTGTTTTTTATATTGTAGGAAAAAAATTTTATTTTGAGTTTAAAATCATCAAACCAAAATTAAGTCTTTTTCTATTTTTCGAAAATTCAACCCTTTTTGGCAATCTTATATTTTGAAATTATTTTACCCCTGATTACCATATTCATTAACATCTTTTTCGCATGGGTAGGCCCTGAATAATAACATATTTTTTCTCTTTATATATTTATATATCACCCTAGAATGCACATTACCTAGAAAACGTACGAAATCTCTACTTTTTGCAGATTGCCGCTCACGCTTTAATCAAACACACACACAAATTTGTTACTCCACAGATCAACTAGATAATGGCATTAGGTTAACATTAGTATATTTCAAATTAAAATCGTATTACGAATTTAATAATATTACGAATAATTCTCATAAATCTTCAAATTCAAAGTAATTACGGATATTCATTTAAGTGGTTTGCCCATTTTAACAATACATGTTTACAATATCAAGGGTTTATTGCTAACAATTTTAACATTAGTTACAAATATAGAAACCAATTTATCTTTTTAATCGGTTTTTTCGTTCATTTAATATTCGCTAACGGAAAACCGAATTTATTCCGAAATTTCCAAAGTATTTCCAACCTGTAACATTTCACAGTAATTTTAAAATATCTCTGCGTCACCCCGATACAATTCCCTAAATTAGAGCAACAAATCATCGAATCAAAACTTTCACATCATAAAAAATAATAATTATAATCACCGCGGGAATCACCAAACAAAAGTGATTCCACAAGGCAGCATCCCGAAACGCGTACTAACATATAATTCAAACCGATATATACGATACCCTTATCATCTAGTGAGAATCACTACCCGATTCCAGTTCCGATACCCATCTCAATTTTAAACAAAAGGTTTAATTATGAGGGGTGGCAGCAGTTCAGTAGAAAAATCGGATTACTTCTGTGCAATCAAAAGGGATAGAAAATTCGAAATGGTAGGAGCATGTGTTGTTATCTGGGTGCTTGCCATAAGAACGAGTTTTGTTTTCAAAGCGGAAGTGAGCGGATAGGGTAATTTATCTTCCGATTAGGATTTGTCTGGGAAAGTAATTTCCCTTCTTATCGTCATGTGCACGAATATTGTTCACAGTGAGGGTAATTATCATCACATTAAATTTCTCTACTGTGCCAACATTCATTTGGATGGAGGTGGGAATTATAGGGAATCGGTGTCTACTAAATTGATAGGGGGAACTTAAAGAGGGAATATTGCTTTTCATGTAATAGAATTATCAGAGGACGGATCGAAGAATTTGAAGCAGAAAAAGACTAAATATTATCTCTTTATTTATCTAGTTTGTTGATTGATTGTCAAACAGATGTAATATTTAAGATTGATACTTGTGGATTATGTAAAATCACCCTCTGTATTAAATGGTCAGAAAATCAGATAATTATGGAAATTAAAAATTAATCCTATCCAACTTCTTAATTTAATGTAAACGTTTTGGTGGGGAATTTACGGTTAAATCCGGCGTATAACGCGCACCCCCTCTTTTAAAAAGAAATCTTAAATGTATATATGTAGTGCGCTAATGTTCTTAAGTCCTTTATTCGAGGTATTATACCAGGCTTTTGAAAAATAGTATACTTCTAGAATTACAAAAACTCTTTACGTTAATTAAGTAAATCATATCTTTAAAATAAACAGTTTTTGGATACATGAAGTCTAATTTTTTTATGCTCTTCTGTTTGTTTTTTATTTTTAAAGCTATCGTTTATACACCCGGTGTATAACGCGCACCTGTAAATTTCGATCGTATTTTTGGTATAAGAAGTATGCATTATACGATGCATTGTTACGATAATTGTTTTTGACACTGGGGGTAATTGTGGATACAAATTATATGTTATAGTCTATAGTAATTTTTAATCGAACCACGTACATACAGTGGACGTGAAAAATATTAAGCCTTTAATACATCTTTATTAATCATATTATATTTATAAATCAGATATTAAAAAGAAAATAAGGTAGTACGGTGTTTTGAAGAGGAAAATAATAATTTATTCTAAATTGTATATCACAACAAATTATAAAATTCTAACCTCATTGGCTAAAAACATTTTCTGGCGTGCTTTCGAGCTTTTTTAAACACTTTTTTAAACAATTGCAGTTTTTAACAATTTGTATTTGAATGCTACGAAGCGAATTGTATTCAGAATTTATCTTTTTTCCCGTTTTCAATCTATACTTTTCACAAAGTTAGCGTTATGGACGATTTAGTTATAGCGCTAATTGTTATTTACTTTAACTTAACTTAAGCAGGTACTTGAAACATGAATGATTCTATTTTTAAATTTCTTTGTTATAAAATGATAAAAATACTTTAAGCAATTAAAAGTATAATAGTGTTCGAAATTTGTGCCAAATTTTCTAATTAACTACACATAATTAATTTTTATTGGCTTTTTAAATGAATAATTGCTTTTAATAGAGCATATTAATACAGAGAAGATGATATTTAAATAACTTCTCATCTCCAGTTTAGACGTTGGCGGGTAATGAATTTTTTAGAAAAGATTACTCATTTATTTTATTTGTTGTTCATCTCAGTACTCTAGAAAAGGATCTTAATACTTTTTCACTAGAATCTTTTGAAAACCGAAGAAGCCCTGAAGGTATGTGTAGGATTTGGATGAATTAATTTTAAACATTTATTTTTAAGTTTATTTTTTATGTTCTTAGAAAAATAAAATGCATCCATAATACCGTTAGCCATCCAAATATCTTCTAGGGTTATTAAGCAAAAGCAGTGAAAGGAAGCAGATTTTAATAAAATGTAATGGTATTGTATTTCAATATTTGTTAAAAATTCATTCATTGTCATACATAATTTGTTGTATTATTTACACTATTTCTCTATAATATTTAACTTTTATACTCTTTTTTATTTTTTAATAGATTTTCTTAATTTTTAAAATAATAAAAGATCATTTTTTACAAGTTATTTGTGATTTTTAACAGTATTTTTAAATCAGTTTTGCTCCAAGACCTCCGTAACAATTTTTCCTTCGATCTTTTGGAACTCAAATCTTATGTTTAATATATAAATTTAATTTCCAACATAATACATAAAAGTTCAAATTAAAATACGAGTATCATATAAAAAAAATATATGTGTGCATACGTGTGTGTGTGTGAGCAATCACGTTTCCATGTACACTGAAAATATTTTTTTGGAAGAGTTTCATTAATTTTATCTTCCTTAGATTAAGTAGCTCAGCAAAATATAATCATTTATAGGTATTATAGACGTGCAACTTAGAAATTCAGCTTTTAAATTCAATTTTATTCAACTGAAATCAAATTAAATTTTTGGGTGTGTGTAACAATGGATTTTAAATAATGAAAAAATTACCACACTGTATGATAATATAACTAAGAATATTTAACATTTGTTATTCAATAAGGGATGTAGAAATAAATATTAAATGTAGTAATTATATTAGAAGGCTTGTAGAAATGAATAGTTAATTATTTTATAGAAATTAAATACATTTATATCTTTCAGGAAATTCACATGGAAATATATTCAACAATTATAAAAAGGAAACATATTTTAAACGAATCCTTATTTAACCCTGGCAAATAAATACTTAAAGAATAAAAATAAAAATAAAGATTTTTCGGGGCAATGATTTCTTAAATGTTATTTTATGCCATCGATAACATGTACATCGTCAAATCACTTGTATTACATTACATTACAGAACCCCCTTTTTTTAAAAAAGTAAATTTGATAGAATTAACGGACAAGCCTTACATAATTTACTTAACGTCTCCCAACTACTTTCTGATCTTTATCGTTTTTTTACATTAAACGCTCCAAGATATTTACGAAACCTGATGTACTGCTCGATCCCCCTTCAATTTGAGCATGAAACTTCAACAAGTATTAATCGAAGCCCCTTCATCGTTGATAACACTGGGCATTATTATACTTGATGACCATCATAACTACCTCCCATATTTAACTTCAAGCCCGAACGAGTTTAAAAACTATGCGTATCCAAAACAACAAAGAGTGTAAGACGAATCTCCAGAGCCTAAATCCGGCTGAAACCGCAGAAGACCTCACCCACATCGTTCCAAAAGTCATTAGATGGGGGAGATTCTTTTTTTTTTCTTACTACCTTCGTCCTCAGAGATCATCACCTCGACCCAGTTGTTTATCTCCCTCTTTTTTTTCGCTTCGATTCTAGGGCAGTAAAACACTCTTTAGAGGGGTTGAGACATCCACTGAAATTCGACCCAACAGCTCCTCAGATCTCCATTAGAGATCTTTAGCGAGTATCCCTCTGCAATGGATCGTTGGGTTTATCGCCTTCTAACTTGCACCTTCCATCCAGCAATTCGTCGCAATTGACCGCTCTGGGTCACTTCTTGACTTGTCTTCTTCTTCTTTCTCTCTTTTTCTTTGCTCCAATTTTTTTTGTCTTTTTTTCTCCATCTTGAGGAGGGAGGACGAGGTGGTTTACTGATGAGGGGGATGAGCCAAGCTCTTGCCATTGATTTTCTTACCTAAGCTCTTCAAGTGGCTACCACTGGTAGAAAATTGGATCTATATAAAAACACTTTACCTTTCGGACCTTGAAATATATATACACTATTGAAAGCTCATGTTAAAAGAAACGGTCAGAAGGGCTTCCCATTTAGAAATATTTATTATCGAAAATCATTTCAAAAACATAATTAGTTTTATTTAAAGTAAAGAATTTTTTAGGATGAAAACAAATTAATCTTTCTCTCTCTCTCTCAATTTATTTTTCTGTATTTTTTGCCTTAAGTAAAAGACGAAATATTTTTCCACTGAAAAAGTCTTGTGTGTGAAATGAATTCTAAAATTTATTTTTGAACCTTTTGTTTTTTCAGTGATGGCAATTGATAGAAAATTTGCATTGTCAAAAAATGCTTTCCTAAAAGAGGAATGCATTTAAAATTTAGTTCTCTAAATAGTGTCTAGCTCCGGGGTGTCTAACTGGCGGCCCACAACGAACATTTTTCTGACCGGACTATTGTATCGGTACACAATAATGTATATGGCATGCAGCCAAAAGCAACGCAGTCTTCGCGCGCAGGCGCATTGAATCGAAACTAAAACAAAAACTTTTGGACATTAGAGCAGAGAAAGAGAGAAGCAGCAAAAGAGAACGCGAAAGGTGCGCGAGCAGGCGTTACCTTCTGAATATCATCGTCAAACTTATCTGTAAAAACTACCTTTTTAATTAATTTTTGTTTAATGTTAAAATAAAATAGAAGATAGACCAACGTATTGGACCCCTTGTTGTCTCCCACAAATTATGGGGGCTCGGCCGCGATAGATAAAATTTCGATTTTGAACCAAAGTCTGGACAATGAACAACAGCGTCCGTGAAGGAGACGCTCCGCCATTTTTCGGAAACTTCGTTCAACCTGTGTAGAGGTTGAATTTTTCAACTTCATTCCGCCTGTGTAGAGGTCGGAACAAATAACAAAATATTCCGCCTGTGTAGAGGTTGGAAAACCCATCGACGAAAATCCCGCCTGTGTAGAGGTTGGAACTAATTCAGTGTGAATAATCCGCCTGTGTAGAGGCCGGAACTACAATTTCAACTATATTACCTGCGAAGAGGTGACATCAGTGGAATCAACGTTTTTATTGGATACATCGTACGTGCGAGCAACAAGGGAGCCAGAGAAAAAAAAAAGGTAGGATCTTTCCAAATTTTTATAAAATGTATAAAAACGCTCTTAAAGAGGATCTCATAAGAGTTGTTGAGAATCTAGACGGTATTGTGGAAAGTACTGACACTATAGTTAAACTAAAGACTAAAATTGAGAACAGTAGTACATTTGAAAGTGATCCAGATTTCGTTAAAACTTTAATTCAAAACTGTATAGATGAGAGAGTATCGCAAAACGAAAGAGAGGTAACTTTAGAAAAACAGAAAATTGAGCTCGCGAAACTTCAGTTAGCAAAATTAGAAAAAGAAATCGAACTTCAAACGGCTAAAAATAAAGCATTAAGTTTAAATCCTGCAGCTAAAGTCGAAGATAAACAGTTCGAAACTAACATAGAAATATGATAAAAAGTATAAAAACTTTATCTCTTCCTGTTCCCACCAGATCTGAAAATTTTAATCTGTTCTTCCAATCATTAGAACGCGCATTTTTAACCAAGAAAATAAATGACGAATATAAATCTGAAATTTTAATAAATCTTCTGGGCGAAAGAGCTCATAACGTCTTGCTGTATATTAAAGAAGAGGAATTAAATGACTATGAAAAACTAAAATCTATAGTACTCAGAGAATTCCAATTAACCCCTCGCGAGTGTTTAAACTCATTTAAAAATGCTGTAAAATCATCAGGCGAGACATACATCCAATTTGCTGCAAGATAGACGGCAAACTTCCAATATTATTGTTCGTTAAGAAAAGTTAATTCCTTTGAATCTCTATGTGATCTTATAATTTCTGATAAATTATTTGAAACTTTAAATAAGGAAACTGCAACTCATATTGGCATTCGAGAAGCAGAAGATTGGTTTAGGCCTATTGATTTAGCTAAAGAGTGTGATATTTATATTTCATCTAGAAGCGGATCACATAAAGAAATTCCTATTACTTATGGATATACCCAAGACCCCTTTAAAAATAGATCACAAAACTTTAAACCAAAGGTTAAAGAGAACTACCCCCCATATCATGAAAGAGAAAATAAAAATTGCTATATATGCGGTGATTCATCTCATTACGCAAGAGACTGTAAGAAGCGTTTTAAATCTAAAAAATCTAACAGCCACATCCGTAATAAAATAAACGTGAATACTTTGAAAGTCGAGAGCGAAAAACAAAATAGCGGTGAAATCGCAAATCTTCAATACGTAAGCATTTTTGTAGAAAATCAGCCCATCACAGCCTTGATTGATTCAGGTTGCCAGATCCCAGTTTTAAATTCCTCACTAATTAGAGTGCAAACACCTTCCGAAGAGATCATAACATTAAGTTCATGTTTTGGCGAACAGCGTATGGTAGAAGTTAAACCCATAAATATTTCTCTTAATCAACACTCTCCTAGCTTAAGTGTTGGAACGGCAATATCACCGACCTTGACCGAAGAATTTATTATACATCCCAGTGTATATTCTGAAATAGAGAAACTAGGCCACGCAAAGAGCGATGTTTTATGAGTGAAAATGAATCCTCTTTAGGTGCTCATGATTATGCTTATTCAAGTGCTGTTTCTTTTCCAAATGTTTCTGTTTCAAATGTGATAGAAAACTCTAGTTATGATTTGCCATATGTTAAGAACTTTAATACTAGAAATGATTCGAGTTCTCTAATTAAGGATTATAAATGTAATAAAATTAAGAGTACTAAGTTAAAATTGAGTATTGTAAGAGAAAAATGTTCTGATATAGTATTGTGTAAGAAAGCCAATGGTGCCATGAAAACGAGTTCCGTGGAATTTATCTCCCGCTCACCTAACCCTTTACCTATGAAGAGTGAACATCGACGGTTTGTGTTGCTCCGGAAAATTTTTGAGCCTTGGCAGTGGAAACGAAGGAAAAAGAGAAATCGTTTCGAACAGACGTCCAGAACTCTACAGAGGAAAATATCGATGCGTTCAACCAAAGATCAACTTGTTGAAAAAGATGTTCTTATGCCGGTGAAACACAATGTTTTCCTGTGGAACCTTCCGGATGTCGAAGAGATGCCTTCACATGATGGAGAAACTGTCTAGTTCAGAAAAATTATGATATGTTTAACTCTCTATATATATTTGTCTGTTCCGTTTTTTTTTTTTTTGTATGTTTCAGATTCTCCTCTGGTCTCCATGGAAATACCGCTGCGGACAGCGTACGGTCAGGCTGGCCGTTATGGCATGCAGCCAAAAGCAACGCAGTCTTCGCGCGCAGGCGCATTGAATCGAAACTAAAACAAAAACTTTTGGACATTAGAGCAGAGAAAGAGAGAAGCAGCAAAAGAGAACGCGAAAGGTGCGCGAGCAGGCGTTACCTTCTGAATATCATCGTCAAACTTATCTTTAAAAACTACCTTTTTAATTAATTTTTGTTTAATGTTAAAATAAAATAGAAGATAGACCAACGTATTGGACCCCTTGTTGTCTCCCACATGTATAATAATTTTTTTAAAAAAAAATTGCCCCCGAAACTGGAAAGATAGTAGCAGGAAAGAGATGTCAAGTGCCAGGACGTAAACATTTAATTTTTCTTGTTCCCTTACATGCTTATTATAATGTATTATTTGAGAAAATCTAACTTTCTATGAATATTGATTTTTTCTGCAGCCCACCTTAAGTTAAACCTTGTTTATTTGGCACAAATTAGTCTTTGAATTTGACACCCTTGATCTAGATGCTGGTAAAAGCTGATAAAGAGTTTAAAAAAAAGGAATATTTATTAGTCTTTACAAATTAATTCAGTATTGTCTCTCTGAGCGACAATAATATAATTCACGATAAAAGAACTTATTCTATATATTGATTCTATTTCAATCAAACCATTTTTTTAAGTTTTAATTCAAATATATATGTTTTAAGGACAGTTAAATGAATTACTAAACTAAAGGAAACCAAATACCTAACAATCAAGGGCTTTTTTAAACTTAAGTAGTCCTAGTGGTGGTTATTGAAAGAAATTTAATTTGCATAAATTCATTTCCCTCTAAGTTTAATGAAAGTGTGCTTGTGTGTATGCATTATTGAAATTTAAGTAGAAATCCATTCTAAGCTATTAAAAATTGATAATGACAGTAAGTGGTAATTTGCCAATTTTACTGCTGGTTAATGGTCTCAGCCAAATGTATTGGAAGAGTTGTCATTACACAAAATTTTAATTTTTTTATTTATTGCCTGTTTTTAAGTAGTTATTAAACATTAATAAAGGAATAAACTAGTTAATAAAATTAAAAAAATAATTAATGCAGAATAATTTTGGGTTTAAGGCTTTCACTCCGCATTTTTACTCCTTCATGAGCTAGAAAAATTATAACTACGATTATTTAAAATTTTCTAATACAATACAAATGGTATATGTATTATGTGAATATATTAGGATTAAAATATTATATATATAAATATATATAAAACATTAAAATCTAAATAAATTTTACAGTAATACTGAAAGAGACTTAGAAGGGTTTCTGGATCAATCGATCAACATTAAAATGTTTAATTCACATTTAAGAAAATTTCATCGAAGGTTTCACAGCAGTCTTTGTTTTTTCTAAAAACAAATTTGGAACAGATTTAAAGGTACTTTAATCTTTTACTAATATCAATATCTGAGACGTATATCTTTGACTATGCATAATATTGCATGAAAAGGCAGCAGAAGATAATGCATAATAAATCCCAACATGCACAATATATAAAAGAGAACAACATCAAAAGGTGTACCAAGTGTAGCTACAATTAGTTTTTTAATTGTTTTCAACTATGAAAATAATATTTCAGTTACTATTCACATAATTTATTTTAAATGATCATAAGATGCTTCAACTCAGCACTAACATCTGCCTCAAAATGTATTCGATGAAAGAACCGCCTAAAGAATTCGGATTAATCTTCTAACTTAGAAGAATCTACAGCAGGGTAAAAATTATTTAAATATGTAACGCTACTAGAAAAGTGAACAATGCGGAACAAAAAATACTTTTTGAACAAAACAAGCATAACTAAAACAGCAGAAAAAGTGAATTAATTTGAATGGATTGCAGAACAATTTATTGCTGTTTTCCCTGGTAATCATTGCCTCATTTTTTTTTTCATTTATCATTCAAGAACATTCTGGAAAACAATAAAACATTAGTACGATTTGCAAACGATGCCAGCTATAGCACGCACCCTCCTTTTGCGGAAGCAATTGCAATGCCCTTTCTTATTGTTCTCTGTTGTCAGGGTGGCAAAAACAGAGAAATAGTTCGCTGTAAACTCCGGTATTAATTTAAATGGGTGTCTGAATACCGCTAGACCTCTTCCTTGTGAAAGCCATAAATCAAAAGAAGGAATGGAAGATTTTTAACTACCGCATTACGCTTCCGACATGAAAAATGGTTCTAACCACTTTAAACAAGGAACTGCTGAGGAAAAAATAAAAAAAAGTAACAAACAAGGACCGAATTCTGAAGTTCAAATCATTCTACTCGAGGTAAATTGTAGACCTGTTAGAAAGTTTAAACAACAAGAAGAAACAATCATCAATTAATTTCAAGCTGCCCGCATGGAATCAAGACTATGTTTACGGCGGGAAAACTAAGTTATAAACTTCGTATGTGAAATCGATAACAGATAATGAATGCAACATCGCGAAGGTCAGGTCGTTAGTTGTTATGAAAGTGGAGAAGAGTTGTTTTGGTAATTATTTCAATTATTACACCTGCTCCATTTCATGGCGAGCCAAAATATTTAAAATAATATTTGTGTTATTTTAATCGATTTTTTTCAGAAATTAAACATTCTTTTACAGTACTTTTTGATAAATTTATTGTATTTTAAATATATTTTTTCATTCTAAAAGTCTATTACATTACTAAAGATTATATTTAGTAGTAACCTATAATCATGTTTTTGTATTCTATGCGAAGTAAAGTGTAATGCGTGTATTTCTTTTTTTTTTCTTATTGAAGCAACATATTAAATAAGTGTTAGTTTTTTTAAAAAACATTTATTAAAATATATATTGAAATATTCCTTCAGCTGTCAGACTTATAACAAAAATAAAGTAAGTTTTAAAAAAATAAGGTTTAGTCACAATATTATTCCGAGGAAGATCACCCAATAATATGAATGAGAATTTATTACATTTAAAATCATTAATTTCATTATAAAATATGCTACAATTTGCCAAGAAGAAACACTTAAGCTTACAAGAATATTTTACATAAAAGAAATTATTTTTTAAAAAATTCGAAGAAAAATTATTTATTGATGTTCTGAAAACCTTCCGTTTCTAAAAACTATTTTAATGTTATATTTATGAAAATTAAACAAAAATGCTCTGATGCTTTTAAGTTATATTCAGTATATAAATTTTCCTTAAAGACACCCAAATTACATCATCATTGAAAATAATTCTTAAAAAAAAAACGAAAATTGAAAATGTATGCAAGGCAACCTATCTAATAATCTAAACTATCATAATTCATTCAAACTGGAGTTTATTAACATTTTAAAACAATTAAAAATTATAATTCCTAGAATGGTGCTAGTAAACTGTATATAAAATATTGTCTTCTTGGTTAATCCTAATCATAAAATATTTATTGATAAAACTTACAACATATTTTATTCAACGAAAAACATTAATTCATAATTTTCAAAGAGTGAAGAAAGATTGTTAGGAAAAAACCAGTTATCAGTACACGCAATTAATTATACTTAGAAACGAGAGGGACCAAACGATAGCTCTCTGAGATATGAAAAATATAAATAACACAATAAAAGAATCATTTTTAGAATTTATTACATAGTACAAGCAATTGCTGAAACCGATTTATTCGTAGGATTTGTTCATTTCAAGACTCTTTACGCTGACAGATAAGGTTACAGTGAAGACTAATGGACCTTACTGTGTTTTATGAGCACGTTATAATTTTTTTTTTTTGGAAGCAGTCGCGAGAGCTTGGGACATCGAGCATATTCTTCTCATAATTAATACCGCTTAATTTAATTACAATCTGTGCTTCTCGATTAAATGAAGCGTATTATCTCATTTGAAACGATTCTGTAAAGTAATTAGATTTCTTCGATATCTCCATCGAAATAGAATTCCCTTAAGTTACCTCGATGAATTCTAGACGGAGAACGACAGCAGAAAAAAAATATATCTATATCGCTTGGTGTAATCGAATAATCTTAATCGGAGTCTAAGTGGACGGAAAGCGAATAAATGCCATTAATAGTGTTCTAAAATCAGCTACGATTGTTCTGCAGAAATACGAATTTCATCAGCTAATTAAATGAAATATATATTTCAGAATGAAATTAGTTTAGTAGAATTTTTTAAGAAATAATAATTGAATTAAGTTTTCGTCGTACCAATATGCGAAATCAGTTCAGTGAATATAAACATCTAATCGTTTTCATACTTACATATGTTCCATTTTTTAAAGAAAAGCCATTTCCTAAAATTTTCCTTTTTATCATTATTAGTCGAAAGCACTCGGGAGACGAAAGGAATTGGGATTTTTTTTAGTAGTATAAATAACTTACATTCTGTCCAACGGAACTTTAATATTAACGAAATGGAAATGGGAAATGTAGTAATTTTTAGTGCAGGATATTGTGAAGAATAAATAAAATTTATTTAATTATTTCGATATAATTGCATTCACAGAAGTAATTTTCTCTAAGAAATCAATTACTGAATACTCCGACTTAGCTCTTTCAAATTTCCATGAAATAATAATTACAAAATCTTAACGTTTTCAAAGACATTCCAAACTTTTTGTTGGAATTGTATTAATTTATATATAAAATTAATATATACATATATATATATATTAATACAATTCCAACAATATTATAGTTTTTTACTGTAATATTTAAAATAATTTATTGAAAATAACTACATTAATACTCTATTAAATACCCTAATAAACATAATCTTTAGTATACTCTATTACATACATTTCCTCTTTATTACACGTAGATTTTTTTTAAATAATTGGAATAATAAATAATTGCATGTTTTCCCCTTTTGAATAAGTCTACAAAATAATAAGTATATGCTATTAATTTCAATTGAAAGCGATAGATGGCGCTGTAACAATAATGTAAATAATAAATAAGGTACGAAATTAAAAGGCTGATTTTTGCGCTGTAGTATTTTATTTATATAAATTCAATTAAAAAAATGTAAATAATTTTAAATCATCTCTCGAACAAAAGCAAACCATCATAACCAAAATAACATTAAAAAAGTTAACGCTTTGGAAATATATATGAAATTATATGGGAAATATATTTTTTAAATTTTTAAACAACAAATGTGATCATTTTCTGCTTCATTTAAACCTTCTAACCTGCAGTTCTTAATAAAAAGGGACGATTACAATTACTGTTGCATAAAACTGTCATTTGTCTTAATTATTCCATTGCATTTTAGAAAATACGAAATTACCAAAAACAAAGACTTAATGATTCTTTTAATAACTTTTTTTTTAATTAAAGCAAATATCCAACTATTTGCTATTTTAAATTCAAACGTTACCTACTTAACTGAGTCATTAAAATGCTAAAATGCTGATACTATAGAGAAATTTAAATGTTTTAAAATTTGCATCGACATTTCTTTAAATATCCTAGTGAAAATTCCTATTTCCTAAGGGAAAATTTGTATTTTTCTTTAGATCATTGCTAATAAAAAACACCTATATACAGATTGAATAGTATAAAAATAATTGAATAGCACTTCCTACTAATAATTTCCATTGCCTGTTTTTATAATAAATATTTTCTCTTTTTATAGTGTACTTGGAGCTTGGCCAACAGGACTCGGTTTCATCTATTACTTTTCATAATATAATTAAGTTTTTGTATAGCCCTAAGAAAATATGGTCTTTTAAACATAAATATGTTATGTTTTTGTAATTATTTCTTATGTCAAGATTATATATTTCCTTTAAAAACTCCATAACTTATAGTTATTAAATTAAGAATAACGCTTTATAATATATATGCTACAGTCCGTACGAAAGTATATTTTAAAAACATATATTTTATCAGACATTTTTTACTGTAAAAATGCATTTCAAGGCAGTTTGATTCGCATTCATTAAGGTATCCGACTGCTTTCGAAACCTTGATTTTGCAAAAGCGTATAAATGGATAATATTTATGATATTTAGTGTCACTTAGATCAGAAAATGTACATAAAATTGTTTTAAGAATAGTATTACAATAAAAAATTATTTGAGTACAATATTTTGACAACACATGAACATAGAAATACCCATTTTCAAAATATTCTCCTTTTGTGAAAAATGCTTCTATTATACTAATATTTCGCCTGCATATCAATGTTTCTCAAACCCCCTGAGGAACGCGATAAACCTACGAGGGGGCGTGAACATATTTGAAAAAAATTATTTATTGGAATGAAGTAAAACAAAATACTTTCTGACGTAATAAAAAATACACATTTACAAGGATATAATTTATATATATCATCTGCGATATTACGCCATTAAAAATAAAAGCTTCTACTTCAAAACCTCATTAGCTATCTTTGATACTATAACCAAGTAAAAAACACTTGATTTGATTTGCTGTATACCCATTATGATATATTTTTTATTACGTTTTCTTTTCAAATCTAAAATACTACTTTTTCAGAGACGAAACAAAACCCAGACACATAATGAAAAACATTTAAGGAAGATAAAAAAATTCATCACTGTTATATTATCGAAATATTTTACATCAGCTGTAGATAGCAGAATGTATTTGCTGCGGTTTGACCTTCGAACTTACTTGTACGGTTAGTTACGTCCCTGCTCTTATGTATTTGTTTTTTTCATTTAGGGAAGTTGTAAATAAACTTTTACTGCTGCACTTTTTTCCTTGTAAAATATTTTTGTACTTTTTTAAAAAGCACAGAGTGCACTTTGAAGGATTACTAGGCCAAGATTTATTTTATGAGTATTCCCAAACATATAAAGCATAATGAAAAACGTTTTACACAATTTTTTAGAAAATCCGTATTGTAATAAATACACTTTTAATCCGGAAGCAGTCGCACCGAGCACAGAGTGCACGAAATCGGTAATTCTGGCAAAACTGTTAATCGTTACCAATGGCCCTGACACTATCCTCCTGTTTGACAGTCTTAACGTGAACTAAAATATATTTGTCACATATCGCCCTCTTTTTTGGGAGTGATAAACGTTTACAATCTTAAGGTACTTCTTTTGACTGAGTTCCCGGTGCGATCACTTTTTTTTCAAAAATATTTCCTGTGTTCATGCTCATTTGTTCTCCATGGATAACTTAGTGATTTTGATTGCCTTATTGTACGACTTATTGTGGTTTGGTAAATGAGCATGATGAGCAAGTAAATGTTTGGTAAATGATCAGAATATATATATATATATATATATATATATATATATATATATATATATATATATATATATATATATATATATATATATATATATATATATATATATATATATATATATATATAAAGAAATGGGCATCTTTGATCTCTATTGAAAGAAGTTAAAACTGATAATAAAAAAAGGGGATGAACCTGCTTAAATAATGCATATTAAATTAAATTTGAGAAACGCGATGAACATGAAACGAAAGAAACATTTTCAAATGTTACCAAAAGAACTCCATCAACTAAGATATGAAGCCATAAGTATCATAAGACACACTTTGCTTTCTCAAAAACACACAAGCAAGCAAAAGTTTAACATGTTATTTGTCGACCATCAAAGGACAGTAAAATTACTGTAACTAGAACAAAATATGACATTTTTGCCTGAAAATAACATTCCTGTAATGTCAGCGAAAAGTTTCTGTGATTTGTGTCTTTTTTTAAGGTCACACACATTTGAAACATTTTAGTTCAGTTTTCTTGGATTTGTTAAAAAAATTATCAAAGAAAAAATGAAACGTCCTTGAAAGTAGGTAAGTTTATTTTCTCTTAATTAAATTTTTCACTGAAATTACGATTTTTATTGTGTATTATAAAAATAATTGTAAAAAAAAAGGATTTGGGTGACTCAATAACCCCGCTCGACCATTAGTATCGAGTGCGCACCTGCACCAGGGTTAAAACATGTAGAAGTCTTTTCGCTTTAAATATTAAAAATAATACAATTATTCTTCATCGAAATTTTATATTATTGTTCATTATTCAACATCAATTCTAAATGCTAATTCTGTAAGGCTTAAAGTTACAGTTCGCTTAAAACTATTTATAATTTGAGCAATCATTTAAAAAAAATCATTTTACATTTTTGTAAACATTGTCGCACACTTAGCTTTACTCTCCTTACAATTCTGCGATTATATTAATGTTTTATTTTCTTATAAATGAACTCGTGTAAAGAGCAGGGTACTTTTAATGTATCAGTGCTGCACAGAGTATTTTATAACTAATTAATTATGGCTAAATTAAGAACAAGTTTAATAAGTAATAGCGACTTCCATGGGCTTGTCTTGCAGAGAAAATTTTTTCAAAGAAATACTTATATATATATATATGATTGGAAATTGACTCTTTGAGTTATCTTTCTATATTTAGCTGATATCTATATTTTGTCTTCTAAGCAGCCGCCGCATTTTGCAATATGTTTCAATTTAAAATTTAGAGAAAGGAAAAATAACATAATTATCATATTACTTATTTTTTTTTTTTGCTTAAAAGTAACATATACAAAATTTAATACTTATGTCTAATTTGTACGGTTTATAATAAAGAATGTAGCTTTAGCGTCAACGTGCATTATTATTGCATTCAGTACATTATTAATGCATAAGGGGAGAGGGCGATAAACATTGTGATTAAAAAGCGGAGCACCAGTGTTGAAAGTTTGAGAAGCACTGCTGTATATAACTCAGACCTCTGTACAGAGGCTCAACTGAAATTTTTGAAATATATAACTTAGAAGTGGGTTTATCCATGTTTTATGAAAACAGAAGGGAGAAATTTTAAGAAAAAAGAGCCGATAATTATTTCGATTAGTTGTAACTCCGAAAATATAATGTGAATTTTTCAAAAAATCATTGTTAAGCCTCTGTTGAGAGGTCTGAGCTATATACAGCAAAATATTATAATAGAAGCATTTTTCACAAAAGGAGAAGTTTTTGAAAAAAGGTTATTCTAAGTTAATTTCTTGCCAAAATATTATACTTAAATAGTTCTTTTTGTCAAAATGTACTTAAATAATTCTTTTTGTCAAAATGTCCTTAAAACAATTTTATACATGTATTCTAATCTAAGTGACACTAAATATCATGAAAGTTATCCATTTATGCGCTTTTTTAAAATCACGGTTTCGAACGTAGTCGGATACCTAAAAACACGACGAAATCAGTCCTCATAATTTTAAATATTTAGTTATTAAGCTTCTTAGTCTTTAACCTCTTTAGTACGTTTTAATGGGACATTGCCTTTGTGAAGAGACTAAACTTCAGAATACTGTAGAAGTGGATAAATTGAGAGGGAGAGGACAATGCAAATGTCTGCCCCTTCAATTACCTGACGTCGTGGTAAATTTGCGCTGATTACTCATCTCGGATGATTGTGGATGCTTTCCGCTGCTGACGACGAATAGCGGAGTCTCCATCGTAATGTCCGTCACGACATCGCCCGATTGCAGCTCCAGAGCCAGGTCCTTGGACCTCTTCCTACGCCCGAAGGACTGGTGGATTTCTTTGGTACCTTCGTCTTCGCATCGTACCTGAAAAAACAGGAAAAGACCAATTCAGATTACTTGGATACATTTAGATAGATATAATTTCACATAAACTGTACATGTTAACAGTATTTTACTTCAGATTTTAGCATTTATCAATGAATGTATTCATATTAAAAAATTTGTTCTGAAACCTTGTTGAATGAAACAGAAAATTAACATTTTGATCTATATAACGTAAACACAATCGGGAATAAAAATTGCATTGTTTAAGGCTATCTTCGGCTAATGTTAAATAAATAATAGGGGCCAAATTCGGAATATTTGTTTCAGATATATAAGTACTGAAACACTAATATTATATTCTGGCTTCACTATCCTGTAGAGAATCACTTATTTTATCATACTACTCATTTTTAACCGAGTTGACACATTTTCTCTTTGTAAAATGTGTTTTGCATTTTTTTCCTTTACCGTAATTCCAAATGAGCTATCCCTTCACATGTTAAAAGGAAAAATTAATTATTTATTAAATTATTTTGAAATTTTAAAAACTCTATATTATAAACAAATGCAGGAGTTACAATGTCACAAACTTTCATAAAACTTGAGGCATTTTTTCTGTCCGAAAATGTGCTCCGCGTCAAGTTCACGCTTTCGTACATATGACGAAAACAGCCTTAAGATATCCAAACCGTTATTTTGAATAATCATATAAATGAATATTTTTATATCTGCATATTAAATTGTTTTAAGAATTATATTATAATAAAAAAGTTCTTTAAATGCAATATTTTGGCAAAACATTAAGAAAGAATGATACATTTTAAAAACAGTTCCCTTTTATGAAAATTTTTTTCTATAATGATAATATTTTACTTATATATTGCTACGACTTCGCTACAAAGCCGGAACTCGGAAAAGTTTATAATATTTTCATAGTTACTATCATTTAATTAATAAACCGGGTTTCTTTTTGTCAAAATATATCGACTCTGACGCATTAAAATATGAATAAATCAATTTCTAAGTTAAACATTTTAAAAATCCTAGTTTAGGCATTTAACAGAAGTCTTAAGAAAATGTTATTATATTTAGAATAATTTTTTATGAAAGGAGAATGCTTTCAAAATGTGTAATTCTTTCTTCATTCTTTGACAAAAAAAAGTTAATTTTTTTGCAATAATGTTCTTAAAACGATTTATATGTCTATTTTAATTCAAACGACACTTAGCATCAAAAATGTTATTCTTTTATACACTTTTTATCAAATTAACGGCTCCGAACGTAGTCAGATTCCTTAACAAAGTACTAAAAATATAAACCTAGGTTTGTCATAAGTGATTTGGGGATGATTATAGAAGACTTATGAAGTGTTACGTGAAAACATTCTAAATTTAGCTTTCGAATTTTCATAATCATTATTTCTGTTCTAAATTTATCACGCTTTTAACTCTGAAATATTGTCTTATCTGCTAATTGAACCTTTTGTATTTTGTATTGCTTAGTACTGTCAATATCACTGTAATTTGTAACCACACATCAGATGATCCAATCAACAGTTAAAGAGTAATTTTACAATTTGAAGATGCACTTCGCCAACGCGTTGGCAGATTTAAGAAACAACGCTCCCATTAGATCATGTATTTTGGAAATATTATATTTGAACCTTATAAACATTTGTTATGAATACATTTTTCTTCCAATCAATAAATAACCCTACAAAATCATGTAGGAAACTCAACAAAATCAATCATAGAAAAAGGGATAGCGTCCCTGTAAAGGTTTCAGTTTCAAGAAAATTTTTAAAAAAACATTACAAAGACTATATACATTTCAAATGTTTATACAAGGACTGGTGAGGCATTAATTGATTCCTGTGGGAAGTAATTAATTAACAGTTTATAATTTTGTTCGACTAAATTGACCGACAAATTTTCCTCTTTAGGACTCTGTTACAATGTTATCATTATTATAATCACATTTAAAACACAAAAAGAACTCTGTGCTCAAATACATTTATATTTAAAAGTGCTGTAAAATATTGAATGTACCTGATTGTATGTAATAACAAGTAAATTTCTTATGTAAATATTCTACTGAGCAATAAGTTTAAGATATATATATACAAATAACTACAGAAGTTACTTAAGATTATTCGAAAATAAATAATAGAAAATCCATATTTTTATATTAATATTAAAAAGAAATTACATTATATCAACCCAAATTTATGCATAGAGTTTAGCACGCTACAAATACAAGAAAGGAAAAAACAAGTAGAACCTATTTTAACAAAAATATGCTATATATGTGTGTGCAAAAATATGCTACATGTATGTACGTGCTCGTGTGCGTGCATGGCATTTAAATTCGAAAGCGTATGTAGCAATATTGAAAAAGAATTTGATATCAAATCATTGAAAAGTACGCTGACAGTTTCAATATATTGTCTAATACGATTTGTTTCTTTCCAGTTATTTTGATATCAGAAAAAAAAGAAATATTTTCATTATTTTTCTTCACAACTAAAGATTTTATATCTTTTTAAAAAGTTATTTTCTTCCGCGCAACCAATTTAGAATGAGCTAAAAGGATACAGTTCTCACATCGAGTCACTACACCTACTTTTAAAGGTATCAGTAATCTCTGGAAACAAATCTTAAAAGAAATGCAAAATATTTCTCTCGCAAGACAGTAATCGGAGTATTTATAACAAGCCGAGAAAAAGATCTTTTATAATTTTTTTTCCGAATGTATTCTAATATATTCGAGCATAGTCTAAAAGAATATATATTTTTATCGACATCTCTGTTACTCAGATTGCATGAAAATTCTGGAAAGATAGATGACACAATGGAATGTATCGCAATGTTTTGTGAATACAATAAACTTCGTTCGATGCTACAAATGAAAATATCGGCAAATGTTTTGTTGGGCTTTTTTTCCGTTACGTTTCGCAAGGGGGTTTTGTTTGGAAAAAAGTGACAAAAAAAGAAAAAAGAAAAAAAAAGTTGCCAACGTTTTCTATTCTGAAACTCATCTCTTGTCTGTTAAAAATACAAGAAAAAAAATGTTAGACTGCTGATTTATTTCTACTCAATTTACATAGATCCAACGAATGATTTTCCGAAAACTTACAAAGGCATCTATCTATTTTTAAGACTACATTTCGCAGATATTCATTTAAAAAGCAAATAAAAAAAGATTTTTTTATCAAATCTTTTTTTATATTGATTCCAGAGTAAAGACTATTATTAAAATACCGTGATATTTCTAAAACGTGCGAAATGAAATGTTTCGTTCAACAAAAGCTTATATTCATACGTGTAAAAAATAAATTCTGATCAAATAATTTGCACACACCTCGGAACATTTCATTAAACTTATCTCAGAAATTTTATCTTTTTAAAAAATGCGCAAATGTGAAAAGGTTTCAATGAAAAATGAAACTTTCTTTTTGACATTCGTCGTCAGATTTTTTCTTTTCTTTCTTTCTTTCTTTTTTTTCATTTTAAAATGTACTTTGATGTGTACTTTTTTTTGAACCGATTCGAGGCAAAATAATTAAATATTTCGAATTATTTCTGAAACGAATATAAAAAATTGTAAATTTTTTGAGAATAGAAAATATTGAGATACATCTAATTACAAGCATAATTCATTATTATAAAATTATAAAAAGTATCGTTATCTTTTATATCCTTTAGTAAAAACAAAATTACGGAATGTTTTATTTTTAAAAAAAATTAGTTCTTAAATTTTTGATACCTAAAATTGTTATCATTAAAAATAAATGATTTTCACTATCTGTATTTTGATATATATATATATATCGTAATCTGTCGATTAAATTTAAAATAACAGAATATAAAGAATAACTTTTTTAAAGGAGGATTATTTCACATAAGGTTTTTCTCCTGTAATTACTAACTTTACAATTATTCCCCCTAAAATTTGCTTTCAAGTTACTTTAAACGGTGATTTGAACAGCTTGAATTTAATCGTAAACCAGTGACACCGTCAACAATAATTATTAAACTTTCGATCACCGTGACCTTCCTTTATGTATCACCCTGACATCGCAGACCTCCTAAGACTTTGAATACCCCTCCCTGACTCCTAACACAAAGCTGAGTGATTTTTAAAGGTTCCTCAATTATCCTAAGACTCCTATGCTTTTTATACAGACTTTTTTAACACTTCTATGCGTATCTGCTATTTTTTAAAAAATATTTCGTTATAGTAATGACTATATAATTGCAAATAATAAAAAACCTAATTAATATCCATGATCAAAATACAATTTCAAGTAGAGTTTTTTTTTCATAAGGGGCAATTTAGGGATCTAGTCTAGGATGGAAGATATTTCCATTTTTCTACGAGAACTTTTAGAGCAGCGGTTTTCAACCTGTGGCTTACGGGCTACATGCGGCTCACCGAATCTCTTTCAGTGGCCCGGTCGTTACCAATTGCTCTGAGAAATTCGCTTATTAAAGAACAATGTATTAAAAATTTAGTGTGGGAAATTCTTTGTTATAAGAAATCAAATATATCAAAATTTTGAATTTTGCTGTCGGTATCGTACGGGTGCGAAGTGATTTTTTTCTCTTTTTGTAACGGTCACGGTTAGTGATAACAAACTACAATGTGGCAAAGCGATAATTGTATGGGTGGAATTAATTTTTAACTGTCTTTCATATATTGTAAGCGAAAAATATTATTTAAAGACAATGAAGAGTTTGCTTATTTTATTGGGAAAAACAAACATGAACCAAAAACAAATAATTTCTTGATTTGTCTCGAAAGTGCTGTATTTAAAAAATACGAATTAACAGGAATCATTCAATGATACTTTTCCTCGAAGATCTCTTTCAGGAGGTGATAAATAGGCTTTCTTGAATACTCTTTACAATAGCAACAAAGTGTTTTGTCAGTGATAATATCACAGCGGTAACAAAGACACATCCAATGAAGTTTGATACATTATGAGTTATGATACTAAACCAGTGGTACTCAAACTTTTTTCTGCTGTGCCACTTACATGTGTCAGCTATTTCACGCGGGCCGCATACTTATGTTAGTTATTTTACGCGGGTCGCAACATGAGGATAAATGATGGAGGGGGGTAATGCTTTACGAGCATTATTTATATTTAACATCGGAAATTTAAAATGCAGAAAATTGATCTAAGTATTATAACTTCTGTTTTGCTCTCTTTTTAATTATAATTTTTTAGATTTTTTTATTTTTGTCTCTAACACGGAATTAGAAACTTTTAAAAAACGCCTCTTCACAATTCCTAAATCAGTAAACGGTTTCATATGATTACCAATAATATAACAAATTTCATAGGATATCTTTGTTACCACTGTGATATTGCCACTGACAAAACACTTTGTTACTGTTTTAAAGATTATTGAAGAAAGCCTTTTTTCACCTCTTAAAAGAGCTATTCGTGGGAAAATCTCATTGAATGATTCCTGTTTATTGGTATTTTTTAAATACAGCACTTTCGTGACAAATCAAACAATTACTCATCCATGTTTGTTTTTCGCTACAAAATAGTCAACCTCCCACTCGCCTAGAAACCATATATATTTTATTCGAATTATTTTTCGCTCGAAAGATATGTTAAAAATTAGTTCCACGCATAAAATTGTCGCTACTCCACTTTTGTCTGTTATCACTAACCATATCCGTCCCAAATAAAAAGGGAAAATCAATTCGTACTCGTATGACACTGGCAGCAAAATTGATATATTTGATTTCTTGAAAAAGAATTTTCCACCAAAATTTTAATACAATGTTCTTAAATAAGTAAATTTCTCAGAGCAATGGGCCATATCTGGGCAACTTAAAAAGGCTCGGTGGGCCGCAGGTTGAGTATCTCTGTACTAAACCGTTTACTGATGCCGTGGGTAGCCTAGTGGTTAGAGCATCGGACTCCAAACCGGAAGGCCTGGGTTCGATGCTCGATGTCACCAAATACCCTCCGAGTGCACACGGAGTACGTGCTCGTTAAATCAGTGGGTCCGTAGTCTTGTGGGCTTATTCACTAGCGCAGGAACTGGAGAATATTTCCCTCCCCTTCAGTTCACTTGCAGAAATTGTGGAGGTGGAGATAGAGGTCGTGTCGCCATCTATCGTCCCTTCGGGGAAGTTTCACTGAGCTTAAATCGCACTGTCACTTGTATGGTGCTCAAGGCCAACGACAGGCGTACCTCTTGCCCATGCCACGATGAATTTCGTGGGCCTCGTTCTGACTACGTCAGACAGGTAGCATTAGCCACAACAACAACTGATGCCGAAATTGTGTGAAGAAGTGTTTCTCAAATGCTTTTAATATTCAGTGTTAGTAACAAAAATTTTAAAAAAATACAAAAAATAATAATTAATAAAAGCAAATAAAGGAGGTGTGTGTATAATATTTTGATCAATTTTCCACATTTTAAATCTCATAAGTTATCTTGGTCTTACAGCATTTCTTCCTAACGTCTTCCTCTTCATTTATCGTCATGTTGAGGTCCGCGTGGAATAGCTGAAATATATATGCGGTCCAGCGGAAAAAAGGGTAAGTACCCCTATTTTAGAGTCTGTAAAAGAGGAAAACCTTAACATTAATTGAAAGACTTCGAGGGCCCCTAGAAAGGAGCTTGGAGTCCGAGGACCACAGTTTAAGAGCCGCTGCTCTACTAGATATGTTTTCCCCTCCAAAAAACTTGTTTCTTAATTAATAAACAAGGAAAAGGAATTGATTACTAAAATTTGTTTTTAAGAGAGTTCTTGTAAGAATCTTTAATACTAATTTTTTTAATACGTTAATATGCTATCTAGAAAAAAAATTCCATGCTTTAGTCTTTGATATTATTTTATTGAGTCGCAGTAAAATTAAATAGTATAGCATAATAATTGCTTCCAGGATAGTAGTAAATTATTTACTACATCAAAACTTAATTTGTATCAGACTTATAAGAATTGCAAACTGTGCTAAGAAATAATTGAATACCCGATATTTATTTTTATTGATAAAATGGAAATAATATTAATCTCTTAAAAAAGCTTCAAAAAGTAACAAAAAGAGATAAGAAAGAAAATAAAACCTAAAATTAATCCTGATAATTTTATAGGAAAGGTTTTATTTTGCATGCATACATTTCGTGAATTCTAGCTGTTTGATAAAAATTTATCACTGAAACATGCACGTATATTATATTTTAACAGTAATAAAATAACAAACTACCAATTTTTCATCATAATGTGATGAATACACACACACACACAAAACGTTAAATTCAATATTTATTATCATTAACTATGTTGTAAAATATAATCAAAAATTTTTACACAAATTGTAAACTATGAAAAGAGGTGAGTCAAAACAAATTCTCAAGGGTGTCATTTTTCGTTCCTACATATTTAATCCAGATAAATAGTTTATTTTAAAAACATGCATTAAATTTGTTTTTGTATACAATTTCATATTAATAATTACCATAAAATGAAGATTGCTATTTGATTTATAAATAATTTGAGATTTAAATGAAAATAATACAAAATTTTTCAGAATTAAATTCATGAGATCGCGCTTTGATTAGATACAAATGAGTTCTAAATTTTATTTTTAAAAAATGCTACCTTGACGCAATTTTTTAACTCAATAGATAAGTTAAATTTATTATTTTCTGATTTTTTAAAAGTAATTAATGTACATAAATATCTTCTTGTATGGAGATGTATTTTCATGAATTACATGAAAAAAAATCGTCTCAAGTAGTTACAGCTCAAAGTTCTCAACTTTTTTACTCACCTGTTCTGAATTTTTAATAACCAAACTTGACTCGAACATTTATTATCCACATAATAGCAAATAAAAAAAATATAAGGAAAAAAATATCGAGAGAACTACAAGTTTTAAAAGTCTTTTGTGTGTTTCTGACATTGAATCACTTTGAGAAAACTATAAGGAACGAAAAAGAATAGTTTGCGAGCGACTCAAACGAAAAAAAAAAAGAAAAGAAACTTAGCACAAAAGAAAGACGGTTATTTTATTCACCATCAAAAAAACTAGGTGTCGTCGGGTCTCTGGCAATATGTTTAAAAGTCATAAAGTTTGAAATCCAAGACTGTTATTCATTTTTTATACATTTCAAGTATTGGAAGACATATTTCGGACTGTGTTATCTTGGAAAGGAATACAGATCATGTTTTTTATGTTCCATAAATAAATCGATGAGAAAGTGGACAAGAAGTGAAAATGTGGATATTTTTATGTATTCCCCGAGTTGCTGTAGAAAGACTTTAAGTATTGGAGGAAATGACATAAATCTCGCTATATTTTGCTCTTGTATGGTCATCATAAAATTTGAGAAATGACGTCTTACACATTCTCTTTTTTAACGATCCATCATTATGACATTTGAGTTGTCACATTTTTTTGGAATTGTGACATTTTTTTTTTATTCTTAGATATTTGAAATTTAAATTTATCACTAGAATCAAATCGTTCATTATCGTTAAGCGAATCCCTAGAAAGATATGTCATAGAAAAAAATTTGGAGAATTTTAATCATTCTTTTTTTTCATTAGAACAATTTTAAAGTATATTTCTATATAAAATATACAAGAGAGGAATAAAAAAATAAATCTATTTTTAAAAGATATTTAAAATATAACAACTCTGATTTAAACTTCAATAGACACAGGAACATTTTAACTCTGATGCAGTTTTTATTTTAATGAATCAAATTAACTGTGTACTTTTCTACTTTACTTTTTATTTTCACTATCAAAATTGCATTTTTTCTATTGCATTCCACATTAAATTCTACTTCTTTGTAGCTCTTCCTTCCAGCCAACTCAGTATCAGCCAATCATATTGCTTCCTCTCGCATCAAGTTAATCTAATGAAACTTTTTAATAAAAATATTTTAATTGATCAGCTTTTATTTTAATGAATCAAATTAACTCTCTGTACATTTCTACTCAATGTTTTATTTTAAATATCAAAATCACATTTTTCCATTGTATTCCACGTTGAATTCCATTTCTCTGTAGTTCCTCCCTCCAGACGATTATGTATCAGCCAATCATATTGCTTCCTCTCGCCTTAAGTTCATCTAACGAAACTTTTTCTAGATTTATATCTTAGATATTCTTGCTGCATCTGGATTGGCTAAGCTAAATCTTGATTCAAACTAAGCCATTTATTCAGAATTTTTCTCAATTTTTATCTTAGATTTTGCGACACATTTAACTTAACTTTTAATTTTCAAGTATTTCTTATTAATTAGGTATCAATTTTTCATTTTTAAGAAACTGTTTTACTAATGGTCAAGTAGTTAAATTATCAAACTCACTTTCAAAGTCAATGCTGAATGCTAAAGCACAGCAAAGCAAAATACTTCATAAATCTATCGAATGATTTGAATGATATCAGTTAAAAAACTCGCGACTTTTAAAAGCAGAATACTCAAGCCTCGAAATTTAAACACTTACTAGTAACAAATATAAATAAAAGTTTGAAAATTAACTATTTATAATTATCCATTACGTTGCTCACACACACACAACAATCTCAAAAAGCTATTTTTTTATGATAACGAAACTACACTTTTCAATCTATTCTTAAAGACTAATTATAAACTATAATAGGTATAAAATATAAAGGTTTCAAGTTTCAATTATTATAGAATATCGATACGTATAATGTTGAGGCCTGCTGCAGATTAAACTAAATAAGGTTTCATAGTTCAAAGAAGATAGATAGTTTATGAAGATGTGAGCAAATGGAATACCACTTAGAACATGCTATAGTTACATTCTCATTCATCGAGTTTCTCAGTAACAATTTACATAAAACTAATGTAACATCAATTTGACTAACAGAGAGAAATTATAATTCTGAAAAATGAAACATTTATGGTCAGATTCCAAGAGTTTTAAAAGTAGATTTAGTAATGGAAGAAATAACTTTTATGTGTTAAGAAAAACAAAACTTTTTTCGCCCCTTTCTTTTCCCCAAAATGTATGCAAAAGTTAATTTATGAGATGTTGCCATTATAGGCTGCGAGAACCCTTGAATATATAAAGAAATACGGGATTTAATCTACCCTAATGAAAACATCTAGCTTAAACATCAAAAGGAACTCAATAACCAAGTTAGCTTTTTGTTACATTAGTCATGTAAATCAGTGTGCATTACTGTGGTACGGGAAGGAAAAAAATCATGAAACATATTTTTTTCATTCCCCTTTACCTCTTGATCCTTTTGATAAACTTCGAAAGAAAGAGAGGGTCCAAAAAATGACTTAAAAGGACTTAATATAACGGAAAAAATAAATAAGAGTGAAAAAGGAGGAAGAATTTTTTTAAATTTTATTTTTGTATTAAGAATAAATATAGCAAGAAAAACTGAAAGGCAGCAGGAGATTTAGAGTGGTATAAAGCAATTACTTTGACACCGGTGTTATTTTAAAATTTCAAACTTGATTTTAAAATGAAAAGTCGGTGATTCAGAGAGAGAAAATTCATTTTTTTCCCTTCCCCTTCTAACATTCTAAGCACTCGTCATCAATTTTAAACTAAATTTCTCCTCAAAAAAGGACACGTCTTTAAAATTCTAGAGTAGGGGGACGATAATATTTTTTCCCTTTTTTTTAAAAAAAAAAGTAAAGTTTCACCCTTTTCATCAACTTGTACTCCATGAAGCTTTACTTATTACCACCAAATTATTATTCTAAAAAAGTACTTCCAAGTGAAGAAAAATGAGGATTCCATGCAAATGAATGCTTAATAACATCAAGGTTGCATGGGTGAAGGGGACAGAAATCCCCACAATGTATGAGCACACAGCTCATGTTAATGGCTATTCCCCAACCTAACTATGTCTTTTTTAATGCCGTTATAATATACATTCACTCTGGTGTAAGTCACTGAAATTTGTAGAGATTTATGCTTTATAAGACATTGCGTGTGTGCCATATGTGAATAAAGACTTTAAAATGACCAAAATTTTCTTTAAATTTTACTGGATTAGTTGCACTTTTAAAGAATAAATCTATTTAAAAGAGAAAAGACATATTTTGGACTTTTTAAAGCATAATAACTGAAGAAATTAATGAAAATAAAGCCGTGAAAGTTTCCTATGTACATATTTACTTTACTGGAGGACTTAATATAGTTCTTCTGAGCAAATTTAAATTATCTGTTTGCATTATTTTACAAGTTACTAGGATTTTTATAGCTGATTTTTTTAATTGCTCTCAGCGTGGAATTTAATGGAATTGTATTACCTTAGCTATTTTTAATACATTTTATGTCTTTAATATTAATAATATGCGTTTTATTCTCATGTCTTTATTATGACTAATTTTGCTGAAGGAAAATATAGTGAATTTTGGACCAAGAAGATTAGTTAAAATGTGTGTTGTATATCTTTAAACAGCTTCTTTGTTTTTATATTTGATTTTTTTAAGAGCGAAAGGAAAAGTATAAATCTCAAAAATGTAAAATGATAAGTGAATTATTTATTAGTTTTAAAAACATTTTTCAAGAGAATTGCTCTGATATCAAACTTTGTTATGCTCTTTACCGAAATGAATTGATATAATTCTGCAACGTCTTTAAAACCAGCAATATTCTAACAAATATTTTTTTTAAAAAAAATATTAGTATTGCAGTTAGTATAAGACTAAAATTGTTTAATGTTATAAATATGTTTTTGGTTTTTAGATTTGTTGAACAGAGTATTTTACATCTTAAAATGTTTAAATTTTCATAATTTCAAATAGTTTTTAGGATAATATTCATATATGTTTTTAAATTTGCAAGTATAATTAACAATGCGTTTTCTTAAATAGAAGATATTCTCATATTATAATAAATAAAAATATCACAAAATAACCCCATAGTTTCTCAATGGTCATGGTAACTTTAAAAGCTATTTGAACAAATTTAATTCCGTTCCAACATGTTCCTGCGATTGTAAGATTCGTGGTGAGGAAAATGTAGAATATGTGCTTCTTCTGTTAAGTTTATCAGAGAAAGAAAGATTCTAAAGGACGTATTCTGTCAAGGACGTAAAAAAAATGACCTCTAAATTTTCACCAACTTATATCTACTAAAAGTGTTTTTGTAAAGTTCTGTAAATTTACTGTAAATATATATATATATATATTTCTAATATTCCGTGATTTTAAATTTTTTCTTTCTTTTTTAATGTGTGTTTCATACTTACTTCTGTAAGAACCGTGCGATACTTTGTGGTGCACGGGGATTCATAAATGTTTTCAATAAAAAAAATACTTCTGTTCCTTAAAATATTTGTTAGGTGGAAATAGCTCTCTCCAGTAGCGCACACAAGGGGGGGTCCTAGGGGTCCGGACCTCCCCCCCAAAGCCTTTGATTTTTTTTCTGATTGATTATAATTTTCGGTACATAGTACGTAAAATTGAATTCAATATTTGTTATTAATGATTAATTTTATTAACTAATGCTAATTATTTATTCAATATTTAGTTTTTTTCTGTTTTTGTTCCCGAAAATCAATAAAATAAAAAGGAGCATTATACAAGAAGGATGGACTTTCGACCCTGAACCCCTCCCCCCCCCTTTGGAAAATTCTTGTGTGTGTTACTGGCTATCTCTAATTCATAAGTTTATTCTACTTAAGTAAAAAAATGAGGTAAAATCTTAATAGAATCTATCGTAAAATTTAAGTACAAATAATATGATGCATCGTTGATCGTGCATATTTTAATCGATCATGTTTGAAAAAAATTTTGTACATATAAACAAAGAGAAGACGAAAGTCTAAAAGTTTCTTAAACAACTACATATCTGAGTATTATGTAGAAGCAATGAAGTAACCTTCCTTACAGGCTCAATTTCCTGATATATGTTTACCAACGATGCTAATGACAAGCCAGAAATTCAATTTATATTCTGCATTGAACCCAAAGTAACACGCTGATAACAATGCATATTATGTTTGAGAAACATATGTGGCTTTGTTGTATGATTAATTACAGAATAGTGATTAAAATAGGGCTAAATTAGTATTGCTCTCCCAGATAGATGATACTAGCAATAATTTGCCTGTCACTTTGGCATTCCGTAGCCTCTTATATACTTTCTATTATTGAATGGTAAGTAATCTCTCTAAGTGTTAAATGTTAATCAACGATACTTCACAATTGAATCTACATTTTACAAAATCATACAAATCTAACAGATTAATTATTTTTAAAGAAACTAAAAAATGTACTATCGCTATGAAAGTTATTTTACCATAAAATATTTACTTTTTTACTTAATAGGATATAATAAGTAAGATGGCAAAAAGGGAAGAAATTGTCTAATGTATAAACATTATGAATGATATAAAACAGAGTTATGTGTAAGCAGTAGGCTATTTAAAAATACATTTAGGAGTACTTACAAATAATTTAAACTCAAAAATTTCACAATGGAAATTTTCTTTCAAATATGTGTTATAAATGAAAAAAAAATGATTTGTTCAATTTTAATTTCAATGAATCCTCACATTTTTATCAAATCACGTACGGCGCTGTTAGCTCGTATATTTTCATATCGAAAAATTATCACATGTTGTTTATAATTTAAATTTTACGATACAATGCTGTAAAAATATTGTTGATTTTGAAAAATAGGAATAAAAAAAAATAAAATGGTAAATGAAAGCAATTGTCCAGCAGTGGTAAGTAAGATGGCAAAAGGGAAGAAATTGTCTAATGTATAAACATTATTAATTATGAGAATAAATCAAGGAGACTTTGGTAAATTTAATGTTCCTCAGTCCCCTTGATGTGTCTTAATTGGTATGAGTCATTAATTGAATGTAAGCAAAGAAGTCTGAAGATTGCAAAACAATATTGGCATAACATTCAGAAAAAAATCTGTATAAAAATGTATTCGTTTTATTATTTGTGTTTCTTTTGTAAATTAAGCTAGTTTTGCAGTATTAGTTTCTGTTTTACGTTTAAATAAAAACTATTTATCTTATAAAATCAGATTAACAGTACATTAATGGTACTACAACTTATATGTGAATGTAACTAATCCTTATTAATTCACGATGAATAGACTTAAGTGATTATAAATAATTTGAGAATAGCGTGTATTAAATGCGTGTAATTAATATACCCATCAAAAACTTCTATTCGGATCGCCTTTTCCTGCACACTCTAGGTTTCCTTCTGATAAAGAATGTCTTCAACGAAACATTAAAAAAATGTACTTTATCTTCTAGGCTACATATTTTATGTATCCAACGACACCTTTATGCAAGTCAGATTTATGACCCTAATAAATTATGTAGGTCCCAATCTATCTCCAGTTCTACTTTTATTCACGTTCTAAACGTTAATTTACGACACGACTCCACTTTAATTCTTTTTTTAACCTCACTTTAAATGTATAATACTTTTCAATTATTCCACGTACCCTCCCTTTAAAATGGCATCACCTTTACAACCTTAAAAAACAAGTTTCAATTAAGCAAAAATAATTCTTCCATAAATGCCTTTAGTACCGATTCTGCTACAATTAAAGCACTTTACAGGAACGAGCTTCTAAGACAAGACATCAGGGACAAGGGAGGACATAACAAGGGAGGAGAATGCATACCACTTTTTCTCCAAAATCCACCTAAGCCCCTAGGAGGCTTTAAAAAGTACCCATCCAGGGGCTTAAAGTGATTTATGCTTATTTACTGCGACAAGCGGCAATTTATAATCGGAATCACATCACCGATTTCTCCTTTTTTTATTTCATTTTATTTTTATTTTTCTTCGTTAGACTTTTATTTTCTCGCCACTTTTCATTCAGATAGCTTTTGTGGAAGAACTTAATTTTATAGCAGCACACTTTCCGTGTGACTGGGATTGGAGATATTGCAGGGTCCTTTGCCTGTTTGGTGTGTGCGGGGGATGAGCCTCCCTATTTTGGCGAAGCAGCGATATCTCTTTGGTATTGATCGCCAAAGACTTTATTTTTATTGCGGATTTATTTTTTCCCCAGCCAAAATTTTCACAGCAGTGGTGAAGAAAAAAAGTGAAAAATAAGCCACGAGGGAAGGTAGCTAACAGTTTGAAGAAGATGGATTGGGGGACCCTCAGATTTTTGTGTGTGGGGAAAGGTGAAGGAAGGAGAAAGTCGAATTGTAAACATCGCTCGTGAATCACGAAAAAGGAATCTCGTTGCATTTTAATACAGAAATGTAAACGAAAAAGAGATATACTGGAATGATAATGACGTACCAATAGCGAAGAAGCGTCCGTTGAGAAATGGTTTTTAAATTTCAGAAGATACATTTTCAATAAGTCACGCGATTTGATATTTGGAATATGTGCGTGTATGAGTTTATGATGTAACTTCAATTTAAAATAGTCAAACTGCTAGCTCGAGTTCCAAATGCTATACCATTCAAAATTTTAATCTTCTGAGCAAGATTTAAATTATTTTTATCTAAAGTATAGTTGTAATTTTCAATTTTAAGTTAAATAAAAAGTTGAACTTATAACGTTTAGTACAATTTTAACGTACCAGGTGACCCAAAAGCTCGTTAACATTTGAAAATTCAATAATTCATGGAATAATATAAGAGGATATATATATATATATATATATATATATATAAATATATATAAAATTGACAAATATACTAAAAATGAAATACAGTTTTCCTTTAAAAAAGTGTAAAAAGGCTTAACACATGGACAGCAAAACGTCAGTGAAGAAACAGATGCACCAGCAATTGTACCTTGTTGACTTTACCAGAAAAAGAATTGTTAAAAAAGAAAAAGAAAGCAGTACCATAGGAATAGAGAACCTGTTACTGCAGATTTTTGATCCGAAAGTCTAAAAAGTGCGTAAAAGTTCTTTTGGTGAGGATCGCGTGTTGAACCACCACTTCTGTCATGCTTGGCCTTTCAGATTCCCAGACCTCAACCCATTTGATTATTGGCATAGGGGTTACCTAAAATCACATCTACCACAATCATCCGACATCTTTAGGTATGCTAAATAACAACACACGGAAGCAATTTATTACCATACCTACAGACATGCTGTAGAGTGTTGTTCTCTCCCTCGACAACAGTTATTGTTGATGAATGACGGCTGACACGTTGAATATTCATTATAAAGAACACCATTTATTGCTAAAAATGAAATATTATGCTAATTATTCCTTCTATTGGACACCTTTTTTTGCACTTTTTTTTAGTTTCACTAAACCCTCATGTCATTTTAAGCATATGTGTCTCAATTTTTATTTCTATTCCTACTTACATTATCAAGTGAATTATTGAATTTTAAAATGTTAACGGACTTTTGAATCACCTGGTACATTAGGAATAAATCGTGAAACGGATTCTATATTTTATAATTAAAATGATAAAAGACAAATTTCTTTCTAAATAATTTTAAGCAAAAAAAAAGTTTTTCTAGTATTATTGTCACTAATACTATAAAATTTATCCAACAGAACGTTAAATGTAAATTTGGAAATAATCTGTTTTTACGAATATTGAATGTTGGGTCTTATATATATATATATATATATATATATATATATATATATATATATATATATATATATATATATATATATATACTGCTGGACAATTGCTAAGGACTGATAACACTATCAGCCATAGCAACCACAAAATGAAAGGGAGCAAAATGTGGAAAATTAGAATAAGTGCGGGATATTAGTAAGAAGTATGAGTATGCAAATTTTTTTCCACGTCTGTTCATCACGTGATGGCGTTCATAAGAGATTTAAAGGTTTTGACGCGTGTGGACAGTTGTTGTTTCAAGTCAAAGTTTTACAGGAAAGATTTAATAGACGAACTTAAAATTTTTGGCATGTCTTCCCGACATCACATAGATGATTTTATGCGTGGCCGAATTATTGGAAAGATCGAAGAAGGGCGAAAAATAACAGATGTTGCCAGGAGTTCGACATCGCTCACAGCGTTGTTTCACGGCTGTGGAAGTCATTTAAAACTACTGGAATGTGTAGTAGACGGCACGGGGGAGATCGTGTTAGAAGTACGACGCCTGCAGAAGACAGATATATCGTCCTATCAGCAAAAGGAACAGGCGCACCACAGCTCAGCAGGTGGCAAATCAGTTTCTTGCTGCCCCAGGAAAGCAGATCTCCCGAAAAACTGTTGCCAGACGTTTGAGGGGAGGGAGGACTATACGCACGCAGACCTGTTGTGTGTATCCCATTGACCAGACAGCACCGTACTGCCCGTTTGCAATGGTGTCGTGAGCATCACAATTGGATTGAACAGGACTGGGCATGCGTACTATTCTCAGATGAGAGTAGGTTCAGTCTGTCATCGGATTGTAGACGCCAACTGATCTGGCGCGAGTGGTACTGCTTATCGTCCAGAAAATATCCAGGAAAAGACCGATATCCGACATGCAGTATCATGGTGTGGTCCGGCATCATGATCAATGGCCGCACGCGCCTACATGTGGTTGCGAATGGGACTATGACGGGCCAACGATACATTGATGAAGTTCTACTTCCTCATGTTCGTCTTTTCCGTGGTGTTGTCGGTGATAAATTTGTTTTTATGGACGACAACGCAACATGTCATCGAACACTCGCTGTTCAGGATTGTCTAGACCGCGAGGGTATTCAACGTCTCGTATGGCAGTGCGTTCTCCAGATCTAAACCCCATTGAAAATGTGTGGGATGCTTTGGGGAGGCAAGTTGCTGGTCGAAACTATCCTCCGACAAACAAGATTACCCTCATCCGTGCACTCACAGAGGAATGGGATAAATTGCCTCAACAGCTGCTGGATAATGTTGTGCAAAGTATGGCATGACGTGTGGAATGTTGCATCACACTCCACGGTGGACATATACCGTACTGATACCTTTCTTTAAGGTTCCTGCTGACTTTTAGATGCATTGTTCCATTTCTCCGTACGCAGATCAAATGAATTTTTTTTTCTTTCAGATGTTTCACAGCTTTTGTACTTTCCAGAACAATAAATATTCTTTATTCTAATGTCTGAACAGTGTGGCAACTATATTTTATCCTACTAGGCCTCATGTCTCGCTTAATGTTATGCTACATAGCAATTTGTGATCCGTCCTTAGCAATTGTCCAGCAGTGTATATATATATATATATATATATATATAAAATTACACCACACCAGAAAAAATCCAATCCAAAAATTATGTATCCAATAAATAATGATTTTAATAATCATAAATATGACAACCAAGCTTAATTTTTTATCTGTTTTTATCCATGAAAATAGCTATTTAAATTTAGATTTTTTTATAGGAAATCATTTAAATGATGCCTTATGTATACAGTGAATGAAGCAGTCACGTAAATTAAAAACTAGTTATTTTTTACCTTTATCAGTTTCTTTAATTGTTATTTAATGCGCAATATTAATTAAGGTTGAAAGAGAGGAGATGCTTGCTTTCATCTGTGTAATTTATTTCATGATCTGTTTGTACAAAAAAAAAAAAAAAAAACCATTTTTTGAATAATTAAGTATACATCACAGTAAAATGCTTTTTATGTATGAAATCGCATCATAAATACATTTTTAATGAGGAAGAATATAATAGATACACTTACCGGTGTGCAAACATCTAAGCAGAAAGAAACGGTCAACTGAAACTTGACAGTGCTTTCAGAGGCAAATTTAAATGCTTGAAATGGAGCTACTAAACTCTTGGAATCTCCAGACTTTTCTAGGGCTGGGAAAATAGCAGGTTCTACTGGACAGCTGTATGTATAACAAACATTTTTAATTATATTACTTAAAAAATAAATATTATAATAATTAGTTTTATTTAAGCAAATAATTTTCTAATTAATAAAAACTTACAAGGGGAGGGCGTGACTACGGAAATTCATTTGGGCTCGAGACTTGGTTTAATAGGGGTTTAACTCATTTAGGATGTTCAAGCCTCAATGTAATTCCGCCAAATGGCAAGTCAATTCGGAGAAAATAGTCTTCGAAATCCATGCTTAGATTTTATACAATATTAAGTTTTAATTATCTACAGCGATTAATTTTAAAAAATAATTAACTGAATTAAAAAAAAAGTTGATCGCGTGATTCAAACCCTATCCTCCCGCATAAAAAGCAGGAATCCTACCAACCATGCCAATAAATCGCTGGAGATAATTAAAACTTAATTGTATAAAAGCTAAGCAGGAATTTCGAAGGCTATTTTCTCCAAATTGACAGGTCATTCGGTGAAATTACATTGAGGGCTGAACACCCCAAAGGAGTACTACTATTACACCAACTATCTACCCCAAATGAATTTTCCTTAGAAAATTTCCTTTTCCTTCCTTCCTTTCCCTCCCCTTGTTAGTGATTTTTTTTAAAAAATGTATTATTTAAATGCCACATTATTGATTTTAAGCAAGAGTTATTATGATCAATAAATGTCTTATGTTGGTTTTATCTTGTCCAAGCAGTGCTGAAAAATCAAATGACGCCGAAGGTGTCCAAAGTAGCTTTAGCTATGCCGACGACCTTTCGCTAATAGAGAAGTAGATGATCCTTGCGGTATAGGTCTATGTTGATAGAAGGACAATTAAAAATATGATTAGGTGAAGTTGAATGTCGGGACAGTGAGGACAAGTATTGTAACTTCTTTGCCCAACAGTGGTTTGGCAATGGTGGTTGAATTTACGCGGTTACAACTCAGATCTGGAATGAAGTGCTTCTTAACTGGATGGGAGGTGAGTTTAGGTCTGACTAATGTACGAGAGTGATATGGAAAGTAAGTTTCTCCAGTCGATTGCAGTCAGAGTTGTGTATGAAAGTTAAAACACAGAATGAGAGACATTAAAGATAAGACATAACTTTATTTTTCCACATAAATACCAAGAATATTGAGACATTTGTCATATCGCTTTATAAGCTTCAAAAAACTCTCCAGAAAAAACTCAGAGCTTTGTATACGGAAGAAGCGCTTACTTTTGAGTCGACTTTTTGGAGGTTGGAACCAGGCTGTCACAGTGCCTACGCGGTATTGTGGCACCTTGATCTAAATCGAAAGAGGTGACTCAGAAAAAGTGGCCTGAGTTTCTCAAATCTGGCATTCTGTTGTTAGATGACAATGTCAGACCACACTCTGCGACGGCAATGAAAAGCCATTTTGCAACTCTTGGTTGGGAGTGCCAACACCATCCAATAGTCCTAGTCTCACACCAAGTGACTTTCATCTGTTTCTGGCTTTGAAGAAGAATCTCGCTTGAATGCGCTTTGGAAGCAATGCTGAAGTCAAACAAACCGTTAAACGCTTCTTCAGTATCCAAAGCCCTGAATTTTTCCTT
Source organism: Trichonephila clavipes (assembly GCA_019973935.1). Classification (NCBI taxonomy): domain Eukaryota; kingdom Metazoa; phylum Arthropoda; class Arachnida; order Araneae; family Nephilidae; genus Trichonephila; species Trichonephila clavipes. The sequence goes on from BMAU01008863.1 coordinate 77,625, forward strand.
GAGGGTTTTTTGAAGCTTATCAAGTGGCATGACAAATATCTCAATATGTTTGGTACTTAAGTGGAAAAATAAAGTTATGTCTTATCTTTAATGTCTCATTCTATATTTTGACTTCCGCACATAATCCAGACCACAATCAAAAGGGTAAACTTACTTTCTGACTCACCCTCTTATCAGCATCATTAAAGCTTCCTTTGGATTTTCCTATACGTGGGAGAAGAGAAATAAAATACCTTCCACGGACCCAGCAGGCAGACGTTCAACCTCTTTGGCTCCAGCCAATTAGATTTTCATGATCAGCGCGATTAATAAATATCTTATAAAACTGGGAAAATGTTTTGAAGAATATGTATTATATATACAAATATTCACACGACAAGTAGAGACGATCTTTCCTTCAAAATAAGTTTTTACAAATAACAAGCCCAAACTACCAATTGTAATAGTATAGTTTCGTACTTATGAAAGTTTATGATAATTTATAAAGTTATGGCCTGATTTAATTTTAACTTACATTGCACTGTGAAACAACTCGAGGGCTACTAGTGACGGACCTCGTAATTTGGAACTATGGTCAAGTGACATGGATGACATATGAGTTTGCAAACACCTCTCTTAAATATAACACTGCCGTAGAATTAATTAATATGTAATAATTTTTCTGATATTACTACATGATACTCTATTAGTGTATCATGTTTTAATAATGGTTATTTTTAAAATGTTCTATATTGATGTGAGGGCAAAATTATTTATTGAAATAGGCTTGTAAACTGAAATTTAATGACCTTTAACCTTATATGAAGTTTTGAAACATTTAGAAACAAAAAAAGGAAGAATAATTCTTTGCAACAATACTGTTAGTAAGAAATTATTTTGAGGAGAATTGTGATTCTTCTTTAATATTTTTGACATTGTAAACTTTTTTTGAAAACTTATTAGTTTTTTTGTTTAAGTAAGTTAAAATTGCCCATTGAATTTTTCTATGATGGGGCTTTATATTTATTTTTTGCACCTAAAGATAAAGAAATTGTAAACTTCTCAGTAAATACTGCCTTTTCTGGAAAGAAGAGTTATTGTCTAATTTTTCTCTTTGAGAAGGAATTATTTTTATTTCTTACTTTAGTTAAGTTTCAAGAATTCTTAACACAGTTAAAAGCCTTTTTACTACTTCTTTTTCATTGTTTTCTGGAGGAAAGAAACTTCTTCAATAAAAAATTTTTGCAATTTTTAAAGTTTGGTTGAATACCAATTTTTTTCTAAATGCATTTTTAGATACTTGTTTGTTGGGCCAAAACATATATTTAATCTGCATTTTTCCCCACAGTTATGTATAAAGAAGCGAAAAATTTAAAATTACATTCTGTGTTACATTGAAGATCAATTTATCACTCACATGTATATATATTTGTTACATTTTCTTACTTTATTTTTTCTTTTTGATAAATCACGCATTAGATAAAATATTATTACAGCATATAAAATTTAAGTATAAAGATTAAAACTACATATCATTTTGCGATTATCAACTTAATTTTCAGTAAAATATTTAAGCAAAAAATATGCGATAAAATTTGTTAAAAGGTAAAATATATTCTTATTTTTAATAACAACGTATTTCCTGTCAAATTTAAATCATAACATGTAAATAATTGTTAATAGAATTACAATGATTTGTATGTTATATAATCATTATGACGAAGGTAATTTAACTTTTTAATTATAGACAAAAAATTAAGATTTTCAAGCAAACTATACATATATAAATATGAAATCATATATTTTATCTAATATTAAAATCAAAAAAAAATAAATAAACGTTTTATACACTAGCATTTGATTGTTGTGCTTAAGGAATTTATTAATCTATAATTTTACTCAAACTCAAAAACTCAAACTTAGTGGTGCAACAGCCCATGAAGGCCAGGTCCTACTACTGTACCCATCCCAGTATACGTGACCATCGGGCACGGAGGTACACAAGCAGATGTCCCGATCAGTGGTCAGTGGTCCCCCTATGTTAAGTCCCCAAGCAAGCTTGGGGGTACCCATTTATTGACCCACTGCAGTAGGGATGAAAGGCTGAGTCGATCATGCCCAGCCCAGGAATACAATTTTATTCACCATCATCAAATATTAAATTTATAAATTTATTACAAATACATACAACATAACTGATTTTGATTTTTTTAGAATAGTAAATTCAGTTAAGTTCAAATCAGGTAATAGAGGAGTACATATTTTTGCTACAAAATTTCAATTGTAATTCGTCCCCATTCCAGCATTTTTTTAAATAAAATTTAAACTTTTCAAAGGAAAAATAACTGCATTTTTTTATTGATAGACCTTTGAAAGTATTAATCGTTTTCCATTCCAATAACTATTATATATCCTTCCCATGTATCATTTGGGTATCTTAATCAGAAAATAGATTTATAAGACAATTTATCCCATGTTATCAAAATAAAGAGTTTAAAGCCCTCTACATTTACGCAGATTAAATTGCATTGGTTTTATCAAAAAATATTAAAGCATTAATACTTTACTATCATAATGAAGACTAATAATTCACAGACAGATTAAAATTTAGTAGTTTTATCATAAAGTGCAACAGTTGTATGATTAATTCTGTATTGTCAGGATAATAGATAACACACAAAGACACTGAATCATTACACAATGACTTTATTAAACAAAAACTTACCCCCGGTCGTCAATAAGCATGACTGTTTCCGTCCCCATGCCGCTCCTGGCGAGCAATCCACTCCCAAAAATGCCGAAGACAGCTGCAAAGACACAACAAAACCTTCATCAGTATGCGTGATGTAATGCAAAGGGGCCCTAATGTATTTTGACAGGTATTAAACACGTTAAGTGAAAATTTTCCAACCGTGGTAAATGGTACTGTCAGGTGAAGGGAAGAGATTACAGACCGATGTAATGTCGCGAAGTCTTTTCACTGTCATAGGATATATACGTTTTGTTTTGCGTCAACAATATCAATCTGACAGGACAGACAGGGTTTAATGAGACTTTCTAAGCCCTTCGGGAATGGATGGTGCTTTTATTTAAATGATAACTTTAATCGTGTGATGGAATCGAATAGCAAATCGTGATAAATGATGTTTATGATCTCGTCGGGAATTCTTGTGCCTACGCATTTTGTGAAATGAATTAGTGAGTGTTCAGACATTCATTGCGTGATGGCACTGTTCGAAAATGTTTTCACATTGATACATCGAGCAATTGGAAATGGTAGACTTGTCATTGTTTTAATAATGTTATCTTGAGGAATGAATGCATCCTGTACTTATAATTACAGGTTATTTTCTGTTGTCTGTTATTTTATGTTTCAACTTAATTTTTATTCAGTGTTTGAACTCGGCTATTAATTTATGATTGTTCCGCCGAGTGATTAGACAAAAATGATCTGACGGGGTTAATAGATATTTCTTGATATGTGATGTGATTATTAGTTGATTAAATATTCCTTTAATTTTTTTTCATTTAAGGTAGGTATCTTACTACTTTCGAAACAGTGGTTTTGCAAAAGCGTACGAACAAATATTTTTTAAATATATAGTGTGACTTAGATTAGAATACATGTATAAAATCTTTTTAAGAATATTATTACTATAAAAAATCATTTAAACGCTTTGCTTTGGTAAAGAATGAACAAAGAATCACCGATTTTCAAAACATTCTCCACTTATGAACAATGCTTCTATAATAATATTTTGTCAATATATAGTTCAGACCTCAGGGCCTGAACTAGGAGTTTTTAATTATATAATTTAGAAGTAGATTTATCCATATTTTGAGAAGTTAGAGTGAAAAAGTTTAACAAACACACACCGATTGTTATTTTAATTGGTAATAACCCTGAAAAAAAATGTGAATTTTTCAAAATCTTAGTTCAGACACTCGGGAGAAGTCTTAGTTATATATAACCAAACTAATATAATTGCAGAAGCATTTTTCTTAAAAGGAGATTGTTTTGAAAATAGGTAATTCTATGTTAATTTTTTGCTAAAAAAAGCATTTAAATATTGTTTTTATTGTAATAATGTTCTGGAAGCATTTTTATACAATTATTCTAGTCGAAGTGGCATTAAATGATTTAAAGAAATATATTCGTTTGTACGCTTTTGCAAAGTTACGGTTCCGAACGCAGTTCGGATACCTTAAAACACATAGATATTCATTTATTTTCATTCCAATCAGAATCATTCTGATAAAAGTATTTGAAAACAGAAGACGAAACAGAGTAAAAATGTGTTTATTAAACATAAATTTATTTTTATAAACAGGCAGTCTAAAAGTTTGTTGAAAATTAAAGCTTTTCTCACCATGATTCTATAGACGTATAAAAGCAAGCAGTTTAGAATAAATTTATTTTATGTCTACACCAAGTATACTTATCTTCCAAAAATCACTTTTTTCCCTGTTCCACTTGATTTCACATCATTATTATTCAATTTTCTCTCTCAGTTTTTTTTTATCTCAGCTATTCATAATAATTATGCTCAAACCTCAAGTGACAAAGATAGTCAGCCCATCTTTGAAGAGAAAATGAGTGCACTACTTTAAAATATTTAATGCCAGTGAAAGCTGAAAGAAAATAAGACGAAGCATGTGCTAAGGGATTGAGGGAAAAAATCGCTTTCAAACGTGCCATGATAGCGGTTTAATTCAAATTTTCTTAGAGATGCTTCGTAGATTCTGTATTCTCCTTTTCAGTAAACCTGCTGTTGTCAGATCTATTTAAATGACAAAGAATCCGGAGCTTCAGATTTTTTTATTGTAGATTTAAAGGCCTTGCAGTTAAATGCTGTGTACCGTGGAAACTCTTGAAGCGTTCACATTCTAAGAGAAGCGTTATTACAGGTGGAAAAAATGTGTCTGTCCTGAATTCTTGAAACGGTGAAAAATATAAAAGACGCTTAGCCTCAGAAGCAATTTTAAAATTTTCAGTATTAAGACTTCTAATTGAAGATTCTGTGCGGAATATGTACATTCACAGCAAAGTTTACGATAACTTTCAAAGTGAGAAAGGATTATAAAACATATTTCAGAGATGGATCTGAATGTTTTCCAACGAAAATTTACTTATGTAGATGATGAAAGTTTTATAAAGATAGAGGACTTATAAACTAATACTCATTTTTTTTCATTTTGTAGAAATTTCATATACCTTTCTAAATTATAATTTAATTTCTCTACAAAATTTCTCTCTCTCTTATTTTTTTAATAACAAAATCAAATTCTTGATGTACTAACCTAAAATTTTTTATGTAAGATTAGATATATATATATATATATTATTTAATGTTTTATTATATATATATATTATTTAATGTTTTAAAAATGCATTTTTACATAAATAGAAATATTTATTTTAATGAAAATTTATTAAATATTTTTATTTATGGCAAACACTTAAGAATTTACTTTCAATATACAAACATGCACACATTCATAAGAATAATTTACGAGTATATATAAATAACAAACAGAAAAAAATATTCTAAAAAGCACTGGCATTTCATGTATATATATGTTCTGCGTTATAATTTTTTTCTGAAAAACAAATTTTTTACAGTTTTTATAATTTTAGAAATTATTAATGATTTGATTAATAAATATTTTTATAAATTCTACGACAAAGATAAGGAGAATAATGAAGTTAATTTCTAACATTTACATTTTTGGAAAAATATTTTCTTTTAACTCTATCCAAAATATTTCCTTTTTACTCGTCTGTACAACACTCTATCAAGCTTGATACATATATATATATATATAAGCTTCAAAATATTACTTAAAAATACTTCTAACAACCAATTCGCAAATTGCTCTTCTACTTTTATTTCTTTTTTTACATCTGAGGGGTTATTTAAATACATCTCTGGAAATGACAAACAAATACCATTAATGAAAAACCACAGAAAATATTCCTTATACTTTTAATACTATCAAAGAATGATAATTATAATCCTATGGTTAATGATTCGATGGTATTCAAATTATGATGAGTATTTTTTGTGGTTGTGAATAAGTGGTTGTGTCCCTTTGCGGTTACATAAAGGTATTTGGCTTGTGCATGTACCGGGCGTTGAGAAACTCTTATCAAAGGGAATAAGTATACTTTTCATTATTAAAATATGTATATTTTAGCTTACTTTAGTTTTCTCTAAGACAGACTACCTTTCACCTCATTTCAACCAGTCCAGCTTAAACTTGGAACGCCTTCTGTATTAGAAAAGTGTTCAAATCATAAAGAATATTCGTTTGAATTTAGAAAATATATCCTTTGATAATTCAAAAATTTTGCATAATTTGATCAATGTATAAATTTTTCTTTTCAATATATCAGACTAAAAATTTCATTTATTATTACATTATAGGAAATGAAATATGGGAAACAATGAATACCGAAAGAAATAGCTTAATTTAAATAGAAATTATTAATACACAGTAAAATATGAGCTGCTCTTCTTTTCAATAGTAAAATAAGAATTTATTTTATTTATCAAATGCCCGACCATTGACCAACAGGTCATAAGGCAACTAGCTATCCAATACCTTTTTTTACAATACAGTCCAAATTCTCACTTGCAGATCACACGTCTAAATGAGTAGCGTCCATGACTTGTCCAAAATCACATAAAACACATAAATATTAAACAGTCAAATTAAAACGGACGAGCACGAAAACAGTCCTGTCTATTCAATAGTCTAAACTCAGCCACAGCAGTAGCCCGAGGAGAGTCAGCGACACACAGTCAAGCTTTAAAAACACACTCCAAGGTTTATTTTAGTAGCAGTGGCAAATGCACTACAAAGGCATTTTTTATAGATCTTATTAATTTCAAGCTTAGCAGAGTGAAGAGCTAGATCTTTGGAAGACCTTTGGTGAATATCCGTGTTTCTTCTTGCCATCTCATTTCCCAAAATGGGATGAGCGTCCACTGGAAAACAACCTTTGTCTGAATTCTACTCAGTAACTTCCTTCAGCTCTGGACTTGGTAACTTTGTTTTTATAGGTTATTTGCAAAGGTCTGAAGGGCAGAACTTGAGTCCTATAAAATTACAGCCTTATTAGGAGAGATATATGGGCCAAAAGCTGCAGAAGAGCTAAATGTATAGCCTCGACTTCATTGTCATAGTGGGTCGTATGAGAGCCAACATGTAGGTAAAAGTAAAATAGGTCAAAGAAAACCTCTGCACCCTAGTGCTCTTAATGGAGTCCAGAAAGGAGCCATCAATATAAATATGAACACACTCATTAGGAAGATGACGAGTATTAACGGTTTCCAATGCGATGGCTCGAAGAGCAGTTGGGCAAAAGTTGTTTTTCATCGCATTCAAAGTCATCCAATCTAAAGTAAAATCATAATGTAATATTAAATACCGAATTGCATTCCAAATTGTGGTTTTAAATACTCGACCTGGATTTATTTACTCTGAGAAGCATGATAGCCTAAATTCCCACCGAATTAGGAAAAGTATTTCAAATTTCTGGCTCACGAAAAGTAATGGTATTTTTTATAACAATAAAATTGGTCAGATGCAACACTTTTCAACAATGCATAATAACAACTCACTAGCCTCAATGCCCGTCGCTGATCGTTTCTTGTAATCCTTTTAGTCATTAGATGCTTCCTCCGACAGCATAAACTAAAAATCACTCTTATTAGCTTATTATGTAATAGTTTAAAAGTTTATCACACTCTCATAAGATTTATGCTGTCCACATTTTAATGCGAACATTTATTGGCGTAACAGATAATATTAGGCCTCCCCTGCAAAGACAGGTTTTGAGCCACAAGCTGTATCTTACAAAGTATTCCAAAATCATACGTATTCAGCGTCAGCCAGGCTTTGGAGTGTACGCTACATCCCTGCGAACATTCTTAATTTCAAAATATTTCATACACCAAAGAACAATGTCATATGTTGAATTTGGCTCCTTTGACTTTTACGTTACATCTAGATAGGTTTATAGTAATATTTATATATATAACACCGTTTCATAAGATGGATTTTAAGTATTAAAATTGTATCTGTTATCAAACTACAATATCTCCTATACAATATGGAATACATATAATTGTTTTTACAGTTTCTACGCAGTAAAAAAGTATTAAAAAAGTAAATAAATTGACTGGAATTAGGATATCACTTGTTATCTTTAAGATTCTCAAGTACGAACATAAAATACGACAGAGAATATGTTTCTTTTTTCCCTCCATATTTTGCCCTTATTAATGTTATACTGAATTAATTTTTAACTTAACTTTTCATGGGAAAAAGAGTATATTTTTAGAATATTTCTAAATTTTAAATGCATTGTATATAATTATTGTATGCGTTTGCTATAAGGTCACTGTTTTATACAAAAATTGGGGATATTTTGAAGAATGTATTTTGAAATGTTTGTCGTAGGAGTATCTAACTATTATTTTCTTATTTCAGTTGCTGTGAATTACGTCAATAAGAATTTTCCGTGAACTCCATGTATTTTGCACAACTTACATGACATAACAAATCGAAAGGATTACATTGTTAACCGTTATTGGTTCATTTTCATCATGTTTAGCTCTCTCTCTCTCACCTCTAAAAAGCAATTCGAATCAATAAAAAGTTTTTACAACAAGCAACTGTATCTCAGACGCCATAATGTAGTAAAAAAACGATAGAAAGAACCTTATTCTTTTGAAATAAAAGCTAAATGGATTTTCAGTTGTTCCCCAAAGACAATTCTAAAAAAAATAAAGCAAAACACAAGAGTGAAAAAAATAAAAGTACATAATACTGTTAAAATAGAAGAACTGCCTAGAAAACAAAGGCATTAAAGACCCAAATCCCAAGTCATTCTAAAACTCTCTAGTAATCGTCTCTGAGAGATTCTATTGTGTCTGCTGCAAGTGGCAACGTGTAAACGACGTCGGCCATCTTTGACGAATGTTATTCGATTTTTTGAGAACCATTACTTGGCTATCGCAAACCGGGAAAGGAAATGGCCAGCTCATTTTTCAGAGTGTTTAACAACTTTTGGGATGATTTGGCCTAACTCTGCTCGCCTTCAAGTCGATTTTTTATAGATCAGTAGCTGTTTCTAATAGCTTGTCATTCCGATACAGTGAACACATGGGATTGGAAAGTATTCGATCGTTCTTTTCAATCCTGTTGATAGTTTGAAGAACGCTTATATATAATCTTTCTTTTAAGTATATAATAGAATAACATAATTGTAAGTGATTCAATAAAAATAAGTGATTTTTTAAAAAAATGGCTTATGTGTGTTGAATTTTAGGAAACAAATCTTCAATTAGATTAATATTTCCAGGAAGAAAGTATATTGAAATTAAATATAAGTTCATGCCTGAAGAGAAAAAATATTTAACTTCAATAATTATTATTAAAAAGTAAAACATTTTATCTGTCACTTTTTAAAAAAATATTAAAGGGCTTATAAATTTATAAATACAGTAGAACTTCACTTCACAAACATGGTTCATTCTAGAATCTTACTCTTAATGCAAAACACTAGTCAAGTGAAACACTTTTTCCCCACATAAACTAACGTAAAATAAAATAATGAATTTCATGTCGTAAAAATGCTGAAAAAAGGAGAGTAAATCACGTATTGATTTTTTCTTGTATTGCAGAATGAAACAATCTGGAGTGTGAATTGGATTTACAAAAAATAAAAATTTAAATAAATAATTTTAAAAGTAAAAAAAAGTTCGTTTATTATTTATAAAACTATTGAATTCTTTTCATTAGAACTCTTTTTTACAGATATATGTTTTCACCAATACTTCAACATTTGATATGTGGCGAAGAATTATCATTAAATAAACTTGTGTTGCGTTTACCTACTGCGTTATTGGTGGTATTTTTCGATGTAGGATGCTACAGTTCTCTCATGCTTTCAACATTTTCTTATTGCTCTAGAAGAGTAACTTCTAGGGATGGCGATCTGAGATCGATTAATCAAAAAATCGATTTATCGGGCCAAATCGATATGTAGGACTGAATCGATTCAGTGAATCGATATTTCATCCTAGAAAATCGGCGTTCAATTTTTTCGCCGTTTTGGTAAAAACCACAAAAAACGAAGAATTTAAACAATATTTATTGCAGGCAGTTGTGAACCTGAAGTATGATCCTACACTTTACTGGCAGGAACAAAAAAAAAACTCTTATCACGTTCACTCAATAGCCATGATCTATAGAAGTATCATAGGATCATCTGCTCCTTATAAGTGCCTTTTTTCGATTGCCAGCCACATCTAAGTGATGAGTGGTACCACTTGGATCCCAGTAGACTTGAGAGACTGTTGTTTTTAAAAAGTTTAGATATTAAGCATTGTGAACTATAAGCTATATAATTTATTTTCTAAACTCTTTAATGTTACAAATACATTTAGAAAATAAATGTTTTCTTTTATACCTGATACTTTGATACGGTAATAAAAATAATTGTAATTGTCGAATTTCTTGAATTAAAAAAAATCCCCTGATTTTACTGATAAGAGATCGTTATCTTTCATGCTTTTCATAAAAGGGATTTATATTTACATTGTAAATGCACGCTTGAAAAAAATCAATTTTTTAGAAATCGATCTTTTAGACCTCGATTTTTTTGTGAATCGATTCATCAGGTTACGATTCGAATCGATTTAAAAATCGATCTTTTTAGGAAAGAATCGTCATCCCTAGTAACTTCGCTGTTACTCCCCCCTCCCAAAATAAACTCTTCTGCACAATGTTTTGCTATGAAACTCAATGTAAATACATCTGCTCCGTAGTGCTCAGTCCTTTGTTGCATTCTTCCACAAACTTGTTTATTGCATTATTATACAACTTGTTGCATAATTATACACATGCAGTACGATAACCTTGGAAAAAGGACATATCCTCGTTGACTGCAGGCTTACAAAGTACTATACCAAATCCCTCAAAATTACATTTGACAATGCCTCTCTGGCCAACGATTTTTTTTTTTTACAAAAGTGAGGGTGTACTCTTTTAAACACATCTTTCGACTGTCTAGCAGTGTTAAATTCTTGTTTTTCTTCACTTTCTCTTTCAATTTTAGACAACCATGTTGATTTCCAATTCGATAGTGTCTAAGGTCTGTGAAACAGGTTGCATGTCATTTCTACGACACACAGTCCCCATCGCAGCACCACTGCTTGCTTACTTTTGTTTGCCACATCCCTCCTGCATTTTGACTTCAGGTCTTTTGGTTCCAAGTGCACACCTTGCATTTACTTTAACGAAGACTGCGCTTGATCCACCGTAAAATCACGCACTTCTAAAAATATAAGATAGAAATTTACGGGTGCGTGCTATATGCCGGGTATAATAGTGATAGCTTCAAAAATAAAATAAAAAGAGGCATATAAAAATAACTTAGACTTCTTCAAAGATCTGAATGTCGTTTATTTGAAAGAAATATGCCTGATGAAAAAGGGCTGTTTTACAAGAAATATAAATTTTTTTCAAACATACCTTAAAGTTATAAAAATGCAGTTTGAAAGTATAGGCACGCGTTGTACACCGGTGCGCGTTATACGCGGAATTTAACAGTAAATTGTTTTTTCCCCAACATTTCTCAAAGAAAAAAACAGTCTCTATTGTTATAAACTTGCCAAGTATTCATTCTCGTTGTGTGAAACTTATTTCGTTAAGCAGTTCTTTCATTATAATCGATTTACTCGTTATGTATGAGTCGTGATGCGAAGTGCTCATTAAACCTGGTCCTACTGGAAAATGAATTAACTATTTAAATGAAGATGGCTAAATATGAAATATATTATGTGTAGAAACAAGTGTAAAATTTAAAAGAAAGTAGCCGTTATATATATATATATATATATATATATATATATAATTGTTCTCTACTTTCGCTAAAGAAACAAAAACTACATGAAAATTACTTTAATTTTAATATTTAAAAGATTAAAATAAAATTATGTTAGTTATATTAATTTATTTACGCTTCAGGTTCTATTTTCGAGTACTAAGCAGATGCATATGAATGCAATGTGTACTTTTAATGCTATATATTTTTAAGTTATTAATTTTTCTTAGGTATATGAAAAGTACAAATTAAACTAATCAAGGAAGATGACTTTTAGTGCATGCATTTCTGTGAGCACACGCACATACATTTGAAATGTTTCTACAGTGTATTACTTGTACCTATTATGATAAATTGACTTTGTAGTGACGAAAAGTATTTTTAAAGTTTTTTTACATTAGTAATAAATAAATTACTTTCCAAATAAAAAAAATATATAACAGATATAACTGAATGCAAGAAAGCATTTTATAAATGACATGCTATTCACCAACTTTTAGCAAGTCATTCATCCTATCTTTATATTTAAGATATTTTCAGGAAATTAATCACAATCGATTAAGGTACAAAAGAGCTCAAATTAAAAACTCTTGCAATAAAATAATTGATCTATTATTTCCTTTAGGATAGTTGAAATGAAAAATGAGATTATACATAATGGAGTGGTATATTAATCATATATTTTTTTTATTTTCTAACAGGCATCAGACTGTCTTCTTTTTTTATAAGGATTCGAATGCACATCAATGGTTAAAAGAAGAGTTATTTTGAGGAATTGAAGTGGTAATTGATGTTTCTGTTAAACTGTTCTCATCGAATGATTTATGTTTCATCCACTAATTCATATCAGTATCATAGTAATTCTAAAGCACGAAAAGTATAATACGTTTTTGTCCTTATTATAGAGTTTTAAGAATAAATCATAATGATATTTTTTAACCGTAAAAATCAGAAGAAATAGCAATATATATTGCCAAAAAATAATAATATATTTATTTTTCGAGTGTTAAAACTTAGTATTTTGTCATGTGTAAGCAGTTCTGAGACTTTTTTTGTGTGGAAAACTCTATTTTTTATGTTAATATGATTTAGTAATTTTTCCATATGTTTGTGTAATTTACTGTTCCAAGCTAGATCCAATCACATTATTTTTGCTTATATCAAAACTCGGTAGATTTGTTTTCCACGAAGGGGAATAAGCATGTATTTCAAATATTAATAATTTATAAGGCCAATTTTAGATTATAAACTTGTAAAAGAAAATATTCATGTATACAGCATTTTATTGACTATTTAAATTCTTTTTCCAGAAAGAATTTACATTCAAAAAGAAAATGCTTTTGCAACAATAATACATTTTTCTACTGTTTCTTTTGCAGATTATTTTTAACATTATTCGTTTTCTATCTGTGTTTTTAACAGATTTAATTTTTTTAACAGTTTTATTAATAAAAGTAATTAAGAGATTAAAAAAGTAAAATGTCATTTTTGAGAAAAACTTTTGAAAAAGTATAAATAGTTAAGTAATGAAAAAAAAAATTGTAATTTTAGTAAAAATAGAATGAATTAAATCATAAGGTGTAATACAAATTTTACTTTTTTAAATAATAATTTGATGAAACCAATACAGATAATAAAATATTTCCCTTTAATACCTTAATTACACAATTAATTTACAATATCTCATACCAAGTAAAACTAAAAACGAGATTAATATACTTAATTGTTTTTTTAAGAGAATCTCCACGAATATATACTACTCCCCGCTGATTTATTAAGAATATTACTGCGCGCAATTTTGAACAGTTATTATTTCAGTGGGTATTCCATAAGTAAAATGTGTTTTTAAAAAGAAGTTTCTGTCTGAAGATTCATTAAGAAGACAATGAATTTGAAATGGCGAATTTACCCGTTTTGATGATTAAATACTTCTTATGAAAGAAAAATTTTGAATGAATTTAAAAGTATCATGTACAATAATAGTCACCAAAACCCGGGTCACGAAGAGATACCTGTCCATGGATCAAATGATATCGGGCCACCCAAACCGAATTGGAGTTGTAGATACGCCGAGTGAACAAAGGCATGGCTAGACTGGGCCTGAAAATTCATTCTACACTTTGCTTTTAAAAGAATTCGAACCACTACTTCTCAACCACAGATGAACCACGATAGATCAGCAACCCATTTGTCAAAAAATCAGGTGAATACAACATGTCTGAGAAAAAAGATCAACAGCTGGAGATTGCAAATAGCATTAAAACTACATTCCAGACAACAACTCTGTCAGTGTTTTGGATTAAAGTCATGGCGGAATACCATGATATTGCAACCACAGCACTTACATAAAACCCTATTGCCATTTCCGAAAAGCTATCCGTGAGAAGCGAGGTTTTCTGCTGTGTCAGCAACCAAAATAAAACAACTGAATATAAACTGAACATAAGCAACCCACTTTGGTGTTTTTGTCTATTATTACCCCTAAATATGGAACTGTCTCGTTGCAAAGAAACACAAGATCCGGGTTCTCATTGATTTAGCGTGCTTGTGAGTTAAAATGTTAAATCATTTTATATTCATTAATGGTGTAACTGTATTTTATTTTGAAGGCATGTTTAAATACAATTAAATTAAAATTATTAAATCAAATTTATATATATTAAAAATAATTAACGACCCCTTTTTTCAGAAAAACAGAATATAAGATTTCCTGATTTTTTTACCCAAACTTTTAAAGGTTTTCTTTTCAATTGCATTTTATTGTAACTTAATTTCACGAGAAATATATTGCGAAATATTTATGATAGTAAAGTCTACATTTACTTAGGCAGAAAAAAACTTAGTTTCAAAAATATGCATATATACGAAGCATAAAAAATAAGTTTAAAATTTAAACATGATATTGAATTTAATTTATTTTATGTAATGAAGCGATAGCGTTATCAATATTTTTTGAAAAAACCGTTAAAAGCTGGTAGTTTTTGTAATTCTATTCGTTTGCTCTGCTTTTACTTTTTATAGTAACAAGGGACTGGAGTTCTAAATCAAATAAAATGAATGTTTTTGATGCAGACATCTGCTCGCTTACAGTCGTAAACGTTGCTCATAAAATCAGCTTTGGTATGCTTAAGATTATTATTTATAATCATTACACGCCCTGTTTTGCAGAAAAAAAAAGATTCTCATTAAATTTTTTGAAAAAAGCAATTCACATCTGAAGCGATAAAGAATACGATAGTTTTAGGACATGTATTACAAGAAAAAAAAATAGGATACTCCCTGTATGTTGTAATTTTCTTTTAATTCAACAGAAAAGCTCATAAATTTTAAAGGTTTCGAGTTGTTCGACTTTAAGGATAATTTATGACTAAAAGAAAGTATTCGTTGTCTTTGAATTAAGCTATTCTCCTTAAAACCATTGGTTGATTTATACTATTATTAAAATGACAATTAAAATTTAATTAATCCTTAATTTTTACTAAATGTGCAACAAAGGCAGCTCAACATTATAAATAAAAAGCCGTAAATTAAGAATTTTACTTCATTAAATCTTTTGATGTCTTATTTAAAAAATAAATATTTCATACAACCAGAATAGTAGTATCCACAGAGATATTCATTTTTTTTAAAAAAGACTTTTGAAATTATTTAAAGCATTTATACAATAGTGCTAGACGTTACCCTCTATACATCAATTACATCAGTTTTTAGGTTATTGTTATATAAGTTCTGGCAGAGTACACTTCTCAATTGTGTTGAAAAAAATATTCTTGTAGAAATCATCTCTTAATTTAAAAATGACAGAACCAAAATTCCTTAAAATAGAAATGTATTTATTATTTTTGCCCCGCAGTTTCTACCCACCTCGTAGTTGATTTCCTCAAACATTACTTTTAAAGTAACTCCATTCAACAAAAATTATACTTGTCGAAATCCAAGTCTGCAGTTATATATCTCCCTCAACAACTTTCCTTTAGAGTCGATTTCCACCAAACCCTTCCTCAGAAAATTTATATGGAACAAAAGAAATATGCTTACTAAATTTCAAACATGTAGGTGTAATACTTTAAAGAATGGATTTTGTATTATTTACAACCTTCCTGTAACATCAATAGTTCCCTTGTGAAACGAATTCCGGAAAAGCTATTCTAGCAAATCACTATTCAATAAAAGAAACATTTTGCTGAATTTCAAGTCTCGGAGTGTAATAGTTCGAAAACAGAGATTTTTGTATATAAATCCTTGGAAACCCCACTTGGGTGTTGATTTTCTCAAACCTATTATTTACGGTTCTTCACTTAACAAAAAGGAACACGCGTTCCAAATTTCAAGACTGCAGTTCTAATAGTTCTGGGGACCTCGTTATGAGTGAGCGAGTGAATGATACAGAAAGAGAGAGGGAGAAAGAGAGAGATATATGTATATTAAGTACACTATTTTTGATTATCATTGGTGTATTTAATTTACAAAAATGTTTAGATTATTTTGATGATATAAAATATTGTACATTGTTAAACCAAAATTACGGAACGTATAAAATCAATAAGAAACTACAGAATACAGAAATGCACTGTCGTTAAAAATACTAAGATAAATACGAATAATAACAAAATTATTCCACCAAGAATTTTAAAGAATGGTGAAAAATTATTGCTATTCTTTCAATACTTAATTCCTTTAATATGTTTTAAGTAGCTTTCTTTATGTCTTAAATGATTCGTGCTGTAATTAAATACGTTTATATACGACGCTAGACATTAAATATACAGATTAATACAAATAGATCTGAATATTCACTATTCTTTTGAAATAAGACAAATGCACTATTAATGAAACTTATATAAATAATGATAACTAACACTATCTAGATAAATGTGTTCGCTCAATGAATGAACAATTAAAAATGCATAATTTTGCTTCCAATGTAAATGAACTTGAAAACGAGCTTCTGAAATCCCATGGATCTAGACAACGAAAACTTAATTAACTTGAATCGGGTTTGTTTACAAACTTCAATCCCTTGAATTTTAAATATCATTACAAGGCAATAATTTGAATTTATTATTAAATTAAACGTCAAAGCAGTCTCAGAGAGAGAGAATCGGTAGATGTTTATTTGTAAACGTAAATTTATTGAAAATTTCATTATTCATTAAATTTGTACGGATACCTAAGCGCCTGCTGTGAAATTTGAGCATTGTTTACTTGCTTTCATGTCACGTTTTGAAGTTAGGAATAAAATAAAACAATATAAAAGTAAAAAAATTCACCTTACATTATTCAAAATCTTAAGCAGCTCTAAATAAACTAATACATATAAATAAAGAATTTAACTTGAGTATTTAAGTCAATAGTAGGAATGAACTATAAGCGATTCAAAATTTATCAAAAACTAATCGACAATAATTTAAAAATAGTATCATTAAAAAAATTATAAATTATTACAATTTATTCTTCACTTAACGATCTAATAATTGTAATAGTTAAAAATTTGTCTGATGAATTGTAAATGTATATTAAAGACAAAACAAAATTTAAATATGTTGACAATACAGACCATGCTTCTGAATAAAGATCTTAAAAATTCCAAAAAGTGTTAGATAGCTTAAACATTTCTTCAAAAACTCCTAAAATGAAATATATAAATGTGTTTACGTGCCGCTATTTTTAATTAATGCGTAAAAAGACAAAAAAAAAGCCTTTAAAGTATACGTTTACGCTCACTATCGAAATTTTGCAAAGGTATATAAATAAATAATTTTTTTTATATACAAAAGTGGCCAAAATTGTGGACACTTGAAAATTGCTACGTTTTTTAAGGTATCTGACTACGTTCGGAACTGTGATTTTCAAAAGCGCCTAAATGGATACTTTTCATGATATTTAGTGTCACTTAGATTAGAATACATGCATAAAATTGTTTTAAGGACATTTGATAAAATTAATTTATTTAAATACAATATTTTGGCAAAAAATTAACTTAGAATAATATTTTACCTGTATATAGCTCAGATTTCTGTTCAGAGGCTCAACTAGAATTTTTGAAATGTATAACTTAGAAGTGGGTTTATTCATATTTTACGACAACAGAGGGGAGCAATTTTAAGAAAAAAAAGCGAATAATTATTTCAATTGGTGGTAACTCTGAAAATAATGTGAATTTTTCAAAAATTCCAGTAGAGCCTCTGTGCAGAGGTCTGAGCTATATATAGGCAAAATATTATTATACTAGAAGCATTTTTCACAAAATCAGAACATTTGGGGGAAAAGATTATTATAAGTTAATTTTTTGCCAAAATATTATATTTAAATAATGTTTTTGTCAAAATTTCCTTAAAACAATTTTATACATGTATTCTAATCTAAGTCACACTAAATATCATGCAAATTATACATTTATGCGCTTTTTTAAAATCACGTTTCCGAACGTAGTCGGATACCGTAGAAAACGTTTAGTAGCACAAAATGCAACGTCTTTTATATCATTTTAAAGCAAATTTAATACTAAATTCAATACAAAAAAGAGAACTCAAATATTTGCAAAACAAAAAATATTATGATGTAATAACTATCGATATACATTGGATACTGATGATAGCAGTGAGTTAACAGTGCTTAGTGAGGCTGCCGTTATTTTTTATTGCAGCTTCGCATAAATATTTCATTATAATCTGAATATAATTTCAATTCCTTCCTTCATTATTACATGATACCAGGTATCAATTATATCGTCAATTAGTTCCTTTTCATTTAATGGATACCTCATTCGAACAAGAGTTTGCAAACGGTGTCACAGGTTTTCAATAGCATTAAGGTCAAGACTGTTTCCTGACAAGGTCAACAATAATATTTAGTCAAGAAGAAATGACACATTGGACACTTAGAAATAATATGTGACGAGAAAGAGGTTTTTCCTATGCTAAAATTGCAAGATTAGTGGGTGGTTCATTGGCTTCAACTGGAGACTGAAAGTTTTATTTAAGATGTCAGGAGACAAATTTAATAAAAAAACGAAGCAGGAAAAGGCCGAAGAAAAGGTCTCATCTGTTGATAACAGAAGAACGAAAAAACTATGTCTCCAAGATAGAAAAATGCCATCAACAAGCATCAGATGTTATTTGAATAATTCTGGTGTTTCTGTTAGCTTAAGAACTATCAGGATAAGATTACCTGATATCAAACTAAGAGGTAGAATTCCTCTTCCGAAAATAGCCTTATCTTAATTTAGAGCAACGCTAAGAAGATAACAGGGGTCACAGAAACACATTAATTGAACAAATGATCAGTGGTCACAAGTCATTTGGAAACATGAAAATAAGATATTGTTATTCGGTAGTGATGGCCGAAAATATGTAAGACGTAGAATAGGAAAAATGCTACATCCTGATTGCATCCAAGCAATTGTGAAGTGCCCACATAGTCTTATGATTTAGCTATGCATATCAACGGATGGTATTATCCGCTTTCATATCAACGGTGGGACACTGAATGGCAACAAATACATTCACACTATTCTAGAACCCAAACTTTTACCTTCCATCAGGGATCTATTTACCAATAATGCATCATTTATTTGTAAGTAGGACTCTGTTCCTTGTCACACAGTAAGGTAATGGAAAAACTGGTATCGCGCGCGTTCTAACCGAAAACTTGTGGTACGGTTTGAAAACTCTTGTTCGAATAAGATACTATGAAATAAAAAGGAACTAATTGAAGATATAATTGTTTCCCGGCATCGTGCAATAACGAAAGAAGAGCTTATAATTATTTTCAGCTCAATAAAACATCGATGCGAAGCTATAATAATAAAAAAGGCTACCCACTAAGCCCTGATAACTCACTGTCATCATCAGTATCTAGTATATACTTATATTATTGCTGCACAATATTTTTTGCTTTGCAAGTATTTTAATTTTTTTCTGTTGAATTTAGTATTAAATACTCTTTAAAATAATATAAAAGACTTACTTTTGTGCAACGTAACTTTTTCTATAAGTTTATAAACTTAAAAGACGATTTTAAAAAGTGTCCCTAATTTTGGCCACCACTGTATATATATTTAGTGTTCCTTGAAGCACAATATTCATAAAAAAGATTGTTTGAAAATTGTCAGTACGTTTGAAAAGTTTTAAACGAAATTTTCAAAAACGAAAAAAGAAGAAAAAATGAAATATGTTCAAAATATTTTCCTTTTATGAAAAATGCTTTTACAATAATACTATTTTGTTTATATATGGTTAAAACTTTTCAATAAAGCCTAAACAAGAATATTTGAAGAATTCCCATTATTTTCAGAGTTACTATGAATCGAAAAACTATATATATATATAACCAGTTATTCCTATAAAACTTTCTAAACTCTTATATATTGAAATGAAGAAATCCACTCTTCTAAATTATAGATTTCAAAAATCCTAGTTCAGGCTCCATAGACAAGTTGAAGCTATACCATATCGAAAAAATATTATTATTATAGGAATATTTCCCATAAAATGAAAATATTTTGAAAATTATTCATATTTTGCCAAAAAGTTTCATTAATTTTTTATTGTACTCACACATATTTTTTTTTAAAATAATTTTATCTGTATGTTCTAATTTAATTGACACTAAATATAAAAAAACAACATTCATATTTATATGCTTTTGAAAAATAATTGCTCCTAACATAATCAGATACCTTAAAATGACCGAAATGCATCTAAAAATTAGTCAAATCCATGTCCACTTTTGTTATTTGAATCGCAGTATCACAATTATAAATTTGTGTACATTTCTAAAGTCTTTAAATGTTAACGATTTTATACAAGTGTGTTACAAACAATAAATATAAATATTCTAAATTCTCGTACATAATAAACCATTAAAATAATTCTATCAACTCTTGATTATAATGTCTATACACTCCATTTAAAATATTTCATACGTTGGTTGTTGAACTTATTCATTTCAAACAGGAAGCCAACAAAACAACAAATATTCAACTACGATATAACTTTAATTATACACAGTCTACCCACTATCCATAATAAATAAACTCATCCTATGAATGATGGTTCACCTTATTACCAAAAGAAAACTTTCTTTGGATCCCACCTCATTAAACTCACAGTTAATACAGGGCTCTCTCATTACCACTTGGCAAGTCTGAAGTTCATAGACACTTCATAAAGCACGAATCTGATTCTTATTCCCTAAGCTTATTTAGAGGAGGCAAAATTACCCGTATTTTCTATTGGATGGGATGAAAAAACATAGAAACGTGACAACCATACCCAATTCTTTCTTTGCTGAATGAAAAAAAGGTAATCTGATACGAATGACAAAGTCAATTCTTAAGGTTGAAGCTACCGAATTGGACATAACCGGTTCTTTTTTTTACCGACTATAATACTTTTTCTTACTCTATAATAACGTCGGAATGGTATTGAAGGAACTGGGAGGTAGATGGATTGTACTTAATATTAGGGAAGTAATTAAATAAACATATATATTGCTTTAAGACTTGTGCGGTTGTTTTGAATGCCTAGATTGTGAATGTTAATACTGCTGAGCTAATATGTTGCTTAGGATCCCTACATATCAGATTTTATCTCATTTCCTGTGGAATACAGTTGAGAAGGGTGCGCAAAAAATTGTGAAATTTTCCTCTCCTAAATTGTATTTATTATAAGAAAAAATCGAAAAAAATGGTTGTGTTGTAGAAAAATTCGTGTAAGATATAAACATTTACAAAACAATGTTCAATTTAGAACTAATCAGTAACTACGAACATTTTTGATAGATTTAAGCATACATTATGATACATGAAACTGATGTTTGTTGAAAGATAAATGATCGATGGACTCACAAAAATATTAATAGAGTAAAAATATTAATACGTTGATCTCTAAGCGTTAGTGAAATGACAATATGATATTAATATAGAAAAGTTTTTGTCATGGAAAATTATTTTCTCTTGCAGCACCCTACTCTAATAAAATAAGAGAACCTTGAGAAAATAAATTTGAAAACTCAAACAATGTGTAACAAATTATTTTAAAAGCTTCACACACAATAACAGACATTTTTAAGTGTGCCAAACTTTTCATCATAGAATTATTGATACTAATTATTTTAAAATTATCCTTTAACAATTTGGAAAAACAAAATTCCTGTAAAATTTAAATCTGGATAACAGGATGAAAAATCAATATTTATTACCCATCTTCAAAATTAAACTCTATTTTTAAGACACGCATTGAGAATTGAATACATAGTAATGTAGATAGATTGCTCTTTCTGTTGAATTCTTACTGGTCTTTTAAAAGAAAATACAATTTATAATTTGAATACTTTTATGATTTACTAATAAAAATTAAATTATTAAATAATGCGTTTAATTATATTATACGAAAATAGAAATAAAATAATTCATTAGATTAACTAAGCAGTTAAATATTAAATCCTACATTTATGCTTTCACTGCCACAGCATAAATAGCTGCTTTTTTAAAATTAAACATTTAATATTAATGAATATCTTTTTTTAATTCTGAAATATGAACTACTAGGGGGCTGATAATTTAATAATACATTTAGTTATATGCAATTTTTAAAATAAAATTAAAAAATACAAATACACATTTTTTCTAAATATTTTTTTTTAAAATATGTAGATAGTCATTTATTAAAAACATTCCACTCTTGCTTTCAAAGTATTTATTCGCAAATTACGCAAAAGATAAAACGCAGAATTTAAAATTTAATTGTGCACGAAAACCCTTTATTCATTACCATTAAATTAAAATGTTTCAGAATTGTTAAACAAGACTATTAGAAAATTGGAAACCAAAAAACTTGAATTGTTAAGCGTGGGATTAGGTTGAAACGTAACTTAGAGAAAGAACCAAATAATTGAACGGAAAAAGGAGGGAATCTTGATGATTGAGTACTAGGAGAGTTTTTTTTTGTTTAAAAATGTAATTAAAAATGCCCAATCAGATACAAATCTAAAGTTTCGTAAATGTACTTAGAAAATGCAGTTAAATAAAACACACTGCGTTTGCACACAACGCAAATAATTAAATTTAAAAAAAAAGCCTTTTTCCCCTTCCCCTTTTGCTAAGCAACATAATTTAGTCTTACCACGAGATTGTCTAAATTGTAACAAAAAAACAAGATTTTTCAAGTTCAAAAGAAGTTTTTTGCATATCGCTGATGTGTAATTTCTAATCCCTAAAATTCATTATTTTTTCAGATCATGTTATCAAGGTAAATAAATAATAATGAATTAACATGAATAAAACATAGTACACTTTTATAGGAATTTAATACTTGTAATCGATTCCTATAAACAGGGAACTAAACTTATACACAAGTACATTTTTTATTATTATTAATTTATTAATTACTGGAGGTACATAATTTTACGAATGAAATATCAAAATTAATGGAAAAGAAGAAAAAAAATGAGGTATTTTATTTTTAAAGGGTTTATACATATATATATATATATATATATATATATATATATATATATATTTATATATATATATATATATATGTAAGGATAATTAAATTAGATTAAAAATTAAATTCCCTATCTAGCACTTGACTCAACTTTCTCAGTCCCCATATTCAAGTATCAAACTAATCACCCATTTATTTCTTCCGAACATATGGCCTAGCCAATAAACATGTCTAATTCAGATCATTAGATTTAATAGTCAACATATGTCAGCATTAATTTGCAAGCACCCTCTTCAAAGCAGCGAACCATATGTTTTCAAGTGTTATCCACTTGAAACCCCCACCATGGCGTGCTTTTTCCTCCTCTCTCGGTATCAGAACAGATGTAGAATTGGTTGAATAAAGACCGTCCCTTTTTCTAACTTTTAATCTGATTCTGTCTCCAAAATCATGACACATATATATATATATATATATATATATATATATATATATATATATATATATATATATATATATATATATACAAAGTTTCGAAAACCTTTTTTCTTTCTTTAAGTTCATACTATAAAAGGGCAAAATATTTCAAAACATATTATTACATTTTCTTACTTAAACTTTTAGTTTTATATTAAAGGCTTTGAAATATATTAAAGACTAATCAACAAAAATGGCTTTTAATTTTTTTAAAAAAATTCGTATCTTGACCCCATTTTCGGAATTTGTAATTCTTTTTACAAATTAAAGCTGTATTTAGATCTATTGATAAATATTTTCTCTTTTTAATGGATTTTATTTCAATCTCGTGACATACTTAAATCAAAGGCAAACTTTTTATGTGTGCAAGCTTGAAAATTACAGGCAAATTATTTATATCGAACTAAAGACCTTAGAAATAAGTTTTTATAAATTTAAACTGAAAAAAATATATCTGTAGACATTTCTGTAGATCAATAACTCAAAAAAATATTTAACCCTTTGATAAATGATCATTTTTATGCACAAAAATATACGGAATCATTGGAAAAATCACATAAAGCATTTTACCACCTCCAACTGCCCATCAGTCTTGAAATAGTCAGTCTACTGACTGTCAATGAATGACATATCTCAAGTTCAGCGAAAATTTATGATGTGCAATCATGTTTAGTTACAGGCGGTTCTACCTGAACAAATTACCAGCGAAGAGACATGAGGGGGATAAGAAAATAAACACTGAAGTATGAAATATCGCTTCTCTTGTCGCATCGTAAATTTAGATTATGTAGATACTGGAATTACTGTGCCTTTTCCACCCCTTTGTGCCGATTTTATCTACCCTCCAGTTGTTGAAATACATCATCAGCTACAGTTCCTAGATTAACAAGCTCATGAGAATACTTTCAAGATGGCTGAAGCAGAGAAGGAGATAATGTTGAACACAAGGCCTGCTTTTTTGGTACAAGCCCAACCGGCACGATTAATTTTAGATAGTTACGACCAATTTCACTGAAATTGGCAGAGCGTAAAGTACTCTGTCACATTGAAACTAAGAATAAAAGTGGAGCGCACTATAAAATGACCATCTATTTTTCAAGCGGAAGTACCCATACGTGATATGTGTGCGCGATTCAATTGGTGGCCTATAGAAATGTCTGGTCTGTGGAATATAATTTGATTCTTAATGGTTAGACTTAAAAGAGTCCGTCCATTTAAACTTTTTGTCTCTCAACGGAAATACGCGTTTTGTATTAATTTCTTTTCCAGTTTGCATGTTTGGGAAATTCAGCGTAGCGTGGTATTCATGGACTTAAGAGATTTTTTTTCGGGATCATTAAGAGATCGATATCACAATCTTGGAATTTGGTATTCGTATAAAAGGCAAAGTTCACGGCGAATATAACTTATGAATTTGTTTTGCTTTTTTTCTAAAAATAATTGAATGGACATCGCAGTATATTATGAAAATGCTATGATTGAAATTCATAAAATTTGTAAAAGAGATTCAAGATAACTAACTCTGTACCAATCACAGCAAGCTTCTGTCAGCAATATACACATATTTATAAATTTCTGAAATCTGAGAAAAGAGAATAAATGTCTCTTAAATCTATTCACTTTGAATTCAATTATTTCAAAAGGCTGAAATTAATCGACATAATTCTTTTCTGTCAAGTAGATTACAACTATTAATTTACTTACGATTCTTGACGGAATAATACTTAAACAAGTATTACTTCAAAACCGGTGAATATCTTGCAGTGGATAAAAGTGTTCATCCTCAGTCGAAATAATCTCAGCTTATGTACTCATATAACCGAAAGCTCTGGAGTTTTATTTAATTATGTGATTTCTCGATTTTAGAAGACCGATTGTTCAGATCCCGTGGTTGATACAATATTATATCATGTCACTTCAGAATTTGACGATGCTGTTCTTTTTTAAATGCAAAAAATGTAGTTATTTTTTTTTCCTATTAGGTGAGTAAATCAAAATAATTAAGCATCATGTGATACCTACTAGGGTGCAGGACCATAATTTAACTAGCTTAGCATAAAATCCAAGAAAGAAAATCCCTCTCAAGAAAATTAAAATAGAGGATCATTAAGAGTGTGTGTGTGTGTGTGTATGCACATAAATAAATATTAAAATAGGTGTGTCTCTTCTTTTTAACTTTTTTTGATTTAATCCCATAAGGTGACAAAACCACAAAATAAAAAGAGTCATAAATAATAAAATTGCAATTAACCATAACATATAAACATAGCTAGGACTGACTGAGTTGATGCCTCAAAATTATTCAATAAAGAGTAATAATTTTCTTTATGATACTATTCAAAGCATTTTACAAATTGAAACAGAAATTGCTGATTATAGCATACGTAAAATTTCAGAGATTATTCGGTCGTGACAACGCTAAAGTACTCGATTTTCCTGTCAGGAACTGATAGTAATTCGATAATAGTTTTATTTTTAATATTTTCTTATTTTGCTTATAATTAAATTTTTGCTTATAACAATATTGAATTTTATTTTTACTTATAAATGCATCCATTCTTTCTAGTAAAATTTTATTTATGCATAATTCAAAAAAAATTATTTCATAAAAAATGATGTAAAAAAATTAATATATTCCTACTTATAGGTCAACAAAGAAAAATGTTATTGTAGTTCATTAAATTTAATTAATGAATTAATATTTGAAATAACTGTATCAACATCAAGTGCGATCCACTGCTATCTTAAAAAAAATATTTGAAACCAAGAAAAAAATTGGTTAGAAAAACTTACTAGCGCCATCTGTTGTTGCGAGTTCTAACTCCCTCAGAAATAACGCCGAATAAATTTAAAATTAAAGTTAATTAATAATTAAAAAACTGTATTAATATCAAGTGTCATCCACTACAAGCTTAAAAAATGTATTTGAACTTGAGTGGATAAAAATAAATATTTTATTAACGATTAAAAATTTGAACAAGATATATGTATATGTATATAAATAAAACACACACACACACACATATATATATATATATATAGGGAGAGAGTGAACTAATAGAGTAGGAATTGTGAAAAAGGGAAATAAATATTTTATAATTTAATATATATCTAAGAACTATATATATCTCTATTGAACTAAGTGTGTGGGCACTCCAACTACCTTTATATAAATTGATTCATGTCTGATTAGGAAGGCTTTTAGCTTGTTTAACACAATAAGAATATATTATTCTTTTTATTTTTTAAATAATTTTTTTAAAACTTTTTTGTAAAAAATATATCAAAGCTTTATGAAATAAAATTATAGATGTGACCACTAACTGAAATAAAACGCATACTCCCATGTTATCTCCATCATTGAAAATTTAAAGAAGTATGAAAGCATTATGTACACACACACACCACGTCACACACATATATGGGGGAAACTTTGTTTTTACAAAACATAAACAAGCATTAAAAATAAGTTGTTTTTTTTTAAATGGAAAAGTAATCAGTATAGTTACGTGATTTTCTTATAAAAAAAAGTATTGAACTCTTGAAAAATAAAAACAAGACAAATTAGGAAACTATTGAGAAAATATTTGATTCTGTATTATAGGCACTTATAAGGCGATTTAAATATCTGAATGGCATGACATATCACTGACTCGTCTGATAACTAAACAAGAAATCCATAAGTTATCACTTGTATTCCACGCAAGAATGAAAGAACTGATCATTAGTATTTTTCACCGCTATACTCTTTGACAAACCGAGACGAAAGTTGCACGTTATCATCAAGAACATATGCTAGTCATTTTTAAAAGAATGAAGAAATTGACATGTCTTAGCTGGTGTCAAATATTTTGCTTGATTCATATGGTAATCATTTCTAGAAATCTAGAAGTTTATAAGCTCCTAAATTGTAATTAATTTTTTTTTTGCTTTAGTGGTGACATCAATGCAGATTTATGATATTTTTATTAGCAGAGTATAGAAGTAAAATATAAAAAAAAACTTTAATTATACTATATCTCTGCAGGGTATATAGTAATTAAAAACTAAGAATAAAGATGTCATATCGGGCATCTCTTGGAAAAACTTCCAACGACTGCGCATATATAGTAAATAGATTAATGAAAGTGAATATTAATCAAGCAAAAATAAGCTTGTAAGAAAGTAACATTTTTTCAAAAAAAAATGCTACTAATTTCTAAGGAATGGAAAAAGAGAGTTTTTTCGGTACTTTTCCGTTTCACCGATGCAGGCGCCAAAGTCGCCAAAAATGATACAAACAACACCAATGTAAAATTCCCGCTGGTAACCTTTTGCCACTACATTTTGAAAACAAGGCGTGGTTTTTCAGAATCAGTAACGTCTTTTTCATAATATATCGTGAATGGGTGAAAAGTCATTGAGAACTACAATTTATTAATATTTTTATGTGTATATTGTGTGATATCGCCACTTACGACAACTTGGCGATATTTGCGTCGTCGAATCAGATAATTACCACTTTTTATCTTATTTTGATGAATTTTTAATGAATTTTAAAAAAATCATAATTTTTCGTTATCTTATTTACAGTGAAAATTTGGTGTGTGATTCTCTGAATATATTTTGATGAAAAGACCTTTACTGTTATAGAAATGAACAATTATCATACTAATGTTGTTGTTGTTGTCTGATAGAAATGAACAATTATCATACTGAGCAATAGTGAACTAATAGTGAAGAAATATAGCTTATAATAAAATATCTAGGTACATCAGTTAAAACTGTTTAACAATAAATTTTAGTTTATTCAACAGTTAGGTTTGCAAAAAAATTCATTTCAGGAATGATTTCTTTAAATAAGAGAAGAGTTGTTATAGCACAAGATATATATATAAAAAATTTAATGATTTCGTGAAAAATAATTTTGCTATGTTCGTAGCTAAATCATTGGTCGTAAAAAAACATCTTTAATATTTTTATCAGTCGTTGTGAATGAGCAACATGTAATTTAATAAATGATATTAAATGTAATAAATTAAAAATATATCGGATTATTGTTTTACTTTATTTACTGTTTAATAGCATTTCTTACACATCTTCATTGTTCTGTTTGATGAAAAATTAATTTCAATATCTGAATCTGTTTATTATTTTTTATAATGCGCTGCATATTGACAATCAAGTCCGCAAAGTGTGAGAGCCATTTCATGGCGGTACCATCTAATGAAGAACTCTCTAACAAATGTGGATACTTGAATCAATTTTAATTCAAGCTTCTCGGTTGGATGTTATAAATTGCCGTTATTTTATTTTGTCGATAGTACCAGAGGCAAATTGATACTCAAAGAATCTTTTACATTCCACATAATCATATGTCATGCGTGACTACTCATTTTCGCATTCAGAAAACCTATCGACACTAGCCGAAATCGATATCTCAACCTTAAGTTTTGGAAGTGGTCACGCTACTTCTAAATCACCGAGCCGACCCTTGACCTTTTTATTAAAAATATAAAGTTTGGTAAAAATTCCATTTATTTCAAAAGAGATTTCTTATAGATAAAAACCTCTTTTTCTCTTCATGTCTCATTTCTGTTCTTCACTTATTCATTAATTTTGAAAATTGTTTAAAATTTCATTATATAAGAATTTTAATTCAGTTTCTTCAATGCTTCATAATGCATTTTAAATCGTTTTGAAGAATTTCGTTCATATTTATATTTAACTTTAAAGGTTTACTTTCACATTAGTATCAAAACTCCTAGGAATCTTCTATTATTATTCGTCTTTCTAATCATTAAACAGTCATTAATGTTGTAAATACTTTAGAAGCTTCCATTTTAAATTTTCATCGGCAAAAACTTTGAACTTAAATGATCTGTTTAAAACTATTCACCTACTTTTCCATAATAATAAACAACGTACTTGCAGATACATTTAGTCAATCGGATACAGAAGCAAAAAACGAAAAACTGCGAATAATTTTAAGTTCAGTGGACCTTTAAACGACAACCTTATGAAATCAGTCTAAAAAAAACTGTTGTCATATATTTAATGGTGCCACATATTGAAAGCGGATGAAGGAAATGAAAAATGATTCCGTCTCCAGAATTTCCTCAGCTTCATCTAAAGGACTCGTGGTGGAATTCCCAACTCTTTCGGGCTTCTTTTTGAACAGATTATATTCTGCCATTGGGTCAAGAATAGGGAGGAAAGAAGGAAAAATAAAGAAGAGCAAAAAAAAAAAAAAAATGTTCATTTTTCATTGGAGAATCTTCCCTTTTTCGACGTTTCTTACCGCTCAATTAAACATAAATAGAAAATTCTTTATAAAATTAGGTTCAGGAATCAGGAAATAGCTCGACCTTTACTAAAAAATGGCAAGTATAAAAAAGGTAAACATAGAAGAAGTATTTCACTTCTGATGGATTTGATTTCTTTGACTTTAGGGTTAATATAAAAAAAATCATCTACTGTGTTCTTTTAAAGCAATGTTTAAATGCTTAGGGAGTATAGATAAAAGATTTATGTGTGTTAGTAAAAGAATTTATTAGATTTTAGGAGATTTTATAAGCACTTTTATATCTAAATTGTTATAAAAATGGGGTTTTGTTTTACGGCCAATATCAATTTACTAAATTATTTTTGGTCTTTTATGTAGCGTATCACACAAGCAATCGGAGCAAGAATTAAGCCTTACGTAAAAAATGCATATTTTTTCGCATTCATTCTTACGCGTATGACGTAAAGGAGAATTAATTTTATTTTTTAACATCTAGCAATAACAGATAATGACTAGAATATAAGTATTTAATAATATTTCAATAAATTAATAAGACACCAAATGAAATTAGGAGTTGATTATCAGATGAAGTAATAGGTTGTAAAATTTGTAGCAAGTTCTCTGAATACATTTTATGTGATTTTAAACCTATTATCAATTAAATCACGCGATTTGAAATTAAATTCCCTTTGCAAATAAATTCTCATACCTTGCAAGCTTAAGAAATTAATTCTTAAATTATTTATTATAATTTCAAATGTATTATATACTTTCAAGGATTTAGATTTAAACCAAGTTAATATCTTAAATATTCTATAAAGTTATTATATGTCAGACACTCATATTAGTACATTCTTCCATGTAATGTTCTAAAACTATTAGTTACTAGAAAGCCTTTTAGACGTGGAAGTTTAAACCTTGCTAAGATTTAATTAGTAATCATACTCGTTACAAGCAGCCATGAACGTGCTTGCATGAATTTTCTAAATAATAAATCATGTCCCATTAATAATTTCTGTAATACATAATTCATATCGAGAACAAGAGTTAATAACATAATATCTTTCTATGAGAACAATAACGTATTCTTAGCTGAATATAATTATCTGAAGCCTCATATTTCTGGTAGACGTTTTGTGTTCGACACCTTCACCAGATTCTATTTTGGTATTTATTCAACACAATAATTACGAAGCCGACTTTTCAAACCAAAATAATACATAGACACAGCGTCGCATTGTGCATGATTCAGGGGGACGTAAAACATTAAAACTTCCTTCTTTTATTACAGACATTCTTAATCCATAATAATAACAATACGATCTGATTTATGAAAGGCACCCCATAAATATCATGGGTGCAAAGTTATATTATCTCAAAACGAAATAAAAGCCTTTTCCTCACATATCTTTTAATCACTTGTCCCCTGAGGTTCATCTAAAACTAGAGGAGTTATCCTTGATAACAAGACAAGTCCAAACATGAAATGGAGGAAAGCTAATGCGCATTAAGTAGTGCACAAGGGACAAAGCAACAGATTTATCCGATGAACTTCAAAGAGCGGTATTAAGCGCACGTGTTGTTAAGGAAACTTACATGAAAAGAATCGGAAACGGCTCAGGAGGTAACAGCAGGAAATGGAAATGCTTTATGGTAACTGTTAGTTGAAATGATCGAATGCTTTTGCTCTGTTGTTGGTGGCACAGTGGCGTAATAAATGGAATGGAAATTCACCCAGAAGGGGATGCAGTTCATACTTCATCAAATTAGAAACTATGATTTCGTATATTATGGTAACATATTCCTGGATTTAATCAGAGTCTAATAATTTTGCTACCTTTATTCAGTCCAAAATTGCACAGAGAGAGATTGTTTTTCTTTTTCTTCTATTTCTTTAATATAACTCAAACATAAAGGCTGCTTTGTATAAGTATTCATTATTTCAACAGTTTCTGTTTAGAGCAGTGATATTCAACCTGCGGCCCACCGATCCTTTTTAAGTGGCCCGCTCATGGCTGTGAAAAATTTACTTATTTAAAAGCATTGTATTAAAAATTTGATGGGAAATTCTTTGTCAAGAAATCAAATGTATCAATTTTGCTTTTTGCTGTCAGTTTCGTGGTGATGGTGGTGGGACTAATCCCCATCTGGTCTAGGGAAACTGGACCAGATCCAATAGTCCATAAATCTGTACAAAGTCTAAGAACACCAGGGGGGATGCAACAACTTCCTAGCAGGAAAACCCCGACATTGCAGAATGTGCTGAAGAGAAAAATGATTGATGTTACATTTGGGGCAAATTGGGAAGCTCCTTTTGCCATCCTCAAAATTCATGCACCTCAGGTGACCATTCGAAAACTGTGAGAATGCCGTTTGATATGATATGAAACTCTTGAATGATATGGCGGATCCAGGGTGTCTTTGAAAGTACCATGGTTGTACAGGAGGGACTACCTAGGGGGGATCTACATATTAATTCTATAACCCCGGAGTAGATATCAGTCGATGTGAGGACCATGTGGTCTTCCTGATCCACAAAGGATTCCTGGTAGCCGCCTTCTCAAGGTCGTCTGGAACTTCGTTCCTGAGAAGGCCTACATGAGAAGGAACCCACTGTAGACGAATAGGGTCAGTGTCGTAAGGTTACCAATTGAGATTCTTTTTCTATTTGGAATGATTACGGTTGATGATAACAGACAACAGTTGAGTAGAGATAATTTTATGGGTGGACCTAATTTTTAACTATCTTTCATATGTTACAAGCGAAAAATATTCGAAAAAAATAAAGCGTTTCAAGACGATTGGGAGGTTGACTATTTTGTAGTGGAAGAAAAACATCGATCAGTAATTGTTTGATTTGTCATGAAAGTGCTGTATTTAAAAAAAAATACCAGTAAATAAGAATCCTTCAATGATACTTTTGCTCGAACATCTCTTTCAAGAGGTCATAAATAGGCTTTCTTGAATAATCTTTGCAACAGCAACAAAGTGTTATTGTAAGTGGTAATATCACAGTGGTAACAAAGATATCCTATGGAGTTTGTTGTATTATTTGTGATCATATGAAACCGTTTACTGATGCCGAAATTGAGGAGGAGTATTTCTTAAATGCTTCTAATTTAGTGTAAGTGACAAAAATAATAAATATAAAAATAATAATAATAAAATGCAAAACAAGAGTTATATTTGAGCAATTTCCCACATTTTAAATTTGCAATGTTATCTTGGTCTTAAATCAATTCCCCCCCCCCATCCCCATTTATCATGTTGGCACCTGCGAGAAATAACTAACTAAAGTATGCGGCCCGCGTGAAATAGCTGACATATGTATTCGGCCCAGCAGAAAAAAAGGTTGAGTACTCTTGGTTTAGAGTATTAAAATCCATGGCAAGAATCATATGAAGTGAGTGAGGTGCTAAGGTAAAAGTTGTTGACTTGATTACATTTGATTCTTGAAATGGGCTAATTCATGTGACGTCATAGTAATAAGATAATGATAACCGCGTGATTGTGGTCAATCAGTTAAAAAACACACGTGACGTAACACGATAAAAGCTATCTTGTGTTTCGAGCTAATCAGTTCAAGTGTTTTGTTGGGTTGCCAACTTTTGCTCTTTGCAAAAACTTTCTCTTAAAAATACATATGTATACAAAATAATTTTATTTAAAAACATATGCATAAAATAATATTTTTTTTAAATTTAAAAAAAAAACTTTTTGAAAAGAAATTTTTTTTATAACATTGAAACATCTTTACCCATTTATGAAATTTGTAATTTTACCCAAGTCTTACAAATAGAACAACAAGCACAATTAGTTTAACGTCTGTGTTGAATTCAATGGGGGAACACGTGTTTGTTTTTATCATGTGATCATCATAAATGGAGCCCATTCATAATACAATAAAATAATGTTCAATTAATCCCAGATTGAAATCATGAAGTCATTCACTTATTGGTTATCTTATGAACTTGCACATGAATTTCTTAAGAGTCATCGTGTCTCAAGTGCAAATTCTAACAGCAAATAATTTCTTTCGCTTAACCACGTGATCATATAACATCCCTATTTATCCCCCATTATATTTCTCTAAATGAGAGAATGTAGAGATTCTTTTGTTTCTTTTCTCGATCTGTACTTGTAGAGAATATCGTATAATGGCAAATATCTCTTGTGTCTAAAACACTTTTTATTTATATAATAATTTCAAAATAATATTTTATTATCAAATAAAATCAGTTTCAGTAATAAAGAGAAGATCTTTTGTTCAATGTGAATATTCCTGAACTACTGTATAAATCCTTGCACTAAAACTATAATAGAACAGATTTCAATTTAAAAAAAAATGCATAATATTTTTAGCAAGCGACAAAAATAATTTTTTTCAGTCATTAATGTCTAATTGACGGAATAAAACTAAAGGAATATCTTTCAGTACATCCTTACAGAAACTTCATATCATTCATAAAAATATAAACATCAAGCAAAACCAGACACACATATCATCCCTTTATCAAAATATAATTCCTCTCAGATACATCAGTGACAAGAAAAATACACCATTGCAAAAGAAGAAAAGTCATCGAACAATTTTCCTTCCTCCAATTTAATAGCATTTTCGTGTATTTTTATTCAAACAAGCATACTCGTCTATATAATGAAAAGAAGAAGAAGCTATCCTTTTCCTAGCTTCTTTATACTTCTTTCCACTATCTCGATCAGTGAATGGCCAGTTCTAAGTAAGACAGGAAAAAAAATTCGATGGGGGAGGAATGGAGATCGAACCATTTATTCCGTGTCAGTCTGCTTCTCGTTATATGTCACATGATGCAAGAGAGTGGGATTTTTTGACAACCTTGGCAAGGGGGGGATATGAAAATCTCTCTCTTACGTGCGAGCTGATGGTTTCTTCTAGAATGAGTTTCTCCCGCCGTGTGCTTTATTCCTTTTATTCGAAGCTTCTAAAGGTTTGAGTACGATTCTTTTTTTAGTGTGAAGTATCATTTATTTGAAAGAATTTGATTAGTATAAAATAATATTTTAGAAATAATCACATTCGCAAAGTTTCATAATAACACCGTTGGAAGTTTTTGTCACTAACACATAGTATATGTTTTTGACAATAGTTGATACATATATGTGTGTGTTTGTATGTGTGTGTGTTTGTATGTGTGTGTGTTTGTATGTGTGTGTGTTTGTATGTGTGTGTGTTTGTATGTGTGTGTGTTTGTATGTGTGTGTGTGTTTGTATGTGTGTGTTTGTATGTTTGTATGTTTGTATGTGTGTGTTTGTATGTGTGTGTGTTTGTATGTGTGTGTGTTTGTGTTTGTATGTGTGTGTGTGTTTGTATGTGTGTGTGTGTGTTTGTATGTGTGTGTGTTTGTATGTGTGTGTGTGTTTGTGTGTGTGTGTTTGTATGTGTGTTTGTATGTGTGTGTGTTTGTATGTGTGTGTGTTTGTATGTGTGTGTGTATGTGCGTGTGTGTGTATGTGTTTGTATGCATATGTATATGTATATGCGTGTTTTTGTAAGTGTGTGTGTATTTGTATGTGTGTGTTTGCATGTGTGTGATAATTTGGCTGACTTAAGGCATTTTTAACTTATAATATTACATTTTGTTGGTTAGAATCAAATACAGTCGAACTTCTATATAACAAACATCTATATTGCGAATTTTTCTATATAGCGAGCTTTTGCCCTGGAACCTCGAACATTTCACGATTTTCTTCGTAAGATAACCTCTCTATAGCAAAGTGTATTTTATATACTAAGAACTTTTTCTTTTGTGATTGAATTTTTTTTATCCTTATTGTTAAGATATTTCTGAACGTGTCAAGTTATTCTCCCTTTAACACATTATATAATGGTTATAAATCTTGACTTGGTCTTATTAGATCCTAACTCGCCGAGAGCAGTAGTTTTGGACGTTTTATCCAAGAAGTGCAAACTTTTACTCTCATTGTTAGTTCACTAGAAACATCTTCGATATCCCCTTTCACACTCAGTGAAATTGAAAAAAAAATCATTAATTTTAATATAAAATTATTTTCTTATTACTGAAAATACAGTGACACATTCCACATAGTTTTTTCTTGTTATTCTTGCAATTTTTCTTCCTTTCTTTTTTTTCTTTTGATGGGATATTAAAATAAACACATATTAATTTTAAAAAAGGTGTGAATAATTATTTTTTAATATATAGTGATTATGAATTTAAAATTTGTTTTATGTGATTTATAAAGTATATTAAAAGATGAATCGCTATACAACGAACTTTTTTCCAGGATTTAGCGACTTCGTTATATAGAGGTCCGACTGTAATTCATAGCAGTCGCTTAAACATGAGTAGCCTTGGTACGTTAAAAATCACATTCGTTTACTTACAGTAGCACAAATAAAGGAACACACTCTCTCATGAAGTTTACATGACGTTCCCAAAAGCAGCCATTTTCGCTCCCGAGATCTCGTCAATTTATAATCATGGTCAATCGGAAGTTATTAAAATCGTATGGTTTCCGGTAAAGGCTTTTCCGATTGGTTCAGATACGTGGGTGATACAAGATTGTCTCACATTGACTTAAAAAAGATGAACCGCTTAGTTTTTTTAAGGTATCCGAACACACGTTGGAAATGACCAAATTCGGTTACGACAGATATTTTTGTTTTTTATTTTATTGAATATAGCTATCTTTTAGCTTTACAAAACATACTTTATTTTGTTTCTACACTACCTAGAGTCCAAGTTACAATCAATTTTATGAAGTTAGAAAAACGGGAAGTGGGTCTTTGATCTATCAGAAGTTGGTATTTAAATTGCTTAAAATCTATCATGACGAGTCTGATAACTGAAAATGTTACAAAAGTATCTCTATAAAACTTTTTGATTGCTGAGATATTTATGTTATTTTCTAAAGAATATACTAAAATAGTCCTTATTGTATGAATACTTTTTGAGTTATGGCTTGTTATTTAAATAATGGTCTCATAAAGAATGTCACAGTTCTTATTATGTTTACTCAATCATCTCTAAAATGTTCGGATTTTAATAAAACATAAAAATTTAATACATTTCCTAGATAAATGCCTCTGATATGTTTTAGTAGTATTTTTACTAATATAAGTTTATTACTTTTCTCTCTAACTGCTTTGAAGTTTTTCAAAGATATTGCTAAAATTTCACTTATAATTGTGATTCTTCTAAAATTTAAGTAATTTATTTTAAATATTGTTAATTAAATATTAGTATTTATTGATATTCAGTCCTAAAATGCATTTATAATGTTTAAATATACTACTTTGTTAAAAAGTACTCCTAACGTGTTCCTGAAGATAAAGCAGTTGTTAGTTCCCGTTGAGAGGATAACATAAAAATTAATTATCACCAGAATTCATGGAGAACTCAAGTCCATTATGGATTAAAATTCCGTGAGAGAAAATTTAAGTGAAAATTATATATACATATATGTAACTTAAGAGGGGATTATGTGATTCTCTAAGATAATTCATGAGAAAAAATAAGGCGTGTACGTTACTTTTTCGAATGTGTGTTTCCATGAATATGTGCTGTGCACATTAATACGTGTTATTTATGTTACTGTGTGTGTTTTCAACCCCAGTTTGGAGCATAGTGGGTATGTTTTTTTCTGAGAATCAGCCCTGAGAGTCCGACGATGTGTGTTAATGTTTTCTTGTAAAAAAAGTTTAAAATGCTTAAATTATTAACTAATTAAAATGGTGCAATATTTTTCAATATTACTTTAACGTTATTAAGATGACTTTTGTTTGCAATAATGTAGATTTAGATCCAGATTATTTGACAATGATCACATATTTATCTAACATTTGATTGTTCAATTAAGTAAATGAATGCTTCAAAAAATTTCGGAGAATAAATTATAACCTCTGAATGACAGAGAATATGATTCGTATTTTAATTATCATAATATTTTACTTATTAAACAATTTTTTTAATATTAAAAATAATAAATAATTTTAAAAATCCAGAGGAATTTATTTGCTTAGATATAAAAGAGTTACTAACTTTAGCGTATATATATATATATATATATATATATATATATATATATATATATATATATATATTTGTTTTCATGATTATGGAATTTGACGTATACTCTCATCTCTACATCTTTCGACCAGTTCAAATTTTTTCTTAATACACATGTTTATTTTCACTGAATTTAATACTATTTCGATAAGCATAAATACTCTTTAAAAAATGACTGCTTAATTTTTTTCTGTACTCTTAATAGTAATACAAGAAATAAGAAATATTTAAATATTTTAAAAGAATTTCATTATTGTATGAATAAGAAAAAATCTTAAATGTGAGAATAAAGAGAAAATAGGGATAATTATAACAAAACCTTTTTTATATATTTCTGCTAAATATTACTCCGATTTTAGCATGTATTTTTTTAAAATTTTGTATGCATAATTACATATTAATTTAGAAATATCGAGATATTTTAATTAAAAATAACATTATTTTTTGATTTTCTATAATTAATTTTCTACTAAAAATCAACTCTGCATATTTATTTAAATGATAAGCTGAAATTTAATACTGTGAGAGTTTTAATGAAGTTTACATGAACATGAATTTTTTATTATAAAGGAAGGATGCGGATAACTTTTTTGTTACATTCTCTTATAACTGATCAGTATGTATAGTCACATATAGATTTAGAAACATTGAGGTATGTTGAAAAAAAAGTATTTAAAATTTGTTTTATTATGTATTATTATCTTTCTATTCAAAATAAACTCTGCATATTTTTTAAACGACAATTTGAAATTTTATATCTTGAGATTTAAAATTATTTTTATATTAATGTATGATTTTTAAAATGAAAGATGGAAGTGGATACATTTATCTCTTATAACTAATCTGTGGAAATATTTGATGTTAACAATATTTTTTTAATAAAAGAAAAAATTAAAACGATAGAGAGAGAGAGATAGAATTTTAAACTTTTATAAAAAATTTCAATACATTACTAAGATTTAACTAAATAAATCTTTTAATGCAAGCTTTAATTATATGATATATATAACACTATAAAGAAGTCATTTGCTAAGTATTAAATATTTGAAATTTTATGGTTAATTATTTCAATTAATTTACCTTTATGAAATTCACCTAATGCTTCAATATTTTTTTTAGAATTGAGGAAGAAGTTAAGGTATATTATATAGAAAAATGCAGGGTAATGAATGATATCACGAAATTTTCATCCAGTAGGAATTATTTTAATGTTTTAATGTATTCTTCCCCTCCAAAAAAGTAGCATACATGCTACTGCCTCGAACAACGATGAAAACAGGGTTAATTAAATTTCAGTTCGTGTAAAAACGTTGTCATATGAATAAGAAACTTGATAACTTGTATTCTTATTATTACAGTTTCTACAACAATTTTTCAAAAAATATCCAAAATTAAATATGGAGAACAACAGAAGTGTTGCACTGAAACATAAAACACTTATGATTGAGTAGAAGAAAAACCTCTTTATCTGTTGTTCTTTTTTGTGAAATTAATTCATCGTTGCTTTCTGGACAACACATATATTTAGCTCAAACGAAAAAAACGATTACGGATACTGCAAACAGCAAAGAATAAAGTCTGACATCTGCACACAGGATCTGATCAGGGTGTGTTTCCCGTAGAAGGAATGGGTGGGAAGAGGCGGGAAAAACGTGTGATCGAATCACGCAGTTATCCTTCCGCCAGAAAATATAGTACACTCGCCTCAACCCAACAGTATCAAATAAAATTAGTTAGAATCACGTCTTATAAAACCACACAGAATAGATTTTCTTTTTTCACTAAAATCCGAGATCTTTCTCAGAAGTAGAGTTAATTCTCATGCTTATACAAATTTTGATTGAAGAGACTTTTAAAAAAAAGATCACAAAATAGGAATGAAAATAAAATAATGTCCAGTAGTTAAGTATATGAGGATAAAAAACAGTAAAGAAAAACTACTTGATTAAAACAAATCAAAT
Source organism: Trichonephila clavipes (assembly GCA_019973935.1). NCBI lineage: Eukaryota > Metazoa > Arthropoda > Arachnida > Araneae > Nephilidae > Trichonephila > Trichonephila clavipes. The sequence goes on from BMAU01008863.1 coordinate 117,726, forward strand.
TAATCAAAAATATTCATTTCAAAATATTAAAATAAATTTATTACACAAAGGTCATTTGAAACTAAAAAAGAATCAAGTAATACTCAACATTCAGCTTAGGGAAGTATGGCCCAATCGATAAAAAATGACAGGATGAAGAAGGGGGAACAAAAGCGGGCAGGAGGAGGGCAAGTTTTAGGTTAGCCAAAGGTTTGAAATTGGAAATCGATCCTGTTAGATGTGAAATTGGCACCAGCTTGTCTAAACCGGATGACGTTTCGACTCAAAGTTTTCTCGTAAAAAAAGAAGGAAAAATACAGATATATATGAAATAGAGAAATATGTATATGAAAAGTAGGTGTAGCGACTTTTTTCCCCTTTTTGAAGGAATGGGAGTGATTTCCTTCAAAAATTCTCAGAATGCAAAATACTTCTTTTAAAGTGGTCGAGATATGGAAGCTCTACTTGAAATCGTGATCTAAATGCAAATGGTATTTTCATCTAAAAACACCGAGTGGATGAAATTTGAAATGAAGATAGGAATGTATGCATTTTTGATGGTTGATTTGAAAAGTCTGTTTGAGAAACATGGTGACATTGATCAATGATTCTATTTTAAGAATTCTTGAAGATGAGTTTTCTGAAGAAAATTCTTTTTATCAAGATATAAATCTATTCGATCCATTAAGTGAGCAAACTATTTTCACTTTCTTATGTATTTATAGTAAATATACAACAATAATATAACCTCAGTAAATTAACATTATTAAGTACATAAACCAATTAACTGAATATTTATAATGATTCCATGAAATTTCAAACGTAATATAAATAAACTCCCTTGATGTCAACAATCAATTTATTTGCTCAACTAATTCTATAACTAGTATGAAAAAAACTTTTTATCAATAGTAAGTTAATTTGAATGTTATAAATGCAAAACCTAAGATTATCGATATTTCAATATATTCCTTTTGTAGCTGAATAAATACATAAATGGCATAAATGTAGATATTATCCATTCTATATTAAATATATTTATTTATGAATGTGTTTAATTGTTCAGTTTGCTGCAAATCCAAAAATTCGTTGATGTATATGTATTATAAATACTCAACTAATTTTTTTGGATATAGGTAATGTATTCAATTACAAACGTTGCTTAAATGTTTTTATTTTAAGTGCTTTGGTAAGACGTTAAATAGTTAAACTTTTCAAGTAAATAAAATTAAACATTATTTCTTATTAGATATAGTAAGAAACTTCTGGGTTTTTTTTTCTTTTTTTTCTTCTGAATTTAATCTTAAGTGAAAAAAAAGAGTAATTTTCTTCTATCAGGGCAATTTTCGAATTTAATTTTCTGCGAAAAGGAAATCAATTTCTTTTTCCAAACATATATCATGATATTTAAAAAATTGAATATTGAGTTAATTGTCGGATTATGTAAAAAAATATTTACGGGTATAATTGAAATTTTCTTTTTAATTAAAAATCACACCAGTAGAAAATATAAATTAAAAAGAGAATTTTTGTTGTTGTTGTTACCAATTAAGACTATATGAATAAAAAAACATGTTTTCGAGTCCTAAACATTAGGAGGTTTAGAGCAATAACATTCTTTTTTCTTTTTGAAAAGAAATACAAAATAGCTATCCATATCAAAAAATATATATATACTAGTCAAGTCATTCTTAATGAGTGGCTCTTAAAAATTTCATTATAGTTTTAATTTTCATGAGAAAACATTGGCAATATTCCAATTAATGAATGAATATCAGTATGGATTGATCGTATATTTGTCTTACTAACACATACCCGGCAATTTGTAAAATTCGTTTCACTACTGTTTAAAAACTATATATGAAAAGCTACTTATGAAAAAAGTAGTTTAACCAAAAAAAGTAAGGAGGAATATACTTTAAACTTAAATTTTTAACTCGATAAAAATATCTGGTTTCCTTATAAAAATCTTCCATATGTACAGTTCAAAAAACAAAATAATTACTCTGCTGCTTGAAAATATCTTTACTGCTACTTTTAAACTTACTGGTAAAACAGTTCATCTAATATTTACAAGTTCAGATTTAAGAAAATATTTGATATCTTAAGATAATTAATAAATAAAGTGTGGGTAAGCTTTCTTCGTCGGAAGTTCAAAGTGAATAAATACAAACGAAATTAAACCTACACATGAAAGTAATTAACAATCATGTGGACACTTCAAGGTCAGGCATAATGTGGAATAAAAATATAAACGGGCGCACTTACTTTCATCAAGCATTTCCACTTTCAGGTAAAGCTGTTCTCCGAGCTCCACTCCTCGAACTTCATATCCAGATGCATTAACCACCCGTAGTCGGACAGGGGGTGTAGCCGCCAATCCAGTGATTACTTGTGTCAAGCTCTGCAGATCACTATAGAGAATAAGAAGAGAAAATTAATAAAAAATAGTATTATATATATTTGTTTGTGTGTATTGGCGAGAAATATTAAGATGGTGATGTGTGTGTGTGTGTGCTGACGGTAAGTTTATTTATCTTAACAGTATTTCATATACAATGTTTTTAACTCTATTAGTAAGTAGTTTATTAATTTTTCCTGTTATATTTTATTAAATTGGCATTAGTGCATTTCCTTGTCTAATAGTTACATATTTATAGTATTTCCGCCTTTCCCTATAGCCTAGCAATATAGGAAAATTACAGAAGCTTAAAAAACATGGTTTGAACCTGTGCATTCTTGGTACCTAAGGCCATGAATTTTCTATTGTACTACTATGTGGCTAATATTTCTTATTATTTTATATATATACACACAATGCCTCAAAAATGTATTGGAGCAAAGCAAATATTAAAACATTTCTTGGAATAATAATAAACTTTTAATATGAACAAAATATTTTGCTTGCATGTTATATCCCCTAGTTAAAACTAAAACAAACTTAAGAGTTAACTTAAATTATTGTTAAATAATTATTAAACTATGCACCTCTCTTTTACTAAAAGTAGATCTCAAAAAAGTATTACGACATTGCAGAAATAAGCGATACAAATTTTGGTAATTTATCTGCAAACAAGTACTTCTTAATTTATTTGGTCAATTGCTGACCAAAATTTAGTATCTAAGAGCTAAAATTGCTAATATAGATCGAAAGATTTCTGAAATTTTTCTTATTATGATAAAACTGATAATTCTTTATTAGAATGACGAAACAATTTTGTGGAAAATTGGCAAACAATTCAATGTCAATAAATCTACAGCTCATGATACTATTTTGAAGCACAAAGACAAATTTAGCCGCTACACATGTGCAGGAAAGGCGTTTAATTAAACGTGAGAAGCGGTGGAATATTACTTGCAATCGTAAAACTAAAGCAGTGACACTGAAAGTGTATCAGAAGCATTAAAAATCTGACCAGAAACATTTTTAAAAAATGAGGTTTTCATGGATGAGTAACAAGAAAATAAAGCATTAATTGGTAATGTAAATCGAAAGACCCTACTATAACTCACTGAAACATTTACTCCAAAAGACTTCAGAGTTTTGGAAAATGATTATATTCTCAGATGAGAGCACGTTGAAGATTTTTAAAAATAAGAGAGATCGAAAGCAAATGATGTGGCGGAAACCAAACATTCAACTGAAAATAAAGAATCTTTCTCATGTGAAACATGAAGAAGGTAAGCAGATGGTCTGGGTAGTGTACCTGTATGTGTTCTGCACGTGTGTTGGAAATCTTCATTTAAATGATGCACAGATTTGTTTATTTAAATATTCTGGGACAAAATTAAAAATAAAGCACTCAAAATTGGTCGTATTATAAAATTTTTAACTTTCTCAAAACCATAATGATTTTATATTTGCATACTTTGGACTTTGTATAAATTTTCCCACGTAATCAAAACACCTGCAAGAAGACTAGATTTCAATTCTATCGAATACATTAAGGTCCATTTGAAAAGTAAAATCCTGAAAATATAAAATTTTGTAATTATAAAGAAAGACTCGTATCAGAATGAGAAAAAAGTAAAGGGAAATATATATATATATTTTGGGAAAATTTTGTAAAATCCATGACTTAAAGGCTGTAGGAAGTTATAAAACGTTAAGGAGGCACTTCACATCATTAATAAATATTTTCTGAAATTTTATCAGACTCTTGTTTGCAATTCCGATACTTTTGAAACCACCTCTCTCTCTCTCTCTCTTAATATATATAAATATTAAATTTTTTGACAAAGAATGTTTTTAAAGGAATTTCTATTCTATCGATTTCTAGAATATATTTACACCACAATGACAACAACATCTGCAATGGTGTTAGAATTTGTTTTATGGAAAGTAAGCACAGTTAAATATTTGTTTAACTGTAGAGATGTTCGTTAAGTCAGCGTTTCTCAAATTGTGGGGCGCCCCGCCCCCTCTTAGGGGGTCGTGATAACTCGACGAGGGGGGCCGCGAGCATATTGAAAAGTCGAAAACAAAAGATTATTAAAAAAAAATATTACTTTACCGAAAGTAAACAAACAAAATACATTCTGACATTTTAAGAAATAAATGCATATTAACGCTGACATAATACGGTTACAAATATATCAGTATTGCGCAATGTATTTTATAATCAATTTAGCATTACTAAGTTAAGAACAAGTTAACTAATTACCATTAACCACATGGACGTTTTATATATAAAATTATATATAAAAATTAACACTTATCTTGATAATGTGTGTGTACGGTTTATAATTAATTCCTAAATTGCCGTTTAAAAGTAACGCGATTATCTCCCCAACTGCCACCGTTTTCCACGCAGGCGCGCGTGTGCGATGCATTGGGGGAGGGATAAGGAATAAATAAGTAAATTTTCTGAAATAAAAGAGTAAATCCTTCGTAAATACTGTGTCAATGTCCTTTTTATTATATTCCAAAGCCTTCGGAAAGATTTTATGGATAACAGAGCACAGAAAAAGATCGTATTTCGGAAAGACGTATGTATACGTCCCTGACAATGAACGTTTTGGATGAGCGAGACGTTTATATACGCCGGTGGTACTTAAGAGGTTAAATCGTACTGTAGCTTTAGCGGATAAGTATTTTTTTAATTCAATACATTGTTATTGTATGGAAGGGGGCCGCGATGAAAATTATGATTGAATATTGGTTCGCGAATATTGAAACTTTGAGAAACTGCGTGAAGTAATTCTTTGTACTACTGAAGTGGTTCTGAAACTTTCGATTGCCCCCCCTCCCCTTTATATACCAGCGTGACATCGTGGACTCCCACGATTTTGGACACCCCTCCTAGACTCCCAACACATAGCTAAGTGATTTAAAGTTCCCAATAATCCTAAGAGTGCTTTTTTGCTACTTATTCAGACCTTCTTAACACTTCTTTTTCCCCTTCAAGGAAACTTTAGTTATCCAATTAGAAATGCTACAAAATAACAATTTCAAAGTGAATAATAAAAATTGAATTAAATATTCTTCGTCAAAATGCATATTTTAGTAAAAGTTTTTCATATGAGGTAATTCAGTGTGATCTAGTCTAGGATAACATTTCTCAATTTTTCCACGAAAAATTTCAAAGTCTGTGAAAAAAGAGAAAACTTAACATTAATCGAGATACCTTCACGGAGTCCCTACAAAGGGGCTGGAGACACCCAGCGGTCCGCAGAACACAGTTTAAGAACCACTGTACTAATGAATTTTGTGCAACATCATATGTTTTTTTTAAACTTCCAGTGATGTTTACCACAATTTATACATGCAATAATTCCCAGAAATTTTATCTGTAATAATAATAATACCCTCTAACATCCTTCTAATTAACTCTTTTTAATAATCTATAAATAAACTTTAATTCATAAGTTCAAAACTAACGTCCTAATCTTAATCGTAATCGACTAATAGTATTACATCTGTAACCCTTTCCCGCCCATTCTAACCAATCAGAGTTCTTATCACAAAATAGCCACGTGGTCTTCACCACAGGGTATAAATACCGATGTCTCTGGAAAGTCCGCTTTCTTGTCTCTTCTGTCTATAATTTATGTAGACGGCTGCAGCGCGTTGTGTGTTTGTGTACTTTGTTTTATGTTTTGTGTCATTATGCCTGCTTCTTGTGATGTTGGAACGCAAATTGTTTAGTGCTCAATCAACCGGAGTCATTATTTCAAAGGACTGTTTCTTCAATGCCCTCAAATAATAAATACCAGCCATCTAAAAAGTATGATCAACCTTACAGTAAAAACATCCATTCGCCACGACATTACAGTTATATTTACTAATCACCAGAAATATTATAGTAATAATTCATACACAGAAAGAAATAAAGCAGGCAGACTTTAGCTCAATTGTAGAGTAATAAAAAATATATGCAGTATTTCTCATGACATTTCTGGTTTTTAATCTGTAGAATACAATGTTTGATAAAGAATTGATACATTAATTCAATAATATTTTATGAAGCTGACAGTTTGCATTCAATTATCACGCGCGAGAAAAAAAGCTTAATTATTTGAGCAATCTTCAAGTGAAGGAGATTTTTATTCTTTACAATAATACTATTTCACAAATAATGATTTTAATGGTTTACAAATGAAAGAACTAAGTAGATATTTTTACTTGACAATTTTGTTTCATACTTTTTCACTAGCATTTATAAAATCATGTATTGTTCCTCTACTTTGTGTGCAATCACGTTTTCCTTTTTACTATTAACGTCTTACGAGAAAAAAATATATATTCCAGTTTAAAAAAGCATTATTTTGATAGCTTTAGCAAAAACATTTCTATGCACTTACAGTCTATGAGATAACTGTTTAAGAACAAAACATATTGGAGTCGACGTATCAAAATTTTGAAGCGTGTAATTTTATAATCATTGTTCCATAAACAAAAATCTGTACAAGATAAGCTAAAGTAAGAAGTTAACTTTGTCTTGTACATGCATTTCCTTTCATTTAACTCATAACACATGTATTAATTTTTCAAAAATAATAGAGATAATGATAAAAGTGATGTAATAACGCTTGAAATAATCAGATCTAAGATATCTTTCCCCTCGATATTTGGAGATATAAATGATGCGATGATTTCTTTTAAAAGCGCGATCCAAAAGGAAAACCAAAACCAGTCTCATCAACGAGCAGCACCCCCAGACGATCTTCGTCGAGATTAAAAAGCTTAACTTCGTCTAATCATGGTTAGTGGAGTTAAGGGGCTTTCTATAAATTGAAATGTGCTTAAAAATTAGAATACCAAGAATTGAACTATTTATTACAAACTTCAGCAAATATTTCCCAATTTAATGTTATCGTTTTTCTTTCCATTCAGATTAAATTTTAAAATCATTTAAAATTAAAATAATTATAACTTTATTTTATTAGAACAAAGTAAGGTACAAAATAAGCATATTTACCTCGCGTACATGAGCTTATTTATATTTGCAGTCACTCTAATTAATGTTCCAAGTATTCAGTTCTTCTTTTCGTAATTATACTTGTTTATATCAAAGGTAATTAATAAATATGTTCAGAACTACTTTAAAAATATTTAGTCTTTTTCCCTTGTATTTTGATAATTTTACCAAAAGAAAAAAAAGGAATTATTTTAATTTAATAAAATAGAAGTCCGCTTCAATATACATTTTTAGTTACTTGAAGACATGCAGAAATAATGCAATACACCGTGTGAAATAATATTTCAAATTTATTTTTCTATTTTGATAATACTTACAAAAGGAAAAAAAATAATTTGTTCATTTAATTAAATAGAAATTCCTTTATATATATATATATATATATATATATATATATATATATATATATATATATATATATATATGTAGGAGTGTCTAGGGGTAAGTAATGTTCGGGATCATGATATTTCAAAGAAATAAGCAGATTAGAATGAAATTACTGTTTAATGAAACATTAGATTATTTACAATTAAAACTTTACGAGTTATTTCACGGAGATACTTTCAATTGTCGCTAAGCCTATTGGCCTCCACGTTGACCGAAAAACGTTGCTTCTCGACTGTAAAACCGGAGTCTTCTCCCGCGTCTGTCTCGTTCCAAGTCGCAATCGTTTTTCTCCTAAAACCCGTCATTCCGGGGGGATACATATATTCTTCGCTGGTAGCGCCATCTGTTGGCGAGGTGACCTCACTGATCGGAGAATATATTTAATTCTCTAATGCTTTAAATCCTATATATATATATATATATATATATATATATATATATATATATATATGGTTACGTCAATAAGTACAAAAATAATGCAATAAAATATGTGAAGTAATATTTCTTGAGTAACTGTATAATGATATTTACGGTTTTGAACGATTACAAATAATGTTCTGATAAAATAACAGTTACATAACGTAACCATTTTAAATATTCTAACAAATAACTTTTCTGAAGTAAGATTTTTTATATTTATTTTTGAGTTTAACAAAAAAAAAAAGCTTCTCGACTTCTTTTCTTGTTCCAAATTCATTTTAAATTTAGGCTTTAGTATTTTAATAAGCTTTAAACTGTACACTTGGTATTATGAGCTCAAAAGTTGAATGTTTTCATGAGTGACTTAAAACGTGAAACATTCGTTTTCGAATAATGATCACTTATTTCAAAACTTTATAATCATTTTAATTGTTAAATACCAAAATCTAGCAATATAAAGAAGAGCTGAATATGAATTAAAACATAGAAAATAAACACACAAAAAATTATTTATCAATTTTATATATTTTCAAGTAATTATATTTAATTAATATTATATGTAATATTTATAAGTCATAATTTGTTAAAATTCCTGAATATTATTTTTAAGGTATCCGACTACGTTTTTGGAACCGTGATTTTACAAAATCTTATAAATGGATAATATTTATGATATTTAGTGTCACTAAGATTAGAAAACGTATATAAAATTATTTTAAGAATATTATTACAATAAAAAATTATTTAAATACAATATTTTGACAAAAAATGAACATAGAATGACCAATTTTCAAAATATTCTCCTTTTATGAAAATTCCTTCGATTATAATAATATTTTGCCTGTATATATTGCAGGCATTTGTACAGAGGCTGAACCAGAATTTTTGAATTATATAACTTAGAAGAGGGTTTATCCATATTTTACTACAACAGAGGGGAGAAATTTTAAGAAGAAAACGCTGATAATTATTTCAATGGGCGGTAACTCAGAAAATAATGTTAATTTTTCAAAATCCTAGTTCATACACTCTGAAATAGTCTTTACTTTATACAAGCAAATTATTATTATTATAAAAGCATTTTTTATAAAATGAGAACATTTTGAAAAAAGGTTATTTTAAGTTAATTTTTTGCCAAAATATTGTATTTAAATAATTTTTTTAATGTCATAATGTCCTTAAAACTAGTTTACATATGTATTCTAATCTAAGTGACACTAAATATCATTAAAATTATCCATTTATGCTTTTTTTTTAAATCACGGCTCTGAACGTTGTCGGATACCTTAATTTATTAATCCTGAAATAAGTTTTTTTAACCTTACGAAATATATTCCCATTTCACCTAGCTAACATAAAACAGTTTTTGTCTACAGGCGATGGAGAGAAATCAAACGATTGACATATACGTAGACAAAATATGATCCGATATTAATATTTGTGTGACCATGTGATTATGAAGTATTCATTTATAATAATATTTTTAAAAATTACAATCATTCAATAAATCAATTCATCAATTGAAAAAGGACACAATATTAATGTTGTGAAACTTTTATTTAAAAAAAATGCTTTTATCTCTTATCTGTATTCTGCTCTTCATAAGATATTTTATAATTTTTAGATAGTCCCTCAATTCCAATCCCTCCACCATTTGAAGAAGCACGTGCTGTGTCCACCCGAACTCCATCCAAAAAGTTCGGCACACCTCGGGTGAACTTCATCAAGCGTCCAATCGGGACGGTGATAATCCCGATCAATTTGCATGCGCCGAAAGATGGATGCATCCCCGAAAAATATGCCGCCGGAAAAATTTGCATTTTTATGAGAGCGCAGGGGGACTCTATTTGTACCTTTATTATGTCTCCTCGACTCCAGCCCATGGTAATTTTTGGTTTGCCTTTCGGCTCAGAGAAGAATTTCTCCAAGACAAAGGTCTTGCCTGTACCTTTTTTTTCCCCTCCTTACACATTTTTGGAATAAGAAAGTTATGTCGTCGTAGGATAAATTTGTTTTTGCCGTCAGCTTTTTTAGAGGAAAAATTACCGGGAGGTAATATTTTTGATAGAGTTGTTTCTAGAGTGATCTTTTTGGGGAAGAAGATTGCACCCCAACAAAATAATCATAGGCTATCTGGTAAGTGGCAATAAATAATGTTATGGTTTATGTTGATTGGTTGGTTTTTTAAAAAAAATGTACAAATTTGTGATATAAAATGCTGCTACGCTGGCGGAAAAAGGGGGGAAAAGAAATAAATAAAGGAAAAAAACTTGAATAATTTTCAATAATTTTTGAAAACATTGAACATTCTCGAATAGATAAGTTTTAAATATTATTTTTAATTTAAAATAGTATTTTTATTCATTTTTCCTCTTGTATATTTTAAGTAAATCCTTACTTTGAAAACATGTGTTAATGAAGTAAGAAAATGTATTTAAATTGATATTACACTTTTATAAAATGAATGTGTAATTCTGTATAAGAGCATGTAAAACATGTCTTACTAACTGATAAACGGGTGTCCCTTATAAAGTAACATGATAGTTATTGACATTGGACCATTTTCTTCCCCTTTCTTAACCTTCAAGCAACGCCATGGTGAGGACCACATTTAACGTGCATGAGTCCTAGAAGGTCGTGAGTGGAATACGATTTCTACTGTAAAATATATCTGGTATAGGATAAGACAACTGACTTTGTATATATCTTAATTATGTTTTTAATTATAAATTCAATCATAAAAAATATTTTAATATGAAGTAATAGGAAAATAGTTTGGGAAAAAAATAATGTTTTTGTTTTGGAATAAAAATGACCACGCCTTACAATATAGGAGAGGGGATTACATACAGATAAATTACGCTTGATTGCTTCAAGACCTATTGAAAAAAATCGAATCTCGAAAATGATTAGAACTTGCTCGTTAAACTATGTGTACCATTTGATGTTCTAGTGCAGCTTTAATACTGACTAAGTTGATTAGTAACAGTAATTTTAATCTCACCTACTTAATCTCTGCCTCGAATTTATTTTTTTAGATTTATCTAGACCGCCTGTGTATTAGTGCATAAAATTAACTATTAACTGTTTCGTAAAATAAGTTACCGTAAGATCCGGGGTATAACGCGCACTTTTAACACAAAAAATAAGATCGAAATTTACGGGTGAGCGTTATACACCGGATATAAAAATGATAGCTTTAAAAAAATAGAGAGATGAGCATAAAAAATAGACATCTATAATGATCGAAATACTATCTATATATATATTTAAAAGAAATGACATGATTTAAAGGGTTGTAGTTCTAGAAATATACTATTATTTTTAAAAACATGGAATAATACTTCGAATAAATAACATCAAAACATAAGAGAATTGTACAAATACATTTCAGAGAGGCTTTTTAGTAAAAAAGGGCTCCTCGCGTTATATGGCGATTATACATAAGCTTTAAAGTATACGTGTGCGTTATACGTCGGATTTTACGGTAATGCACATGCCCAATTTTCTTGAATTCAAAATTACATCAATGCAATGAATCAGTTAGTACTGTTTCTTTGCTGTACGAATTTTTGCTGTAATATAAGCCGAAAATTTGTCTGAGCATTCCAAGGAGATGAATTAAATATGAAACGTACTATAATATAGGAATAAATGAAATAAACAATAATTATTATTACTTTAAAATATATGTCTCTGAAAGAAGAAAATACAAAGCATTGGATATAAACCATGTGTATCTTGATATCAAACGAATATAAACTTTAATGTAGATTTTGAAGCTATAAACACAAATGAAGCAAGCCAACTTATCTAGAAACAAGCATTTCCAAGTAGAATGGCTTTCTCTATATAGATTTACTAAGTTAGCAATCCAAACTTTGGCTATTTCGTTGGAAAAATCTGGCCTTCCTAAAAGCATGAAAAGTTATGGAATCATCGTTTATCCAGCCATTACTAATTCAGTATACATCCATTCGTTCAATCGCTTATAAACCCAGTCTCGTAATTTATTAACCCTAAAGGAGGTTCATTATTAAACCAAAAGTTGCGTTACCTCTCATCTAATGTTAGTTATCGTAAATGAAGAACTGGCGTTTATATGGAAGCACTTTGGCAGATAGGTCCTTTCTGCCTGCACCAGACACAACATCACTCGAACGTCTATCACTCCCATCGGGCCAATAAAGCTGTAATCTCGGAACAAGTTTATATCCTATTGGTAGAAAACTTGGGGGAATGAATGCCACCAGGAGGAAGAAAACCAATGTAGGAACAGAACAGTAGGGGGATATAGCAGTACCTTTTTATTTGAACAGATAGATACAGAGAGGGTAAAGTTTCCGAGGTAGCAGATGCGGGATAAAAGCAAATAAATAAGAAGGCTCCTGTGGACACTCTTTTAAGAAACATTAATCTTGTATTTTGAAGTTGCCGAGGAATCTTGGCGAGATAGGTGCAATTTTTCAAAAGGTATTACTGGATTAGGCGAAGAATGGAAACTTTTTTTTTTATTTCGATAGTTTTCTTCTTCATGCTAGAGTACAGTGAACGCAGAAATTTCTTTTAGAGATTAAAAAAAAAAGATTTTTTTTCGATGGAGGGAACGTCGAACTATTTTTTAATGTCGTTTTTTCCTATTTTTTACTGAATTAAGAATAGGAAAAAAAAATAAAGTTTCCGTAGGTAAATTTTCTTTATTTCATAGATTACTCCAGAGCTTTGGAGATAATATATTCCTTCCATAAAGTTCCTCTGCGGCTTTGCGGGGAAAATAGGGCTACGTCCGTCAAGCTGTCTGGATCGTTAACATTTATATACTAGGTAAGATTCGAAAGGATTAATTAGACAAGAGTGTTAAAAGCGTGTTGGCGGAAGACCTAATCAGCCACAAATTAATATTCTTACCATTAATTAATATAATGAAGACTAAAATTTGTTAAAATTGCAATATAAATATAAGAAAATTATATATGTATCATATTATACGAAAAATTACTTATATGAAATGCACAAATTTAAAGGAATTCTAATGAAGTTTATGAACGAATTATGTATACATGAAAAAATAACAAAGTTACACATACATTACATATAAGCTAGTTAAGTACAATATCATTAATATTTTGAATATTATTCTTTTTAATGGTATATGTAGATAACTTTCACTGCGTTATGTTACCTCAATTATTTCTCAATATTAGAATGAGGACATTTCAAAATGCTTGCCAAAATAATATGAGGTAACAAGAGTAGGTGTTTGAGATTGAAAACACCCCTCTCCTTCTTACACAGCAATATTTTTTTAAATTTTTAGCCTAAAGCAGTGCTCCTCAAACTTTATATATTTGCGACCCAATTTTCAGTCATAATTTTCATCGCGCCCCCCTCATACAACTACAATATATTGAATGCAATAATAATGTAGTTCGACGCTACAACTACAATATGACTTTAATATTATAAACTGCACATATTATCAGTTAATGTATTATATTTTGTATATAACAAGCCCATGGAAATCACTAGTAATTACTAAACTTGCTTTTAATTTGGTATTGATAAATCAATTATTAAATACTTTTTGTCTCAATGATGCATTTATAAGTATCTTTGTATCTGTGTGAATATGTATTTTATTTTTTATCATGTCAGAATATATTTTGCTTTGCTTTCTTTCGGTAAATTAATAATTATTTTACATATTTTATTTTGGACTTTTCGATATGCTCGCACCCCCTCTCCCCCTCGAAGGGTTATCATGTCCCCTAAGGGGGGAGAGCCCCACAGTTTGAGAAACGCTGGCCTAAAAATAACTCATCGGTGCTTTCGTGTAAATGTTTCTTATAATTATAATCCTCCTCGGATAAAAAAAAAGGCTGTGTAAGAAGAAAATAAGAAAAAATTGCTCCTGTCTGGAAAAAATATTACTTTAACTATTTCAAAATAACTACATTAATTTTCCATCCGAAAATATTTGCATAAATTATTATCCAAAATTAATTCTTTTATTGAAAAGCGAAAACCACATTTTTCAAATAATATTTGCAAGATGAAGAAAGTGTTTCTCATCAAAAGCAACACCGATTTCGCATGAGCAACGAAAAACATTCGCATTACAGGTTCTCTTTATGAAATATTTATTACATCCAAAAGCTTTCATTCGGTAAGTTTATTTTATAAACATTTTTAAATGAAATATGGAAAGAGAAATGCGATAGAAATTTATCACAGTATTTACAAATATCTATTTTTTAAATCAATGTGACAAAATACGGAAGTTAAAATACCAGTAAAATGCTTTTAAAACTATTAATTATTAAGCAATCAGATGTCAGAAACATAACAGTTTAAAATACTCTTACATTTCAGGAATGGATTTTATTGAATAATTGATTAATTAATTCGTGGACATCATCTGGAATTTATTTTTCGTGTAATTGGATGCAACGTACTTTTCCAATAAATCAATCGTAATTGTAGCAAATGTTACGAATATTTAAAATTTTTCAATGATTTAATACTATATCCTAAAAATTTCTTCGAAAATTAAGGCTAATTTACTTTTTAAATCCATAGTTATAAAATTCAAAGAGAATTTCATCTGGATAGCAGCACTATATGACATTTTACTTAAAGTTGCAAATAAATACAGAAAATATAAACATAATAATAAAAAATGTATGTAAGAAAATAAATCTAAACACTTCTTTTAAAAACTGAGTTGTTTACTGTCAAATGATTAAATCTAGCAATTAATCTTAATAACAAGCACACATAATTTATTTTTAACGCAAACAAATATTTCCCGTAATATTTAAAAAGTATAATTTTTCGAATCCCAAGTTCAAGTAATATTAAAAACCATATTTAATTTCTTTTTAAGAATAATCAACTTGGAACCCATTTTATTCAAAAGAATTAAACATCAACTAACAAATAAGTCGATTTTTAAATCCAACAGCGTCAACCAAGGCGCTTGAATATTCTTTTTCCTAAAAATAAAAAAAAAAAAACAACCTTAGTTCAAATCATGACTCAACCCACTCTAGTTCCACAGTGACTACAAAATATTTTCCCTAAAACAACGTCACAGCCTGCGAATATATTATTCCGAATAAATTGGACGAAAAAATGCGAAGGAATTTTCGGAATCTCTCTTTCCCTATCTTTCTCTTTATATATATATATTCAGAACAGCCAAGAGTATAAAAGGGAAAAACTTAAAAAGAGGGAAAATAAGGTATCTAGTGAAGGAAGAATTCCACAAACAAGATTAAAGTGATAGTAGAAAAATCTCTTCTTGTGGTAAAACAGTTGCCTCCCCTTATCCTGGAAACTGATGACTATCCCAGTACCATAAATATTTATTTATTCTGTAACCCATATATGTTCGAAGAGCCAGGGTGCCTACAAGTTGGAATTATGATAAAACCAGGGATAGGGAATAAGTCACTTTTCTCTTATTCCTTCGGGAAGGCACCTTTATACCTTAGAGGTTAGAGAATTTGAAGGGTGTTTGAGGATATTGCTTTGTGAGTCTTTGAATAAAAGAGTTATTTATTAGATTATAAAATTTTAAAGAAGGGGAAATGAGATGTTCGAAGTTTAGCGGTAATTAGATTTGCTGGTTACTGTGTCGAAACAGAAATACTTTCATTTATAATTATATCTGTAAATTTTTAAGTATATTTAAAAAAATGAGATACATATTAAATATGACGAAGCTAAAACATGTTTTAATGTAGGATTGATTGAAAGATAAAATAAGGATGAATATAATTCATAAATTATTCATCTGATTGAAAATAAAACAACTTTATTTCATGTTGTTGTTTTACTTATTAGAAATGAATGCATTATTAGATTTTATTTTCATGTAAAAGGCCTCTAAATAATTATTCTGTTATGAATTAATCACAAAATTGAATAAACGTTACTCGTACATGATATTTTCAACTATTATAATCATAAATACGCAGTCAAGCGAGTTATACTTGTTAAAATTTTTGGAAAGTTTTTCTTTTAATTAAAAGAAATGTCGAAGCAAATGAGCCTTTTAATATAAATAATTGCCAATTTGAAAACTTATTTTATAAATAAAGGTTCGATTTTTTTTGACTATAGGAATCTGTGGATCTGAATTTTTTGTAAGAATACTCATGAGAGGAAAATGATCATTTCAAAAATTTAATCAATATCATTTTCGTACCATTAGAAATGAAAAATAGTTTTTCAGGCAATTCAAAATATTTTTTATAAGAAATACATATTTTAAACATAAAAACGAATTATTTTTTAGAGAAAAACAGTTCGCTTCAATAAAATATCATTATTTATAACAAAAACAGGGGAATACATTAATAATTAATGAGTAGTAATGATACTATCAATTAGTATAACTTTTTGTATACATTTACTTTTTATTTTTTATGTCCTTTTAAATATGAAATAAGAATAACATTCACACACACACAAGTTCTGAAAAATCTTCTTATTTCTATTTTTGATTATGAACTTTAATATAACACTAATTCATTAAAATTTCATAATTGTGCATTAGACATATAAATTCATTGAATAAATCATTGTTTAATTTAAGTAAATTGTAAGTAAATTTACTTCTTTTAACCCCTATCTCAGAAAAATGTTTTAAATACGTTTTATCCCCCAAAATATAAACAAGAACCAATCTTAAATTTCCAAGCAGATTTGTTAATTTCTTTGTTCAAATAAATTGTTACACCATATTAACGTTTTTGAATTAAAACATTCAAGGGAAAGATAATTAAGAAATTGTAACATTATTTTCATAAACGTTAAGATCTTAGAGCGATGCGCTTACTACTAGTCATTTTAAAACATTAAATTGTCACTGCTTGAAAATATTCGAAGTAAACTTGAATCAATAACAATACGGAAAATACTCGAAATACAATGAAATGTGATGAATGCATAAACAATATCATTATTATTAACATAAACATTCCTCCATTCGTTTTCCTTTCCCTTTTGAGATATGAAGATGATCAGAACACATGTATTGTTATACATCATCATTCAACAGGTGAGCCCATTGAAATGAATAGATGATTCATACAGATTTACGAGCACAATCAATCCAATTGCATCTCACTCCCCCACTTCCAGCAAAGCATGTGGGTGATATATCACTTCTCCCCACCACAACTGAATAAAGCGAGCACATGAATCAAAGCTTTCAATTCTCCAGGGTTTTTCACAAAATCTTTATTCATAGAGTGGAAAAGGAATGGGGCGAGCAATGCAACCCCGGTTCAATACAATAGAATCAATGCAGTTACCTTATATTTGTTATTAGCTGAATTTTAATGTCATTGATAAAGGTAATCTAACACTCCATCGACTTTTAAATTATAAGTAACGGATTCATATTAAGAAGACTTTCCTTGCGTTATATTTGTCGCAGGAAAATGATGAAATTGGGGATTTGATCAAATTCCTAAGAGATATGATCAATTCTCGGAAGATGTTAAAATATCACTTCTTTGGGTCATTTTCCTGAAGAAAGTTAGTGATTTGATCAAATCCCTGAACTGTCGCAGTGAAAAGAAGAAATAATATTGTTAAGAGAGTTGAATAGTTTGTATATAGTATACCATGCCTTTTGAAATGTATAGTACATAATACACTAGGCATTAACTTACAAATTACTTATTCAAAACTAATTGACAAAAGAGAAATAGATACTTTAGCTGATTTTTTTTAAAAGCATATTTTTAGTAAAGCTTTAAACATTTTTTTTTCATGAATGTAGATGATTAATAATTAAAAATGTTTATTCAATTTTATTAAAACACGTTGATTTGTTGAATCGCGAGTTATAAAATACGTTACTTTTCCTTAGAAGCAAATCTTTTTGTTTTACATTGTAATTTGGATTGCTCACTGGATTGCCTCATAAATCCTTAACCTCCAAATAAGGACAATTTCATGTCTGAAATCTCATGTATATAGACTAACTTTTTAAAATTATTAATATTTATTACATTCATGAAAAAAATGTTTAAAGCTTTACTAAAAAAAATATGCTTTTTTTAAAAAATATCAGATAAAATATCTATTTCTCTTTTGTTAATTAGTTTCGAATAAATAATTTGTATGTGTAATTTGTATTTATATTACTTACTCTGTATTTAATAATGCACGTTTTATTAAATACATATTTTTAAGCTCTTTTAAGGGGACAGTGGACTTTCAAAAACTTTTTTAATTATTAAGTAAGAGTAATGAAAATTTATGAGCATATACACTGGAATACAACTAGATCAACTATATCTTTTAAAAAAATTTTCAATTAAAATTTTTTTTTTAAATTTAAAAAAATTAATAATTTTTAAATTTTTTCAAAACATTCCATGCGTTTCAATTTTTTTATTTTTTGACTTCGTCTAACATTATTAATGTTTATTAGTACACGTTACACATAAGTGGGTATTATTTAGCAATTTCATGCACCGGTTAATTTTTTAAAAAAGTTTTTTGTTTATTTGCACTTAATTTTCTGTAAAATAACAGATTTTGTACACTAAAAATGAAATTTACCTATCTAAATAAAGTCAAAATTTTAAATGGATACCCAGATTTATTTATGTACTTATCAGTATTCTTCACGAGAAATTTCAAGCATTTTGCTCAAAAATTGAGACGCATGGAACATTTTAAAAGCACGTAAATCTGAAAAAACAAAGTTTTGAGAAAAAGTCATTTTAAATATGTTTTTCCACTTACCTTTCATAATTGTTGTTCTGATATTATTAAGCATCCATTTTATTTAATAAAAGACATATTTATACTAGATTATTTATTTACAAGCATAATTTGAAGAGAGAAAAAAATTTATAATAGAATGCATTGGTTTCACATGGTACAGTTTTTCGGTAAAATGTTTTCAATGTTAGTGCAAATAAATATTAATTTACTAAAGAAAACATTTAAAATTTACCAGCACCATATGTTTCCCCTTCTTTTTTAATGTTCTTTGTAATTTTGGATGATTTAGCCAATTTATTGATTATTCTTTTCTTTCTCCAATCACTAGAATTCTTTTTTTCACTCTGCGCTAAACGTCGTTTATCACGTTTATGCGAAATGTCCACAGATACGGAACTTAACTCATTGTGTTCAATAGCTAAACTATTGAAGCAGCCAAAATTATATCCACCTATGGCAGATATAACACCCATTTCAAGTCGCTTTTTAGAAACAAAAGTTTCTTTTGGGCAGTTTTCCAAATAACACTATGGATGCTTTCGTTGGCATTCTGAGTTTTTCCCCCGCACTGCATCTTTCTAAAAGCTCATCGTTTACAAGCCTTTGATATACTGGAAGTATTTTTCCAGAACTTGTTCCGACAGCTTAGTTTTCATCAGTGAATGGGACATAGGATTCTCATTTTTAGCCAATGCCCTCTGGTAAAAGCACCATGATGTCGAGCCAGTAGGGCATTTACTATGTTTTGGAGTTTTATCTGTAGATGAACAATGAAACAATGAAGCTAAAATTGCGCTTTTCATTTTTCTTACATCTGGCGCATTGTCTTTTATAGCTTTTCTATAAAAAGTTAGTCAGTTTCACAATGGTGTTTTCTTTGAGGTTGCCCTCTTTCCGCCCACCAATAGTGATACCTTTATTCCGCCACTCTAAAATTTTGTTACGGAGTCCTGTGCCAAGCCTTTTGCCACGTGGTTAATGCATTCTTCTTTTGCAATTTTTATGCAGTTACCATACACATTTAATGATGATAAATGTTGATAGGTCTTGGCATCACCATCTGACAAGATGCTCACATATCGCATACCACAATTTTTAATGGATCTTTTCCATAGAATTTCTGCAGCTTTAACCTCCATGGCATTAGAAGATCCTACATAATTTTCGCTGCATTCTTCTTGGTGGGATTTGTACCATATGGAGTACTCAGCACTATTTTCTCCCAAATCCCTTTTGCGGTAGTGCATTCTGGGCAATATTTGGAAAGGATTTCGTAATCAATAATGAGCCCAGTCAAAATGTCGATAACGATTCCTATCCCATACAGTGACGAATGTCCCCGTTTCTGCCATGTTCCATCATATGAAACGGTGATGTCTATAACACCATTAGCAGTGCCGAGCAAATCTTCATGGTGTTTTCGGACTACTTTTCGGGAAATTTCAAGAATGTCTTCTTTGAAGCTACACTTTTCTTCATACAATTTGTGTAAACATTTTGAGAAAGTTTTCTTATCCATTGCATGAATACCAATAGCCATAGAGAAAAGTTCTAATGCTGCATGGCCTTTCCCAATCTTAAGAAAAGCTTCAACGAGCTTTTATTTGCATCGAAACAATTGCTATCATCATCTCGAGGGCTGGAGAATACAGAATTAAATATTTTTCTGCAGCTTTTACATTTTAGCTCTATTTTTGTAGAAAAACCATAAGCACTATTACATTCGACATCCAATGAGCACATATCACATTCATCACATTTTGTGTTAGATAAAAGAGCAGACCACATATCATTATTCATCAAAACATATGTACTTTTCTCACTAGTACAAAAAGTTGATGTTGAAGGAAACATCTGAAGTTTGCTAAGACTTGCATTCAAATATTGTTCCTTTTCACCAGCATGTGAACCTTCATCACTAATAGAGATTTCAGTATCCATAAGTGAATTTTCAGCAAGCAAAATATCAGAGTTTTTAGCACACATAGTAGAATCAGAATCACTTTGCATGTGATTTTTTTTCCCATCTCTTTTGTACTTTGGATGCACACAAACTCCTTCTTTTTGATGGCCTACCTTTAGGTTTTCGATAGCGCCGACTAATAGCATCCATTGTAAACAAATACAGAACAATTGTATATGTTTTTGAAGCTTTTTGTGGCTTTTAGATACAAAAAAATTTGATTCCGTAAAGATAAATATTACTAAGTAACAGACAGCAATCAAAGATGTGTAATTTTAAAAAAGGCAATACTTTCGACTTATGAAAACAAGTGGAAGTAAACAAACAGCAATAAAGCAGTTAAAGGTTGCAGTTAAAATGCGCAGTTGTTAAAACACAAAAATATTAATTCTAATATTTAAAAAAAACACTCAAAAAATTTTGACAACCTAAGCACATGCTTTTGTTTACATTTTTATGTCCATTTAAATTTTTTAAATGCTTATAACTTTTTAATAAAATTATTTAGACACATGCGGTTTCTTGCATATGGTTCAGTGAACACACGAAGATCATAATTCACAAAAAAAAAATTTTCCATAATTTGGACGATTTTCGCCAATTTCAAAGTCCACCATCCCCTTAACAATATCATTTCCCCCCTTTTTCCTAACACAGTTCAGGAATTTGATCAAATCACTGACTTTCCTCAGGGAAATGACCCAACGAGTTTTTATTTTAACATTTTCCGTGAATTGATCATATATCCCTTTGGGATTTGATTCAATCCCCAATTTCATCATTTCCCTGTGACGCATAGATATATTATTAATATTTTAGACATCTAATCCCGACTAGTGTAGCCTATCTTTTCTAAAGCATAAAGTGAAAAAATCAAATAATATTGAGGGAGAAAAACATATAAATTAAAGTATGATAATCTACGTATGACTCAATTTAACCCATTCTGCAGAATATAATAGAATAATAATAATAAAGAACGTTTGTTAGTTTTTAGAATTCAAATGTTTAAGGTGTTTACAATGAAAACAGCATGGACTATATATATTTCAAAACCTTTATTTATCTTCATTCAGTAAGAGCTCCTATTATTTGCATACTTTGCAAAAAGGAAGCAAGAAAATTTGGAAAAAAATTGCTAACTGTGGTTCATCAATGTATTAAACCTTTGGCGTTAAATAAAACAAAACTGCTAGTATTCATTCCTACACAAATAATACAAATTTTAAATACTTTACCGTCCATCTCCTCCTTGCAGTGAGAAAATTCCCTCAATTTTTGAAATAAATAAATGTTCTCCCTGTAAAGTCATATTCAATGCACACATTTTCTCATATACGATTTAATTTTGTCACAAGTACATAAAATGGAATATTATAGAAAATATAACATTCGACGATATATAATTCAAAACATTACTGTCGTATTTCATCCTTAGGTGAGATAGATGAATAATTTATATGCAGGTCGTGGCAAGTTCTCCAGACATGAATTAATTCTGATTTATACGCGCGCGCGCGTATTAGATCAACAGGCAGAAAAATATTGATAATTTGAACTCATCGTATGTGGGTATGCATGCGTATGCCTAAGAGCGATATGTTATGACATTTTTATACTAAAAAAGAACTAAAGCTAATATAAAATTATAGTTTAAATTTATTTAAGGGCATTCTTTTTGCTAAAACTAAAATTTAATTTTAAGCATTTTAAATATGTGAGACTAGAATCATCCATAATATATTACGCTTCAAACTTAAGAAAGAGATGAATCTAGTTACCGTAAAACCCTGCGTATGACGCGCACTTTTAGTGCAAAAAAAATAAAATCTAAACTTAAGGATGTGCGTTATACGCCTGGAATAAAAACGTTAGCTTTAAAAATAACTAAAGAGATGAGCATAATTATTTTTTTCTTTTACATGCATCGAAATTTACTGTTTATTTGAAGTAAATGATTTGCCTTATGAACTTAAAGAGATGTAGTTCTAGAAGAAAATAATTTTGTTTAAAGTCTTGGATAATACCTCGAATAAATGCGTTCAAAATATAATAGCAATATATACAAATATTTCAGATTTCTTCGTAAAAAGGAGATGCGCGTTATACGGCAAATATACCTAATATTTTAAAAAAAATAAGATTGAAAGCACATGTGCGCGTTGTACACTGGTACACGTTATATGCCAGATTTTACGGTAAATAAAAAAATGAGTAATAAAGTCTGACAGGTATACTAAATGCAAAATAATTAAAATAGATTTATTTAAATGTAAATGATAATGTGACACATTCATCAGTAACAAGATTATTTTAACCTAAACTAAAAATAAATATATATAATCAACTTTTTTAAATTCCTACACTATTAGATCACACCCTGTATATATTTATTTCTTTATTTATCTTAGTGGAATTTTCAATCGTTAATAAAATACATTTTAAAGTGCTCATTTGAGCTGAAATTTTCTATACACTATTGTTTTGGGTAAAAATACGATAATTTAATCATAATTAATTAAAATTAATTGACTGAAACTAGTTATTTAAAGAATTACAGATACAGCCACGTTGGTTTTATTTTTAGCGAATTGGGTCAAAACTTTAAGAGATTTTTTCTCACGTGTTAAAGCATTCAGTTGAACTGAAATTTTATATACACGATTGTTCTGGATGAGAGTACGATACTTTAATGATAATTAATAAAAATTAATCACCGCTTATAATATTGTGATTCTGCCATATGTATATGCATAGTTATATTAATTGTAACTATTTAATAAAAAGTAGCTAAAATAATTTTTTTTGTTGATCTAAGTAGTGGAATTGACTTAATTTTTTTATATTACTTATTTTTATATGTACTAGTATTTAAATTCCAGAGTAAACGTCTATCAATACTCTGTCATTAATAAATGTCTCTATATAAGTTTTTACACTAAAGACAACACGTAGTACTAGATAATTTTTCAAATGATATTATTTATCTTAATTTTTCTTTTGTGATTAGAAAATTTGCTTTCAAGCTCAGCAATAGTTATAGATCTACTTCAACTCTTTATTCATTAATCAGGTATGCTGTTACAAAAGTTAAAAATTCAATTTACGTCTGAGATTGGATATTTTGCATTCAAATAAAATGCCGAACCCTTGTTATATTTTTTTTCAATGTATATTTTTAGGTGTTGCCTTTTACTTTCTCAAAACTGAAGTAAATGTCACTGAAGTAAATGTAGTAATATACTAAGAAGGAAAAAAAAAGATCTTTAAAGCTTTATAGACTAATTTTCATTACATATATGTACATAAATTGAGTAAAACCGTTCAAACGACTAGAAATACAGTGATTTTACAAAGCCCTTCAAGTACAGGCTATCCAATAAGTACATTATTTGATGAAGTTATGCATCAAATTCAAAATAAATTTTCACTTTAATTTAGAATTCGATATCTGATAAAGAGTCGAAATTTATCTATTTTCTTAGTTGAACTTTCAGTAAAAATTTATTCTCAATCACCAATTTTAATTTAAACTTCTGTCAAATATTAAATAATTACTCTTAAATTTGATTGAAAGTTATAAGGTTTGAATACAATGTTAAAGATTTAAATATATGAAGGTAAGCAAACAGGAAAAAATAGGTTATAGTGTGAATGTGTGGTAACGATAAATAAAAATTAACAATTACATCATGTTTTTCAACAAGTAATAATTCGTTTCTTGAGGAGGATTTATAAATAAATTTTAGGACTACAAATGATTATATTCAAAGACTTATGATGTTAATTTCTGGAGAAATAAAGAGGAACTTTCCCATCCTTCAAAGTAAGGAGCCGGTGTTTAATTCCAGAGAAACTAGGCAAGCGGGATTCATCGCCAGGTAGAAATGATTACTCGGTGCAGCTGATCATCTTACTCTACCTCCCATGCTGAAGAGACTCTTCCTCAACAAACTTCCGATGAAAAATCATGAGCCATTCCGGGCGAAGATCCTACATCGACAGATTCCATTGTTCGGGTAAACTATTGCCAGAGAGAGAGAGAGAGAGCGATTGCATCTAAAATCAACGGAAACCCACCAAAAGTGGTAAGGGGAAGACTTGTGGGGAGAGAACTTAAAATTAATAGCTAGGCCCACATAGCTCGCCTCGTATTACTCATTACCAAGCATTAGTGATCAGCAGCGTGAAAAGCGTTCTCTTGCACACACCATTAGACGCAAACCAAGTTTCCCGCACACGTAATGATTGTCATCGATTTGTGGTTGGAGGTGAGCGTGAATTTTGGAAGAGCGGAAAATTTTCCTGGGCGGGGAGAGAGAAGAAGGGGTCATTATTTTCCGTGTCAATGGTTTTAGAGTTGTATTCCAATGGATCGGTTAATTTCAAAATGCGTGGTGGATAATGCGAAGAGAAAGCGAGCGCTGTTCTTAAATGAAAATGAGATATATATTTCTGTTTTCGAAGGCAAGGGGATTTCCACTCGGAAGGAGAGCTGTGGCTGGAAACAGGAAGGTTTGAAAACGGTGTTTACCAAACGAAGCCCCAGGAGGGATTTCGGATTCGTGAGGGGGAAGTTTAAAATTGTTCCCTCATTTTACGATTGGTCAGTTAACTAAGAAGTGGAATTGGAGTTAATGGAACGGAAACCGATGCATTTTAATAGGTTGTACAGTAATGCCGGTTAGGGAGTATTTTGATTGGTTTGCGTAAAGGTTTTAAAGAAATAAAGCTCTTCAATCATATATTTATCCCTAACAACGTTTGACGTTTAAGTTTAAAATAAGAGTTTCGATGAGTTTTAAAAGAGACATACAAGACAAGACGCCTGGTAATACAAGAGCATAAATTAAGCATTAGATACATAACGCTGTCTTTAAGGTATCCGATTAAGTTCGGAAACGGGATTTTGCAAAAGCGTATGAATGGATAATATAATGATATTTAGTGTCACTTAGATTAAAATACGTGTATAAAATTGTTTTAAGACTATTATTAGAATAAAAAAATTTTTAAATGCAATATTTTAGCAAAAAATTAACTTAGAATTACCTGTATTCAAAAAGTTCTCCTTTTATGAAAAATGCTTCTACAATAATAATATTTTGCATATATTAAGTAATGACTTCTCCAGGGTGACGGAACTATGATTTTTGAAATGTATAAATTAGAGGTGGATTTATCCATATTTTAATACCACAGATGGGAGAAATTTTAAGAAAAAAACGCCGATATTTTTTTTCAATTGGTAGTAACTCTAGAAATAATGTGAATTTTTCAAAAATCCTAGTTCAGGCTCTCTGGAGAGAGAGAGAGAGAGAGAAGTCTTTACTATATATATGCAAAATATTATTATTATAGAAAAGAATTTTTCTTAAAAGGAGTACTCTTTTTAAAAAGAAGACATTCTGAGTTCATTTTTTGCCAAAATATTGCATTTAAATTATTTTTTATTGTAATAATATTCTTAAAACAATTTTATACATGTATTCTAATCTAACTGATACTAAATATCATGAAAATTATCCATTTATGCACTTTTTTAAAATCCCGGTTCCAAACGTAGTCGGATACCTTAACCACTTTAGAAATACTTGAAATTCATCACAACTATATATGATTACTATCTCCTATGCCTTGTTTACATTTATAACAGAAAAATCATCTGATAATGTTTATTTATAAATTCAAAGTATTTCAACATAGAAACTTTACTTTATTGTATTAGGAAAAATAACAGATATTCAATAATCTAACACACAACTCGATAAGACTAAAATTTAAGTTTCTTATTTTATTCATTCATATTTGGATGGGTGTATGAATGAGTGCTAAAAATGTCGTATAACACTGTTAACGGCAGCCCTCGCAATTTTGAACCTCGGTCAAGTGCTGAGTACGGTACCTGAACTGGCACCCTATCTACCAACAACCACCCCACACCAACATGAAGATTTCAGTCTCCATAGATTTAAGATGTCTCAGACCCTCTACACATCAAGTCTTCAGTACCACTAGGGCTTGAACTCAATACACATTCGCCCGAGTTCGTGACCATATCCATTTGGACGGCAGACAAAGCAAAGACATGTTGTCTTTCCTTTTCGGTTTTTAATATAAAAATCAAACGAATAATTACTTTTCATAAAATAAATATTAGAATAAACATCATGGGAAAAATCTTTATTTAATATGTTAAGATCTTTTCCTTAATTACATCCTAATGCATTTATGTTCAAATGTTTCTTAAAACTACGAACACAATGTCAATTTTCTACATATAAAACATCAATTATCACCAAATTAAAGATTATTATTAATCAGAAAACTACGTAATATTCATCACAAATATAGAAAGAAAAACATCATTAATACATAGCGTATACGTTCAAAGAATCATCTTTAAAAATCATTCTTTAAAGAGTAGAAATTCAAACCACCTATTGTATTTTTCTAAAATAAATAAAACTAATTACTTAAGTTTCAAGGTTCAATTAAAGTTCTTTCTAACATTTAATTGATTTTTATCCAGAAAAAAATGTAGTGTCAAAAATACTGTATATTTCACTATACCTCTATAATGCTAACCATAATTATAAGTCTAGCTATTATGGATTATTTGTAGTATAAAGTCATTAGATAGAAGTGCTATCACCTGCAGAGCAAAGACTAAGCTTATTATAATAAGCACTTTTACGAAACGTCTGGAAACAGGAATACAATCTAGAGTATGCCGATAATTAACAACTTTTAGCCGGTTTTTACCCCTTTCATTATCGATTTTTTCCGGAGCATGATCCCGGGTGGTATAGTCCGGGAAGTAATTACATTTCCCAATCCATCTTGTTTCACACGTGATGGTGTGAATTATAAATGCGGTGTTGACAAAAGAATTTCGCAGGTGTTTATTTTGATTCGGTTATTTATTTGCCTTATTAAATATTAATTTTTGTCTCATTCGTGTGAAAGTGGTGTGAAAGAATTTATTTAGTATTTAGCTTCGTGAATCACACATAGTAAAAGGATACGTTTAGCTCTTCGGCGTAATTTTTCTCAAAGGATTTGTCTTTTTAATGTATAATATACAGTACCTAAAAGTGAATATTTTGAATATATGTATGTTAAGTTTGTTAAATGTGGGAATAGTTCATAAATTTTGGCATGTGATTAATTTGAAATGTAAATTATTACGTGCATAGGTAAGAATCACGTTGAGATAATTCAATTGCTTTATAAATTTAATGTAAATATTTTTATACCATCTATTTATACGTTTAGTAATATTTATAACTTGAAACCAAATAATTTTTTGTAAAGAAATCAGAAATTATTAACATGCTTTTGAGTAAAAAAAAATACTCATGCTAAAATAGACGCATTAATTATTATACAGTATTATAGTTTTTCTAATAATTTTTTATTATAAAAAAGAATAATTAGATTATTATAATAATTAGAATTTAAAGTATTGGTCTTTCGATTTATTTTTTTTACTTTTTAGCAATTAAAATTTAGGCATAATTTAAATAACTAAGAAAATGAAATAAGTATCTATTAAAATATCACAATTAATAATAAATATTAACGCTAAATTCTCTAAACAATACCACGCTTTAAAAGATACGATAGTTTGTAACTCAAGTGAATAATCATCAAATATTCTGACAGTAAAAAATATCTGTCTAATAACTTATAAGATTTGACAGGAAACATTTATTGAATATATGTTTATGGCTTTGCAAAAAATGAGTTAATTTTTTTATTAATATTAACACACAGAGAGTAAATGTGATTTTTACTGAAGCAATAAATAGAGAAGCTAATATATGGTATCGAAGGTCATATAATAGTCATAAATATTTCTTTGTGTTATAGTAAATAACAGACACTCAACAGCCTTGTATGACTTCAATATTTTGCAATAAATAGCATTTTATATTTAATAACCGCATTCTCAATCAATACATTGATGAAAAAGGATACCATCTCAACAAAGTTGAATTAAATAAACAACCGTATCCGTAACACGAAAAGAAGGTGATAAAAAATGAAAGCTGGAAGAATTCCATGTATTATGCAATGGGTCTTCATATAGGTCACGAACACTCAAAATCGCGTTTTCGCTCTCAACCGTAAATGGAATCGGTGTTATCCCAATTTCAAACTGCGTGCCTTTGTCACCTCCATCAAAAGAATAAATTAAATAAACGGAACAAGCACGGTATTACCTGCACATAAAAAATTCAAAATAACATCAAATACGATATCACGTTCGAGTATAAAAGTGAGTGCTACATGAGCTGAACATCAAACAACTTCGGTTCTTCCACTACTGCCATTCTCAGTCCTCTAAGCAGATTTCAATATGGAATCCCTTACCAAGTTTCTGTTTTTGTTGTGTATATTAGCTTACGTGTTTGCATCCGAAGAATCATCAAAACCATCTTCTGCTAGTAGTACTGGATTAAGACGAACAGGGCGAAAGAATTATGGACCTTATCGACCTTTACCATCAAAAGATTACGGGGATGATGGTGACGACAAAGACGATTCCACTGACGATTCTGACCAAAATCCTAACAATAAGCCACCCCAAGGAGGAGATTATCCAAGTTTCGGTAACTACAAGGGGTACGATCAGTATAGCAACTATGGTCCACCACCAAGGTACCCATCATTTGCTAACAACTATAAGGGATACCAATTCTATTCTCCATACTGGAAAGGTAGCAAACCAGCAGATACCCCAGCTCCACCAGCAACTCCTGACCAGATGATGGAGATGATGATGGCCCTCAGCAACATGGATGATACTTCAAAACCTGAAGACACTGGACTTTTCTCCAAACTAATCTCTGATCCCAAATCTGCCGCCGCAGCAGCCATCATACCACTGTCCATTGTTGCAGCAGCTGTTGTACCAGTCCTGATGAACTACATGATGACCGGCACAGCCCAATCCGTAGTCTCTACAACTGCCAACAACAAAGAAGCCAGAAGTCTCGATGGCTCAATCAATCTGGATGTCATTATGGAAAACATTGCCAGGTTAGCACGAGCAATGGACAATGATGAATGCATTCAGAAAACGATCTGCAAAGTTGCCAATGGTGATGCTGATATGCCAGTGTCCAATTATATGAAGAAAGCAGCCACCATGGTTGCTCGCTTAGCCAAGGACGACTGGGTGGATAATGTCGGAGTAAAAAATCTTGTTGATGGTGTAAAACAAGGTAATTGTGATAATGTTTGTAACAGTACTAAAACAGTAAACAAACGAAAATAATTGTTGTAAGTAGGAAATGATTGTTGTTGTATATGAATTGTATATAAGTTGAATTTTATAGTCATAATATGATGATAACGTAACATAAAGATATTTTAGAATTATATTTGAAGGAATCATGAATTTATAGAAGTTAAATATTTTATACCTTAAAAAAATTATTAATTATACAAGATTGTATTGATTTTAATATTGTAATTTAATTATTCTAAAATGTTTAATTTAAATAAAAAGTATTTTTTACTATGTTTTATTGTATAAGTGACTACTTCCTGTTAAAAATAAGCAAATATTGCATTAATTACTAAAAATAAAATGCAAACATAAACAAGAAGCAATTTATAAACACAACAGTCCTTAAACGGTAACAAAAATAAAAAATTGCTAAGAATTCCATAAGATATATATTAATTTAAATTTATATGTTCATACAATTATGCAAACAGTTCTAGCTTTTGCATTAAATGTATCCAACTTTACTAAATAAAAAATAGACCAAAGTCGTTTAAACAATGAAATGTCAAACTTTTTTAAAAAAATTTCAATACCTTAAAAATGTTATATACATCAGTGTATGGTACTATAAAAATAATTAAAGCAAATTAATTATTTTTTGAAATAATTAACTGTTTGCTTAGCAAAATCATGATTGATACTTATGCATAAGGAAAAAGCTAATATAGCTTGTGAGTAACATCTTTTGAAAACCGTGAATCTACTTTTGTATCAAAAACTATCAATGGAATGTGTTAAACATATAATTAACTGTTTGCCAAATAATATCTCGATGTCTATTTTTAAACTTAGTACGTAAATGTATGCTATAACGTAAAACAAAAAATGCTATGATTTTCAAATAGATAAATTAAATGATTAATTAAGATATTTTGAAGTATAACACAAGAAAATAAGTTAATGGTCTTACGAAAGAAATGACATATGTATAATATATCAATGTTTTCAGTTTTTTTTTTTACTAAATTTAATTCAATTTTCTTCCAAATGTATTTTTGAAAAGGAAAAATCTCAAATCAAAAAATGTACGAATCACATTACATTCTCCATTTTTTTCTCGACAAAGTTTCTGAATTTTTTAATGGTTAAAGCAACTTGGATAATATCAGCATTCAGAAATCAATGAGTAGATATGAATTCTATAATAAGACAATAATGCAATTAATTTTGAAACATGTTCTGTATTAAAAATAAATTTCTTTTATAACATTTTCTTACCAATTTCACACACATTTTTATTACAAGAGTTACTATTCTGCGTAAACAAATGTATTGCATAAAGTCATATTCACTATACAAATAAAAAAAAGAACTTCAAATTTCAATTCCTTGAATTATATTTTAAGTAATAAAGAACTTTAAATACAAATATTTTTTTTCAAATATATATATGTACTAAAATTAATTTATTCATTATTCAATACAACAATGCACTAATGCAATAATTCAAAGCCCAGATAATACAAAACTTGCAATGTATTTATTTATTTATAAAGGGTGTTTTTTTAGAGGTATAGAACTTTAAATTGCAATAAAACAACGATGTATTATTCGATTGACATGATTTTTTTTATTCGAAAGATAATCTTGTGGCATTACATTTTAAATATGATTTCTGGCATATGACTGCCACGGCTGGCTCGGATGTAGTCCAATCTGGACGTCCAATTTTCGATGACTTTTTCCAACAATTTTGTTTAGCGATGAAGCGCACTTCTGGGTGAATGGCTACGTCAACAAACAAAACTGCCGCATTTGGAGTGAAGCTAGTCCACAAGTGTATGTCGAAACACCGTTACATCTAGAAAAACTGACTGTTTGGTGCGCATAATGGGTTGGTGGAATCCTTCTTCAAAAACGAGGAAGGCTACAGCGTTACAGTCAATGGTGATCGGTATAGAGCCATGATTACTAACTGTTTCATTCCTGAATTGAACAATCATGATGTCCAGGAGCTGTGGTTCCAACAAGACGGCGCAACATGTCACACAGCTCGTGCCACAATCCATTTATTGAAAGACACGTTTGGTGACCGCCTAATTTCACGTTTTGGACCTGTGAATTGGCCTCCAAGATCTTGTGATTTAACACCGCTAGACTATTTTCTGTGGGGCTATGTAAAGTCATTGGTCTATGCGGATAAGCCACAAACGCTTGACCATTTGGAAGACAACATTGGCCGTGTTATTGCCGATATAGGGCCACAAATGTTGGAAAAAGTCATCGAAAATTGGACGTCCAGATTGGACTACATCCGAGGCAGCCGTGGCAGTCATATGCCAGAAATCATATTTAAAATGTATGAAATAGCTGCAATATGTAGTTATACAGAAACACGGTAAAGGTATTTATTCTTCTTTAAAGTGAATTACGTCTGATTATATATATATATATATATATATATATATATAATAAGTTAAAGCAACCAAAGAATTCAAAATCGGAATAACTCAATATTCAAAGCTCAATATTGGTTGTTATATAAAACAAACAGTAAAAAGAATATTGCAAATCAAATTAAAACTTAATAACGACTCTTTTGTAATATTATAATTTTTCAACCACGTTGCGAAATACTTAACCCTCTTCTCCCTATTTGTAACTCTTTTGGGCAGTGCTGTGCTTTTTGGCCATGCAAAATGAAATTATTAAAGTGAATTATATACCATAAGTAATGCAAATATCTGCAAGATATATCCATTTAAACCAATAAAAAGTTACACTTAGTGAAAAAAAGTTTTCATCGCGAAACCATGGCTCAAAATACAAGGCTCGTTGCCAAGAGTCCTTATGATGTTGTTTCAAACTGCAACGTTAATAAATAACCAATTAATCGGTTCATGAGAGAAATATTGCACAAAATGGAAGGAAGGAAAGAAAAGGAAAGTTATTAAATAAAAATTCAGCAAAAAAATAATAATATTATCATTAAAGGAGAAAAATAAAGCAATTATTTTTAAATAGAATCTGAAATCTGAACTAAAATATCCTTCAAAACCTTAATTGTGATTTGTTTTAAATAATGACAGCTGTGTTGCACGATAATGTTCAGATAACTTGTAATTCTTGACGTAAAGAATAAGAAATTAACGCTCTCCGAAACAAGCGTTTTTCAGTCTATTCGTCTTTTATTTCCTTTTAAAATGTATCTGAATAAATTATGCTGGTATTATCAAAAATTTGTTTACAAACTTAATTGCAGTATTACAGTATTTATACCGAAATTAAATAATATAAGGGAAAATAAAGAAGTTGGGAAATAAAAACTACTAATTCGAAAAATTTAAGTGTGGTTACATATATATATTTCCCATTAATTTCAAAATTAAAATTTCATTTTGAAAAATTTGTACATAATGTCGGAGATACGATTGTGTACACAGAAATAAATGCAACTGCGAATTAAATATGAAAAGGATGATTCGGTTATTTAATACATTTTTAATGGATTTAAAAAAGGATCATCTTATTATATAATATAATTAATATTTTATTTTATTTTAAATTGTAATGTGTTTATTTTTAGTTTGGTTTTTATTTCTTATTGGTTTATAACAAGTATTATTTACTTTTTATGCATTTTGAGAATTTTAGCATCGGTTCTTATGGTATATTAATCTTTTTAGGATACCTTGCATCAAAGATTTAAAATTAAATATGAGAAATGTTAAAACACACACAAAACACTTTGGAGGTTGATATAATTTTTTGATTCCTCAAGGTACAAAGAAATCAGCTTCTTTAAATATACTACCCATTACCGCTTATATAAACGTTATTTTCTTTTAAATAAGAAATTTATTCTATTCCTCCTAATTTCAATGTCAAATGAATTTTCAGCTTTGTATTTATATTAAATTGTGCGAAAACTAGATTATAACAGACATACACATACCTAGTTTATATTTTCCTAATCCATATTCACTAGCTTATATTTACAATAGAGCATTTTTTGTCTAGCTTTAAAAGCTAGACAAAAGCTAGAGCTTATCAGCTCTATATATTAAATTTTCAAAACGCACGATCATACAGAGTAGACACTTAGATATTCAGTTTAAACTGACATCGGAGCATTTGTTTTGCTTTAAAAAAAAAGAGTGTTTAATGCGCATGTAGTATTCTTGTAATTCACACAAAGGTATTCTTACTTTAAGACTAGCTTCAAAGCAGTTACTCAATTACTAAAATTTGAGGGTTTTTTAATGTATATATATATATATATATATATATATATATATATATATATATATATATATATATATATATATATATATATATATATATACACTCAGGAACATTTAAAATAGCGACCCAAGTAGAAAGCATCGGATTGAAATGAAATTTAATACACATAATGACACAGATGAGAGATTCACTTGATCTCAAAAAGAAAACAATTAAACGAATACAGGGTGTGCAACGACACAAATACTGGGCAACTTCAATAGCGCGTTGAACCACCTACAGCTGCAATACATGCCGCCACACGGTCCGGCATTGTGTTGATTAGACACCTTAAGATATCCTGAGGCAGATGGGCCCACAAATCTTCAACAGCCAACTCTAAATCATGTACAGAGTGACACGATGGCATCTGCCGTTTTAGCCGATCCCACACGTGCTCTACAAGGGACAAATCGGGGGAGCGGGCCGGCCATGGAAGAGTCTGAAAATGACGGAGGAAGTCTTGAGCAACTCTTGCTGTATGCGGACGAGCATTATCTTGCATGAAAATTGCCCCTGGGAGACGATTTAGGAAAGATCCTACATGGGGTCGAAGAATATCATCAACGTAACGTTGGCCCGTTAAGGTTCCACGCATCACAATTAAAGTGGACCGGCTATCATAGGCTATGGCCCCCAGACCATTACACCAGCTGTGCGGGCAGTGTGACGTAGAACAGTGTGGGGGGAATTGTACCGCTCACCAGGGCTCCTCCACACCCGTACACGGTTATCATCTGTCCCCAAAACAAACCGGAATTCATCACTAAACACAACCTTTTGCCAATCTGTGACATTTCACATTGATCTTGCTTGGCACCACTGTAGACGCAGTTGTCGATGTTCCGGTGTTAGAGTGCACGGAAAGGGCGCTTGGATTTAAGATTTGCTTCTGCAAGGTGTCTGGAAATTGTTTGTGGAACAATTGCTACGCCTACGTCTGCTCGTATCGTTGAACGAGTCACTGTGGGGTCCATAAGTGCTTGCCGCACGATCCTTCGATCCTCTCTCCACGTGGTCTTCTTGGTCGCTGCAGACCCGGTTTTCCGCGCGTGGGTACCTTCTCGTGTCCACTGCTCCCAACAATTTCTAACGGCACACTCCGAACGATCCACCTGGCCAGCAACGCAGCGCGTCGACCAGCCCGCAGTTTTCATCCCGATGATCAGGCCTCTCTCAAACTCGCTTAACTGTGAGAAATGTCTTCTAGCACGTTTACCTGGCATGTTTCGCTACCAAAGTCTTCCTACAATCGGCGGGTAATAGTCACGTTTATGAATCTTCGAATTTGCTCTGCCCCTCTTCCTGATTGTAGCGCCACCTCGGCGTGTATGAGCATGCATATTGGCACAAAACTTGGATCATTTGCATATCACATTTCACTGTACTTATTTGCAAAGTTTCGCGATTGTACTTAGCTTCCTTCTTGGGTCGCTATTTTCAATGTTCCTGAGTATATATATATATATATATATATATATATATATATATATAAATTAATCTTAAGTTATTCTAAATTGCTATTTAGAATGTTCTTGCTTCACATATACAACATAGTACATAGTTTCAGCACGGTATAGCACGTATCCCAAATGTGAAATCTTTGCTACAAACATTTTAATGTTGACTAAATTTCAAGGAATACAAACCTGGATCTCCAATTTTAACAGTAAATCTATTGTTTTTATACTTTGAATCATACTTAATTTAAAACTCTAATAAAAACCGTAGTAAAAATTATTTATCATTTTTTTTTCACTAATTAAGTCTATTGTCGTCCTATTTTACATACACATTATTAAAGTTTTTTCTTTTTAGTATTAATCGGATGCTCAATTTTTAATTAAAAAAATCCTGCTTGCAAGTAGAAATTAAGCAAAATTTCATTTCATATTATGAGGAATATTATCTCAAAAGTAATATGTTTTCGATCTTCTTTAATTACTATTTGGACTGAGGTAGTCATCATGGTCCCATTTCCAGTGGAATTGTTAATTCGTGTATTATTCACAAAAGATCCACTAGTATATTGTCTGATACATGTTAAATTAAGTGAGATTCAAAGTCTTCATGTTAGAGTAGTGTGGAAGTTTAGAGAGTAGGGTGCTATGTCAGATGTTCAACTCCTTGCTTGACAATGGTTGAGTATAACGAGGTCTGCCGATTAGCCTTCGAGTAGCTTAGAAAATATGACCACTCTAATTAATCAATACTACTAGAGCGACTTCTAGTTTAGTCAAGGGACCATATAAAGTGATAATGAATAGTTAATAAAAGGATATTATTGTCCACAACACTACTGAACTTGCACCATTAAGGATAAACTTCCAATACAAGGGCTTTAATTTCAAATAAATCATGGTATTTACAATGATTTTGCATGTTAATTGAATCTGTCACAGATTAAAGAAAAACACTAAACATTCTGATTTTAAATATATTTCCAATGTCCTTTCTTTACTTATGATTTATTAAAATTGAGACCCCATATTTCAAAGAAGGATTTTAATTTGCACACAATCCTTTTCAATTTTATATCTAGAAACATGAAAATAATAAATTGTATAAAATACTTAGTACAATTACAGAAAAAATAAATAAAATAAAATAAAAATATTTACTAGCAAAAGAAAAGTTTTGCAATTTTAAAACTGTATTTTAGAATGAAATTAAAATCCCCCCTTTTTTTCATTTTACTTTAAATTTATGTAAAACAATGACGTACTTGTCACTGAAAGTTAAGAAATTATTATCTTTTATGCACATAAATTAAACAAAAAATCTTAGAGTTCATGATTAAGCTATACATTTAAAATTAAAAGCTTAAGACAACATTTTTCTTTCTTTATTTTTTACATAATATTTAAAAATTTGTTAAGTCTCAAAATCTCTTTTAAAATATCCTCATTTCCACTTTGCATTCTTGCATTTTGTGATTATTAAAAAAATTTAAAACTAAGTATGCTAGCACGTACTCAGTTTTCCCGTTTTCCGAAAAGAAGGCACTGATATAGATACCTAAGCTTAGCCTCAAGTATTAGAAAACGTTTTCCGAAAAGAAGGCACTGATATAGATACCTAAGCTTAGCCTCAAGTATTAGAAAACGTTTTCCGAAAAGAAGGCACTGATATAGCCTCAAGTATTAGAAAACGTTTTCCGAAAAGAAGGCACTGATATAGATATCTAAGCTTAGCCTCAAGTATTAGAAAACGTTTTCCGAAAAGAAGGCACTGATATAGATACCTAAGCTTAGCCTCAAGTATTAGAAAACGTTTTCCGAAAAGAAGGCACTGATATAGATACCTAAGCTTAGCCTCAAGTATTAGAAAACGTTTTCCGAAAAGAAGGCACTGATATAGATATCTAAGCTTAGCCGCAAGTATTAGAAAACGTTTATAAAAAAACTACATTTTTATGCTCATTAAAACTGAAGGAAAATTCAGAGCAAAAACTCATACCAAAAGGTATTTAAAAGTAGCAAAAACATTTAATTTTATTACGATAATGAGTATTAAATTATTATGTGAAAATTGTTTGAAATTATGACTAAGTAAACTTTAAAGTAATCAGTGCTTTCAAAAAAATGTAATATATAAAACATGCCAATGGGGAAAAATATATACTGAACACGTTGGCAAAAAGTCTATTTCATTCATTCATTAAATAATTGAAAGAAACTTTCTAAGATTTACTACATCAAAAACTACTTTGTTATTATATTAAAAACTACTACTTGGAGCTACCTAAGTTTAATTCTGGAAGAAGGGAAATACTTTTTAAAAGGAGGGAACCCTTTACTTCTCATACCTGGATTCCTATTCAATTATATTTAAAATATGGGTTACATACATTTTTTTACGTATTAAAACAGAAAAAAATTTAGAAATGATTATATGATCTATTTTTATTCAGCTAGTATCAATAAATGAAAAAAATCACGGTAGATGAAGCATTTAGAGACATGATAGAAAAATATAATTTTTATGGTTAAATTAGTATCTTAATAAACTATTCTTATAGCATATTTAATAACTAAAACTTAAGAAAGAAAAAATTAAAAATTTGTTTATTGAATATTGTTATAAGTTTTAAATTTCTGAATCGGTTAATATTTTAATTTAAATCACTTGTATGTATCCGACAGCAATTTACCTAAATCAACAAAAAATAAATTTGTGAAACTATCTCGTAATAATTAAAGGTAAAATGCAAAATAATAAAGACCTAATGATTAAAAAAATAATAACTATTTAGTTTTTTGCAAAGTGTAGGGCTGTAGTATGATAAATCCGAAATGATATTAATTAAAACACGCACTTCTCTAAGCTATTTAAGAGAACACTTTGGTTAATGCTCTATTAAAATCAGATTTGCAACATGTCTATAAAAAATTTACCTCTAAAACGGAAATATGTAAAACTGATAAATTTAATAAAAACAAAAATAAATGAGCCTAGTTGCTAAAAATAGAACCTTGCAATCATTAATTCTCTGCAAAACATTAAAGTGAACATTTTAGCTTTATTTGATAAATAAACAACAACAAAAACAAAACGAAAAACAAGTTAGTATATATGATAAAAAATTTTAAAAATTTATAAATGGGAATAATTTCATTTTTTCTGGAAATTTTTATTTGCGTTATCCTATAGAGTGAAAGATAAAAATATTTCCTATATATAATTGCTCACACTAAAATTAACACGAGGTTTAATAATTCGTATTTCACATATTTTACACAATTAAGTTTTTTTTTAATTTAATTTATTTATTTATCGTTTTTAGTCTGAAGTTATAATCTTTTAAATCCCAAGGTCTAATAATTATAGTTGAATTAAATGGATAAATTTAAAAAACTTAAAACATTGCATGAAAGAAGTTATTGTCAGTATGTGGAAAGATGAAACACAAAGCATGGGCAATCACGCATCTTCAAAAATGCAACACCGCCCAATCTTATTCAAATATTTCTGATTTCCTTTTCTGTTCAAACCATTGAACAAGTATTCAGTTCAAGGATTTTTTTTAAAAAAATTGTTAGAATTCCATAAATTTGTTCAAAGCGGATATATGTTTCAGTTATATATATATATATAAATGAAGTGGTTTTATGTCAGAACACTACAATCCAGCACTTTTCTGTTCTTAAGCCACTGCTTCATTTGCACTGCAGCAAGCACAATGGAGGCTTACATTTTCGTCATTTCAATTTTTCTTTTGACTGCTGGTATTACATTAGGCAAGCAGGATAATGGATACAGCTTAGATAATGGTAATAGTTCTACTCGAAATTCCAGAAAGTATGATAACTTCTTCAATCCAGTAAATTTCCCAGATAAGAGTACTCCTACAGAAGATACCAGTAAGCCAATTTACTCCGATGCCGGTTCAGATGTTGCCAAGCCTTCCCGAGAAGATGAACAGGATCCTGGATTTAATGTGTACAAAGGATATGACAAACCTCCTAGTTTTGACCAAAAATACTATCCAGCCATCAACAGCTACAAAGGATATCCATACTACCCCAAAGGAGGATTTGATAACATTGAAGATGGTGGCATTGCCTTCCCTACTGAAGAACAATTGATGGAGATGATGATGATGATGAACGCCATGAATAAACTGCAGATATCCCCTAAGAAAGAACAAGGATTCCTCGCCAAGTTGATGATGGACCCCAAGACATACATGTTGGCAGCTATTATTCCTCTAGTTATTATGGTTGCATCTTTTCTTCCAATGCTCGCCAATTATATGATGTCCGAACCAAGCATGCCATCAGTGATTACAACAATTGCCAACAGCAAGATGGCCCGAGCCGTAAGAGACAGTGATCTAGCTGAAAGAGTTTTGGAAAATTTGATAGAATTCGGATCCAAAGTTCTGGATGGTGATGAATGCATCCAAAAAGCAATTTGCGAGATCGCTTTAAGTCAAGGTGGCTTGGAAAATATGAGATCAGTTGCACATATTACGAAACGGATTGGCAAGGAAGAGTGGCTGAAAAACTGGGGAGCTAAAGAACTTGTTTCAGCCTTGGAAACATCTAATTGTGACAGTGTATGTGTCAAGAAAGTCTCTACTAAGCAACAGTAACTATATTTTAATTTCTTTGGTGAACTTTTATCCTATTTTTAAATTCAAAAGAACTATTATAGTTTTTAACTAATTTAAAATTTCCCTATCTATGAAAATATGACAGAAGTATGTTGTTCATTATTTTTTGATGAAAATATGAAATTAACTGTTTGAAATAAATGCCACATTTTATTTTTTAGCTTTGACTTGTGAATATATTTAATTGTTATTATACACATTTTCCATACATAAGTTTAGCCATTAACAATGCATGCAAAAATTGCACGAATACCATAAATGAAACATAAATTTAAGCAAGATTAATTCTAATTTTGTATTGATTTTATTAATGAACATTAATTTCTGACATGAATAAAGTGATTTGAACTATAAATCTAAAATATCGCATCAGTTACATTGGATTTAATATTTTTAAAGCACATGGCAGATCTTTTTATTAATAAAAATTATCCGATGTTTTATTAGTTACGAAACAGTATGAAAAGTAAAGCCTGATTCCAAGCAGTAAAATAATAGAGTACCTTAGAATTTTTAAAAAATACTTTTCTATTTAACTTAAAAATCCAAATTTGTACCTAAACACCTCCACAAAATATGTGTTTAATAAATCAGTAAGCTAAAAGGAATTGATATAAAAGAATATTGTTTTTCCATATTTGTAACATGAAGGAATAATATGTGTGTTTATAGAATTAACTGTCGATTTTACAAAGCAAAATATTTTTCTGGTTCTACATTTTTCTTAAACTAATTTATGAATAATTTTAAAAAAATATTGCCTAAAAATTCCTACTTTATTTTTAATTGAAACCAAGACACTGTAAATTAAATGTAATATTAATAATGCAAAATATATCTAATAATTTTTAACTCTATTTAAAAATGAGCTCTCAATATTCTGTAAATTAGTTCAATTATTTTTTCTCCTCGAAATAAGGAAATTTCACTTCGAAATAATTTGAAATCTCTATAAAATTATAGTTGAAACGAAAAAGTGTGTTATTTGCATGAAAATAACAAAAAATGAAATTTTAAATTGTATTTAATTTGACGGTTCTGTTAATGGAAAAGTTTAATATAGAATTGTAAACATAAATAGCATATATATCATAAAAAAATTCATATAATGCAAATAAATATTTTTTAAATTTTTGAAAACTTTAAAACTAGCAAGAAAAAAAAAATTGCATCTTAAAATAATAATATTTGTGTATTTTATAAAACACTACCATAAGTGCAGAGATTTTATATATCTCAAATCCAACGGAAAAATCAAACTCAATAATAAAAAAACATTCTTAAAATACCTCTAACGAAATTTTTTACGTATTTAAAAATGCTATAAAATAAGTATAAGATGCCATCTCTCTTAAGCTAAAAAAATGCATAAACTGTCCTTCTGGTAAGTTTCCGGTATCAACCACACGTCAACCTCATGCCAATCCAACACATCATATACCCCGATCAGTGACGTCTGAGCCCATGTTGCCATTCCCGATCACAAACTTTTCAATTCTCGTGACAGAAAAAATCAAACTTCTAAAGCAAATTACCCAAGCAGAAGAACGATGGAAGGTAATGATAGAAATTGGGTATCGTAGAAGTTGATGCCTTGTGTGCTGCTTGCGTTTATCTACCAAGTTCAGGGAACAAAATAAATAAAAAAAATCCTCCTAAGTAAACACAGAAATCCGCCCCGGGATAAGCTGTGTCTCGTCTAAGGGCGGCGTTGTTAAATCTGGTCAGTTTCATGGGCGCGCGGTCATGCGTTCACTTAAAATTGGACTTTCATTTAGGGCAAAAGCAGCTTCAACTTTCATTGATATTTTCTTGCACGGATAGAAAAATAACGACCATGTACTTATCTTGGAGGGAGGAAGGATGGTTATATAGTGAAAAAAATGTAATGATACGATGCATAAATGATTTACAATGCATGCGAAAATAAATATAGATTTCCGCGTTTTTGAAAAGAGACATGTGCTAGTTAATGAGATAGGAGATTTTAACTACTATCTTACGCAGAAGGTAGTAGAGAGAGTGAGAGAGAAAGAAGGCTGTGATATTGAAATAAAGAGATATTTTTCTATTACATAAAGTGTAAAATATTATATAATATTTTGTTATCATCACATTTTAATATACGTATATAAAAATGATAATGCATATTTTATTATTTATCGTTTTAAGTCTCATAAGGAAGCGTAGTAAGATTTTTTTTAAAGAAATGAAACTAAGCAAAATAGAATTACAGGACGCAACGACATGTCTTTTTTTGTCTTTTTGTCAGTGAAAATATAATGTAAATTGGATAACTGTGAGGAACTTTCTAAAGGATGCGTTTCAGCCTAATTTTCTGAAAAAGTCAAAGCATATGACATCGAAAATTGATTTAATAAGTTACAACACAGCTGCATTTTTTTTTAAAAAAACCTTTCTTAATGAAAACAATTTTAATTTTGATTACATATTTTCGTTTTTTGCTATTGGTAATATAATACAGTGTTATTAATTATTTAGAAGATAAATAAAAAAATTATCTAAGGTTATTTCTAAAAATATTGATATGGTACATAATATGTAGGCAATCAAGAAAATGCACAATAGTAAATGAGAATATGAGACTTATAAGATTTGGTTATTTGGTTTGACTTAAACAGATAATTTAAATTTTGAAAGTAAAAAAAAAAGAAAGAAGTTGCAATGTACCAATAAACTTAGCAGATTGAGATACACAAATAATCACACAGATTTTACTAAACATAATTGATTTATGATTAATATGCAATTAATAATTCACTTGCAACTATTTTTTGTGATAAAGGAAGTTATTTCATACCCAGTTACATCAATATAAATTAGTTTCGTTAAGTTTGTATATTAGTTACATTATCAACATCATATTAAAAGTGAATAAGAAATTACTTTGGAAAGAGATCACAAAATAATTGATGATCAATGTAACCAAACCAATATTATTAGAGGATTTTTTTTTATTTCCACACTAACGAGATGCTTGAAACGAAATTGACATTCTGCATCAATAATTATTCTGATAAACCAAAGCTTTTGGGTTTTACTGGAACACTTATTGTTAAAACATTAACATGTTAAGCAGTCATAGCTTAAGTATTAAAATGTTTTATAATTATTGGCAGACATAAATAACTATTAGCCATTTTTGTGTTAAGCTTTTTACTCATTCATTAAAACAAAATGAGCATAGAAAAAATTAACCACATTTAGTAATAATGAAATCTTGAAGGAATTAGTAAATATTTATTCTTATCAAGTTTAAAACACAAAAAATATCTAAATCTCATATTGCTTTATCTCTTTTAAGAATATAAATTTTGTTCTGTAACGTGAAATCGCGTAATTCCGCGTGAGCATTTTGAAATAAAATA
The DNA here is from genome assembly GCA_019973935.1 of Trichonephila clavipes. Lineage (NCBI taxonomy): Eukaryota > Metazoa > Arthropoda > Arachnida > Araneae > Nephilidae > Trichonephila > Trichonephila clavipes. The sequence continues at coordinate 161,680 of BMAU01008863.1, forward strand.
TTACTATTTGAATATGATGGTAGCTTTTTGATTACAACTTTTAAATGACAGATCAAGTTTTCGAGCTTAATAATCAGTCAAAATATCCTTGATTGAAACAAAAAAATCATCCAGAAATATTTACGCACGCATTCAGAAAGATTCACTTATGGGAACATAATCTTAAATATTCAGTATAAGTATTTCATTACAATGCATAAAAATGATAAAAGAACAACATTACTGTATTCTTTATTTTGCCTATTACAATTAAAATAGGATTATAAATAGAAGGGTGAAATGTAATTTAGAGTCATATATTTAAAAGTTATTACTACTTTAAACAATTAATTGGCTTTTCTTTATAATTTAAGACCGCCTAGTACATCAGGGATATCAAAATAAAATTGAACAAATTGTTATCAGTGTTACCCAGGAAAACTATTTAGTTACTACTTTTATCTTAATTATTGTGTATAGAACCATTAATTGAATGTTCCATAAAACAAATCTAAGAGCTGAGATTATTATCAAACTAAGACTTTAGAATTAATTGTATGTAACTCCATTAGCTGTAGATATATTTTTTAATGTTTACAGTAGAATAATAAAAATGGCTACACATATGGGAACTTGTGGGGTTTACACGGTTATTAATCGCGAAAATACTTTCTCATTTTACAAATTTGTGTAGAATGCAGCTGAAAGAAATATCCTTTGCTTTGTATTGTCTTGTTCGCTTCTTATAATGGGTATTCGATTTCACGATACTTAACATCATCACGAGGAAAGAGAATTTCATTTAGAAAATGGCAACACCCAACAAGAAAAAGAAATGTTCTAGAACAAATCCACGAGCAAGAAATCATTCGTTTCTGATTTGAGATTTCGATCTACAGCTTCTGACATGAACTCGCTCGGCAGTGCAGTCTGCTAACGATGAAGTAACGATAACGATGAATTGATCGATAATGATAAGTTCCTTTCGTGATAAAGAGATAAATATCGAAGCGATTTCTGTCGCTTTTTGCGATACAAATCAAAAGAGTATTTCGTGAGATAAAGACAAAAGAAATTCAACTTCCGAAATGGAAATCATTATCACCAGAGGAAATCACTGATGCATTTCATCGTAAACATAAAGATTCACGTAAGAATAATTCTCTCTCGTGGGCATTAATCGTTATTTTTAATCGATATCAAAACTTGAAGTATCTTTTAGAGTGCTACACCCTAAGCATTAGAAAATTAAATCCAACGTGGGATAAATTTATTAAGGAAAGGTTTGTTTCTTATTTATATCTTTTCATGCATGTTGGTAATTGATTACAATTTCTAGTTCTTTTTTCCGATATATTTACAATTATCTTTCTTTTGGATGTAATTGCAGTATTGGTTCTCTTCTTTGATATCGATTTCCGCAGTTTCATAACAGATACACGGGGACGATTTCGACTTTTATTCAATGATTTTCAGTATAAATCATTTTATTATGATTTTGACTCGTAATGTGTCGGAAACTATATGATTGGTTCATAAATAAGACACGATGAAAAAAGGTTTTCTTATTCCTACTTTGATCAGAACTTTTATAAATATTGGTGCTGTTTTTCAGGAAGTATGAAAATATATGTATTTTCTACTTGTGTAATATATTTTTGTTCTAAAATGCATATTTTTGTCTAAATATAATATCAAAATTTTTTTCAATATATGTTCTTATGTTACTCACACAAATATAAAAATGAATGTAATCATTTATCAATATATTTTTGTGAGAATATGTTTCAATCTATAAATCTTATATCATTACTAAAAGATAAAACTATTGACATATTTCAATTTGAGTTACAATTATACGAATGAATGCCTATATTTTTTTTTGTTTGGATGTAATCTAACATTCTCTAAAACGCAAAGTCTAATTTACTTAATTATATAATTGTTATATAATCAATTTATACATAATGAGGATAAAAAAGAAGTATAATAATGTATGTATGTGTGTCAGCTCTAAATAATATGTTCTAAGGCTACTACTACGGGAGTAATATGAGCACTGCATACCCTTCTAAGACCTGTTTTCCACCTCTAAGTTTTCTTTGAACTTCTTCATAGTCACATGCGACATCTATTCTTCTGTCAGTGCTTCTTAGAACAAAGGGATGATGTTGAACCACCACGCTGTTCACAAACGTTCCATTGCCCTGAAAAATAATTTAAAATTTATATAAACCTTTTAGTACTATAAAGTAGTAGCAATGTATAATGTGCTTTGCAAAATTATTATTGAGTTTGCTAAAACTCTTTATGCGACATATATTTTATTTTGTTCAATTATATATCTTTTTACAACTATTTAAGTCCTCTTACGAGGTTGGTGAAAGGGGAATGGAGGTGGAAAGGCCCAACCACTCTCAGAGTTTACTCCTTGAAAATTGGAGCCAAATCGCATTGTCACCTGTATGGTGCTTAAATCTGTGGCTAACGACAGGCGTAAAAGCTAGCCCTTCGCCACGATGAACTTCATGGGCCTCGATATGACATCACTTGATCTGGTGGCATTAGTAACAACAACATAACTATTTAAAACAGAGCAAGAAAAAAAAAACAGACTGCATGTTTATCTATTTAAGACAAAAAATTCTAAGATATTTGTAATACACACCATTGCTGAGTAACGCAATATATCATCTGCGTTTACTTTCATTTGAAAATGTGATTCACACAATTTCGATTTATATAATTGAATAGTTGTTATATATATATATTATTTTCAAAGGTTACAAATCAAGTATATTGTTAAATACTGACGTGTGATTTCTTAAAATTTTTTTCTTTATATATGCTCAATGTATACTGAAATTCGTACTTCTATTTGATAAATTTTTGTTTATAAATGGGGAAAACTGTTGTTTCTTATGCCACCTCTTTGACGTTGTCAGATCGAGAATCTTGAAATGTATCATGATAAAGGGCTAGATTATGCGCCTGTTGTTATCCGTAGCATTGAGCACCACGCTGGTGACAGTACGATTTGGCTCCTTTCTACACCAATCTTGAGGGAAATCTTCCAAGGGGTGGTCAAGGCGCTCCCATCTCTTTCCCCTTCCATCAATCTCACGAGAGGACTTGTGGCTCGACGCTATTTAAAGTATCCCAAAGCTGCGAAGGCACTATACATTAACAAACATCCATGGCTTCTCTGGCATTCGAACCCAGGCCCTACGGCATTAAAGTCAGCGTCGCTAATCACTATACCGGATGGGTGGCTAAACTAAACAGATAAATTATTAATCCATCTATTATATCAAATCTTCAATATTGTCTTATATTATTGCTGTAATAACAATACAAATTGGTAAAATTTATTACTTAAGTAATTTATGTAATATTTCAAATAATTTAACAATATTTAAATAACTGCATTATTATATGCAAAATGTGCCTATATACAATTTAGTAATCAATCTGAATAGCTAAGTTCAGTTCTTTTATATATATATATATATATATATATATATATATATATATATATATATATACAGAGAAAGAGTCTGCTCTTAACCTTCTCCGCATATACATTTAGGAAATCATTTACAATTCTATTGTAGAATCATGAAATTTACTAAAAAAGGCGAAAGACCTTGAATAACATTCTTTTACTCAATAATCCATTCCTTTACATATATTTTTATTCCCCGGTAATATTTTAAATTTTTTAAGGCAATTTGGAAAAAATTACCATATTTTTAAACCGCATTTGAAACGGAGCATGAAGCATAGTTTTGCACAAAAGAATTGAGAATCAATCACATCGTCACTGATCCTGAACATTCAGTCAACTACCAACTCCTTGTTGAGGAATTGCTGTCTTCTCAATAAAATACAGCAAAAAGTGAAAAGAATCCATTACATATAAATCAGAGCCTCGGGGTAAAATAGGCTTATAGGAAAATTGAATGAATATTTATAAGGAAACAAGAATATGACATAAAAACAATTACGCCCAAACCCTCAAAGAATTTCGGAATTTGAAGATTGACGAACTCGTATTTGGTGATGTGAGGCTTTTTAAGAACTATCAATATCAATTCAGAAAAATGATTCAGTGCTTTCAATCTGTGTCCTATGTAAATCGTACGAATGATAGATTGTCACTATCTTTCAATGTATACAATGCTCAGTGAAAGTATATGCCTTTGGGGGAAACTAATTTAAGCAATTTCTGGAGAATGTGAACTATAGAAAGCTTGTAAGGAAGTGTTCTGAAGGAAGAATATAAATAACTTCATGGTCATTTTTTTTCTTTTTCTTTTAGATAACGCTTTAAGAAACGGATCTCTTTTTTGCCGGTTTTGCATCAAATTTGCGTGTGGTTCTATTGGGTTTTTTTTTGTCATCGTTCATCTGAAACATATTTGAATGATATGAAAGAAATCGAAAATTAGGACAATTTTATGGGGAAGAACAAGATTTGTTAAGAGACAGCTGAAAGTGATTTGACACAAAGTAAAATCCACCAGAAGCTCGATGAACCGAATATTATTTTAAAAATTAATGTTCTTTCTTCTAAAAAAAGAACGACGAAGAATCCCGGAAGTTTTACATTTAAACTATGAACTTCACATAAAAAAAAAGATTTCAACAATCTACTTTCGCTCATTATTTCTTTTTGCTGCTACTGTTTTTTTTTTTGAAAAATTTCATGCAAATTTTAATTTTATTTTATTTAAGTTTTATTCCACATGCAATACCTTTCGAATAACATAAAAATCAATATTTTGTAAAGAATATCTTTCAAATAGCATATTTCAAATGTGGATTAAATTGAAGCGAAATATTATAGCCCCCAAACAGAATTTTCTTGAAACATAGTTGATGTCGAAAGATGGATCAATCAGGATATTATTTCTTAGTCGTAAGTTTACGCAACAATGCATAATTTTACTTTAATATGATTTAGAACTATTTCATTCGAAAGTAATTCAGTTATAATGTTTATAACATTAAGTATTTTCTTTCACAGTTCATCTCTTGGTGGAGTGGTTAAGCGATGGGGTGTCGACTCAGATGTCATTTGGCCAAGGTTCCAAATTACGAGATCCGTCGCCAATAGCCGTCGTGTAGCTTTATAGTGTGACATTAAAATAATTATCTCACTTATTCTCACAATAAATCAACAATTCTCACATTTCTTACTAATATTAAATGTAAACATTGAAGGTTTTAATGAAAACTATTTACAACTCATATTAAAGTATCCGAATGCTTCCATGTGGAGCTTGTTAAACTAGTATGCTAAAGCATAACAAATGTTTTTAGGGAACTAATATGAATAAATATTAATATTGAATCACAACGGATTTTAAAATAAATAATATGAATTTTACAAAAATCGTAAATAAATCATTTTTATTGAAAATCTCATTTTGATGTGTTCGTATGCCTAAAAATAATTCATAAGCATAGAGAAATACTCATTTACTTTGAAAAATTTTCATTGTATAAAAATCATTGAAAAATTAGTGGTCCAAATATTTTGGAAATATAACATACAATATGCTATTTAAGTAATTAAATTTAAATCTACTTTTTTAAAAACATTTAAACCATTTAAACTGTTCGTGTTTATTTATTCAATAGCTAAAATAAGCTTTTCACAAGATATTTTAGAAATATATATAAATATATATATAAAACAATTTAAATATTTCATTATGTTTTAATTAATTTGGAAGAAACGGTAAAAAGAAACGTATACATTTTAAAGTCTAATTTCATTTTCATTCCTAATTCCATTACTTTTGATAACAAACCTTCGCTTTATGTAACAAATAAGAAAAACAAATTACTATATTATTTACAAAGTAATACAAATTATCCCCTAAATGCATCATTAATGATTTCTTTACATTTTAGTTAACTACTTTGAGAAGAAAAAAAAAGGATTGCATTCTCTCTGATTGTTTTTAAAAATTTATAAATTGAGAATGTTTGAAAGCGAAATTCTTTTTCTGTGCTTGATAAATACTTAATAATTTATTAACAGAAAATCACTTATTTATTTCAATGTGAATTTCAATTTCTGTTTGTTTAGTATACAAACATTTAGAAATAAATTGTTACCCATAGGATGAATACATTTACTGCTTACTATAAATGTGTACATGTTTTACTACTAATCCTTGGCATAAGTATTAATATATTTGTAAATATTTGTCTTTATGAATGAAATAAATTATACACCACATGTGTTTATTTCTTCAAATGTAACCAATTAAAAGGTATTTGTAACTTAATTACTTTTAAACGTTTTAGTATCATTAGAGTACATTTGTATGTGTACAATTAATTGGAATTCAAATAATAGGAAAAACATAAACGCATGAAATACTTATGAGACTATTTTAGGTTTCATAAGCTTTTTTTTAAAAATTATGACATTTATAATAAATAATTGAGAAACGTTATAAAACTATGCATATTAGAATATAGTTTAGTAAATTTACCTGTTGGTGTGGGAAGGAGACACTTCTTTTCATTTTTAGCCATCGCACTGAGGGGTAAGGTGGTTACATGAAGCAAGTTACTGGAAAACGCGCGTATGAAAAAAACTCACGCATTGATGAATTTTTTTAACGCCTTTCTGGATCACACATGTTTTATTTATTTAGTAAATGATTTAATATTATAATTATTGTGCATTACATATTTTTTAAATGTTCGTTCACTAGAACAAAGATTAATTTAGTTGTTCAGTTATACTCATTAATCTTGTGTGTCACAAAATTACAACTGTGACAAAGCGTACTCAAACTGTGGGGCGCCCCCCTTGGGAGCGTGACAAATATATGTGGGGGCGCGAGCATATTGAAAAGTTGAAAAAAGATTATTTTTAAAAATTATTAATTTACTGAAAGTAAACAAACAAAATACATTCTGACATAGTAAAAAATAAAATACACATTTACACTGATATAATACACTTAGAAATGTATCAGGTGCTACAGAATGTATTTTATAATTAATTTAGCAATACTAAATTAAGAACAAGTTTAATAATGACTAATAACCCCATGAGATTGTCATGCATAAAATTATGTAAAAATTCAACACTTATCTTCATAATTTGTACAATTTATAACTAATTTTTTAACTACCGATTAAAAGTTACGCTATTCGCTTCCCAATGTCAACCGTTTTCAACGTAGGCGCACGTTTGTGATGTATGGGGGAGGAATAAAGGAGCAAAAATAATGTATGAAATAAGTAAAACCTTTGCAAACATTTTCAAGGTCCGTTTATTGCATTCCAAAGCCTCCGGAATTATTTTATGAATAGCAGTGAAAAGAAAATATAGGACTTCGGAAAGACGTATATATGCGTCCGGGGAAATTACCGCTTTGGCTGAGCGAGACGTTTATGTACGCCAGTGGAACTGAAGTTGTTAGTCGTATCGTAGTTTTAGCGTCAAAGTATGATTGAATTCAATACATTGTTATTGCATGAGGAGGCCTGATGAAAATTATGATTGAATATTGAGTCGTGAAAATTGAAACTTTGAGAAGCAGTGGCGTACTCTAATTGGGTAAAGAGGAAGCACCAGGAGCTCCATTTTAGCATCTATGGCATGGGTAGGCCACTATTTTGTCTCCAGGGACACTTTGCGGAAGCTGAGGATATCAGAGGGCAGAATCATAGAAAAGGTATGGATTTTACCATAAATATCAATAAATATGGGTTTTATTTACTGTGCTAATTTCATATCATCTGTAGCTGTAAGCCCATTTAATTTTAGAATCAGTTTAATGAGACAAATGTACCCTATCACACTTTTCTAGAATTTATTTTGAAATTAAAAGTGAGATTGCTTGTTGAAATTCTCATCCAAGACTGTAAGTTAATGACAGCCTACTTGCATTTATATTTACTCTCGTTAAACGCCATACAAAAACATTGTCCCTTAAAAATGTATATTGAACAAATACAACATTTCATGTTTATTTGGTTTTCTGATTATTTTGGTAGGCCGCGCAAAAAAGTCTTCTTGGCAAGTGGCCCGCGTGCTGCTAGTTACCCACCTCTGCCTTGTGAGACTTTTTTTGCTATCAAGAGTCAGATGAAGTCAGGGCTATAGCAAAGTGAAGTGCGTTTTTACACCAAACTGTAAGTTTTAATTATTGCTTGCATTAAAATTGACTATATGTTGTATACTTACTACTGTGTACGTATTTTGTATAGAAATTGCTTTAAAATTAATTAAAATCTGATTAGTAAGCATATTCTGTACGTATGTATTGTCTGTATTTGTGATCTTGTACCAATTATTTTATTTATTTATTTATTATTATTATTATTTATTATTATTGTTTATTTTTTTTTATTTATTTAACATTTTCTTAAAAGTACGCACAATTGCCCAAGTTTTGAAAATGAATATTGCCACAGAATATAATTTTATAATTTATATAAAAAGCACTGAGTGTGTGGGAATGTAAATAAAATGTAAGTTAAAAAAACGAATACAGTTCAAGCAAATATGAAGCATTTACTGTAGTTTAAAATAAAGATAGACATTCTAAATAATACTCTGAAATGCCTTTTCTGTATCACTTACGCAAGTAAGATAAGTATCTAAATAAATTATCTGATATATACGAGTATGTTCAGAAGACGCTTTGTGATATAAAACGCCTTTTCATACAAGTCACTTAGTAACGGAACACAAAATTCTGAACATATTCAGCTAACTATTCCATGTGAAATGAATTAAGCTTCTTTCAAACTACAAATCTTAATTAGTACATTTAATGTAATGTAATTTTAATATACGTTTTTTTTTTGTCTGAAAGTTGACATTCATAAGTATATATAGCATAAACTTGTTACCCTACTAATTTCAAGAAATTTCCATGCATTACATTCAAATATAATTCTCCAGACAATTTTTTCCATAATAGTTTGCTTCAAAATTGATTGGATTAGGAACTGTGTACAGAATGTATCTTTGTAAAACTATTTCGATTAGTTTGAGAACGAACGCAATAGTTTCTGTAATAGATGATGGAAATCCTACAATATTTTACAGAAGTTGAAATGCAAACATTTCAGAAGACTGTCATGAAAAGCGGTTTAACATAGTTAGAGTATTAGGAGTATCAAATGAGACTAATACGCCGTAAAGTGCATAATCTATCAATGCTATTTTTAATAGATTATTATCAACTATACCACCTCAAATGATTCGATCTAACAGTAAATTTAAAGGAGCTTTTGAGTATGCACTGAGTACAATCCTTATGATTTGCAATTTAATAATAATAATTAATACTTATTTACCTTTCAATAATTGTTGAGTTTTATATGATATATAATCAAACTCAGTTACATATTATACATGAATATTTAAATGATCAGCTACCTATGGCATCTAAGCCAAGCACTAGGTTAAACCCCTATAAATAGTCATTTTACCGCCCCACCCAGTATAGTGGTTATGACACTTGGCTTGTAATCGAGTGTGCTCGGGTTCGAATCCCGTGTAAGGCAAGGGCGCATCTTCGGGAAAAGAAATCGAACTTTCGCTTGAAATGGATTCCCATCTCGCAAAGCAGTGAACCCCTACTGTTCTATGTGCTGGAGTCTTCGTTTGAAATAAAGTTTATATTCTTCTGAGTTTGTATATTGTATGTTTCTGTTCATCTATCTCTCGTCTTTCGAATGTATCCTAGGAGGAAACACACGACAACAACAATAGTTACATTTTATCACTTAGATTTTATATATAGAAGAATATATATATATATATATATATATATATATAAAACTTTTTTTAATCGAAATATTTTTAGTGATTTCAGACTGGTTAAAAGAAAGAATGAATATATGAATGGATTTAATAACTAAGCTCATTACAATGCAATTAACGTTGTAGCTATTTTCCTCACTTTAACGTGCATGCAATCGATGTTAGAAAATCCCTTTATTGTATAATTGTATGTCTATAAATGTTTACTTTATCGTGCATGAAGTGTTTTTTTTTTTTTTTTTGGGGGGGTTATGCTGATATTTGAATGTAAATACAAGAAGGAAAAATGGAGAAAAAAATTGAAATACTCGTTTTTAGAGGATTATTCAAATGGAATTTCTACAAAATTCGAAAAATTCTAAGATATATGAATTTGAATAGAACAGATGACTCTTCTATATATCAGTCATTTCGAAAGAAAAAGGAAAACACTTTTTAACAAAGAAAGAAATGCGACCAACTGCTATCTATTCTTGTTTTAACACCTGTTACTATGTTCAAATGAAGGTTTCTTTATGGTTAATTACATTTAGTTCATCTTTTTTGCAGCTGCCCCCAAGTAGCTTAGAATCAAGATACAGTGTACCATGCATATTTAATCAGTTCCTCCAAGCGAATTAAATGCATGGCATTTTCGAATTAGAAGTTTTAACACACGCATTTAATTCAATTTTACCCAGTAACTTAAAAATACTTCTTAATTGAAAAACGAGACATTTATAAGTATAAATAGTAAATGTTATTATATTCTTCTTTGATTTTTCACATGTTAAAAATTAATTCATTAATAAGTGGTGAAAATAATTTCAAAAAGCTTACTGAAATACTCCACATAGGTCACATCTACAACGAGTATTACCTTGAGTTATGAGAGATCAACATTGCAATCCAATTCTGACGTAATAATTAGTCATAGTGCTTCGTATAATGAACTATTGGTGAAAATTTTCGTATTTTAGAATTATAACTAATTGAGAGATGCTAATTGAATAATTCACAGACGTTTAAATCACACGAAAAATTCACCTAGTGGTACTTTATTTGAAAGTATAACTGAAACTATATACTTGTAATGACATTTTGTTAATTACTCCATGATAAAAATTATGGCAAAGTCCTAATTTTATAGAAATTATACACAATATATACTTTGGGAGGAAATCTGTTTATCTAAGTGCCCAGTTAACATAAAAATTAAGATAAAATTTTAGTATTCTGAATATATATATATGATGTTTGAATATGTGTGATTTTAGATAGTTGATTTTTGTCGAGGGGTTCAGATAGTTGGAGACTTTTTTTTTTGCTGGCCTAACCTACACCAGTGAGAGCAAATTAGGGTCTGCTTGCCTATATACTCCAGCCAGCTCTAGTCTGAGGTTTTAAAACAATACTATATAGAAATTTTCAATCTAAGTTTTTTTGTAAAAAGAAAAAAATATCATTTAGAAACGTGATTCATTCTTAATTTCTCCAACAGTTTCATAAAAATCTAAAAATATATTTTTTAAATCTGCAGCTTGATTTAGATGAACTGTAATCTTAAAATTTCCTTAAATAGCTGTTTTACTATTTCCCAAAATTTGAGTTTTACAAGTCTTTATTTCGAAATAAAGTCTCCCAAGAATGATATTTCATTTCCAGAAAGTTATGCAATATTTATTTCATGCCATGCATGTAAAAAGAGGATTTTTATCGACAAATTTTGAAAGATTTTATTCCAAACAAATTTACAGACAAGTATTTAATCTCAGAATCAGCACAATCTAGTTCAAATCAGACAATGGGCAACTATTAAAAATGCAGCGATATCTTTCTTCATCACAATAATGATAAAAATTTTACAAATTTACTGTTCTTTTAAATTTTACCGTATTTTGCACCAAAATATTTTATCCCATGAAAGCTTTTTCGGAAGTTCAAAATTTTCTAAAATACTTTGGTTTCTTTTTCGCATGGAGATCACTAATCTGAATATCATATGATCTTTGGTTTAATAATCTAAATGAGGCATTAAAAGGAATTGAGATACTCAAACCGAAAGAAACTAATGAAACTGACGGATACCGGAGAGTTACATTGGATTACAAGCTGAAGGGACAATTCTGAAGCAATTATTTCAATATATGTTCGTTAGGTGCAACGAATAACCTTTTGCAGATCCAAAATCACAACTTATACTTAATCCTGCGTAAACAGCCTATGAAAAAAGAGCTTTATGACTTTCCATTAATTACTAAGAATAGCATTTGCATTTATTTAGTGAGTCACACATTTATACAGGAATCAGAACGGACCAAAAACGTTTCGAAAACGCGGCTTTCAATGCAAGACTAAGATTGATACAACTTTAATCCATCTTCATAAGCGAGGGATTTTTCGCATTCGTTTCAATTTAGCAAAGTAACCACATTTTTATTGTCTCTTAGTCATCCAAATAAAACGAAACGAAATACTCCTTTTTTCTTGCCCATCGCAACATTAGACTTGCCTTTGATAATGGCTCCTACCACAATGGTTTTCTTTGTAGCAAGTAATTAATATTCAGACATATCCATTCATGATTCAATCAGCACAAAAGCCACAGATTGTAATCTGGGGTGGGCCTTTTGTGCCCAATCGTGGCCTGAGTTGTCAGATGTGAAGTATTGATTACCCTTACGTAGTAAGTTTAATTAAAAAAGAAAAAAAATGCCATACACAAAAGCATAGCTAGCTGCTGACTCTAAGAGATTGATTGGTTAGTAAGATGGGTATAATTAAGAATGCTTTGTTGGAAGACCAGGGAGAAAAATTTTATAATGAAAACGATATCGTATATCATTTTTGTTTTAGTCTTTATTTCATTTATTAGCTAGCTTTTTGGGAGTCCTTTGTTATTATTTTTTTGTGCTTTAATCATCCGTGGGAAAGTGGAACTACGTAGCGAGTGTACGTGAAGAGTATGGCTGTGCCTTTGATCTTCCATCTTGGTTAATGTCACAAATTGGACAGCTCTGTGGGTTTGAAAAAGAATTTCAAAAGCAAACTGTTGCTTACTTAGCATGCATTACCATTCGTAAAGTACAATTTTTTCCTACTTATAGTTTGATAAATTGTAATCTTCTTAAAAATAGTTTGTTTGTTAAGATAGAAAAAAATAACTACATAAGCAAAATATTCTTAATCAATCTTCACACATTTCAAATTAAGAAAGCTAAGAACCAACTTCTTTAGAAATTTTTTAAAAAAAACTTTATTAAAAGTAAACCTGTTTTTTCTATTTGATAGTTAATCTTTATATTGCTATTCGAAAATAACTTTGAAAATTCAATGAAAGATTATTCAATTGAAACTTAAATGTTGTTTTATACGTTTCTTTATGTAAGTTTAAAATTATTTTATTCGTTAAATTCTACATTTTAGGCCTACTATTACCGTATATTTTACGAAAATTAAGTATGCATTTTCTCTAAATTTTCTTTAACGCATATTCTATCTAAGAAGTGAAATGCCCTATTATATGTTTAACACATGAAATTTATTTCAAATGAATTCAGTGCCCAGGAAGTAAATTACAAATTTTTCACAAAAAATTATATCTAATTTTCAATCTTTTTTTTAACTGATAAAACAAATTATTCAATTATTTTACAAATCAACAAGGCAATGCATGTAAACAAATATTTTATTTTCTTCCAACATCAATATAATTATATATCATTTAATATATAAACTATAAATCCGAACACTAAGTATAATGATCAATCCTTACAAAATGTTCCAATAGAATTCCTGATCTGAAAATAAATAACGCATGGGAAATGGTTTCATATTGCTATATCAGTGCGTTACTCTGACAAAAACTTGTAACCTGTTATTATTTTACTACATCTATTTGCTCCGCACTTAATTCGAGTAAACATTTTAAGCAACTAATTAAAAAAAAATATAAAACACAAACAGCAACTCTGAGCATCAAACAAAACAAAACTCTAATAATTTATTTCTCAATACCCCCAGTTCATTAAATTAACAATACAAAATTATTCGCGTCTGAGTAGCACCCTCCCCTCTGAACTCCAACCCATATCACTGTCCCACTCAAATCCAAGCACCCTATCTAAAAGCTTCAAAATACAAAACGTAGGACGCACTACTCGTGGCATGGCAAACACCGCACGACATCGGCATTTATTTACCAGAGAACACATTTCCCAACTCGTGGTAATGAACATCCTCTTTAAAGTCCCTCCCCATCGATTTTAAAATTAATCCGAGTGGTATGGGCGGTATTTGGCGATGACATTCCAAGGGCCCTACTTGATGGATTAGCAGGACCAGCGAATTTTGAGAGAATTGCGCTAGAAAATTACGCCGAGTTCGGATGATTTCTCACGTCTGGTGCAGGCAAAATCACGCCGCTTTCCAACCCCTTTGGCACACTGGAAATTTGCATAATAGGGGGCTCCTGCCGTCCTCTGATTAAACGATTGCAATTAATGAATCCGTCTTAGCAGAGAATGCTTGGACATCGTGCATAACTGGGCGTGTTTGACCGAGTATGTGACGACTGTATGAGATGACTGTAGAACTGCCTGTCTTTCTCTCCTCTCTTGCTATTTTCGGGGTGCTTTGAAACAGGTCTTGGACGTTTGGCGAAATGGGCCAGCTCTTGATTTTAGGTAGGGAATAAGAGAATTTAATCGAGGTTTATGCGAACTTTAATTATTGATTGGGAATGGAAATTTTCTACATAAAAGGACAAAAACTTTTAACCAATTCTTTTCATATAAAAACATGCACCACTACTGATAATAATGATTTATTTCATAAAAAAAAAAATAATAGGTAATTTTTTTGTCATGTTAAAGTAATAAAATGTCGATATCTATTCATTTTTATTGCATGTGTAAATTCCTTGGTAAATAAATCTAATTATTCTCAATTAATTTCCCATAAATCTTGTAGATTGATTTTGTTAAAAAGTTTGCAACCAAAGTTGTACCAGAAATGCAGTTTCTATGTTTAAAAAAAATTTTAACGCTGTGTATGAAATATGCATAATTTCTTTAGCAGCTCAGCGAAAAAGCAGTAGTAGAAGAAAAAAAAGAACGATACAAAATTAATATATTCTACAAAAAAGATGAAACTCATTATCAAAATGAGTATTTGAATTATAATTACACTAAATAATTATTTCATAAATGTGTTTATATATATTTATAGTTTGATCATATAAGTTGTAAGAAAAAGTTGGAAACAATTTCAAATTCGTAGACATGTTTTTACATGTAATAGCAACTTCAATTAATGGTAGAGATATTTTTTTAGCAATAAAAAAAAAAAAGTGAAATATATTTTTTTAAATCCCAAGATAATCCCTCTTACGTTAACAAATTTAGTTTATTTTGAATATAGTTTCATAGTTATGAGGCAATACAAATTTTAAATTATTTGATAGTTATATGTATATAATGAATATTACCTCCGAAATGGCAGAATAACATTTCAAACTGGATACAAAACCTATTAAGACTGCATTCTATGAAAGCGGTAGAAGGCATTGTGTGTGTGTTAGAAGTTAAAACAAATTTATGTCTGATGTTTCAATGACATCTTAACATAAATGTTTTTGAAAAGTGCTTCTAAAGGATGATACGAATGGATTTTAAAAAATCAGCCACACAAAAACATAAAAAAACATTCTAGATTCATCCCTGTTTGTGGAAATATGCATTGACATATGTGTTACATACAACAATATTGATAAAATGAATAAATAATTCATAGGGTCAGTATAGTCCCATATGATTAATCGATTCTATTTTTGTTAGTGTCGTTCCACGAAGCAACACAAGAGCTATCCCAAACAGGTAATACATGTAATGAAAGCAAATAAGATCAAATAGGTCTGAATTAAAGCTCCAATCAATTCCTGATGCTAAAACAGAGTACCAATCAAAGGAATTGTATATACTTTTATATAACGCTGATTATTTTCCTTATTGTGTTTCATAGTTGACATAAATCTTGCGATGCAACTTTTGTTGAAAAGAAAATGCAATTTTTCATGCTAAGTAAAGCAAGTTCGAGACTTACATAAATGTTGCAAACATTTGTATATAGATGATGACCCCAGTCGGAAAGAAAGTTCTATGGAGGAGCTGCCTGTTATCTGCTATTCCGCCTGTTCAATCAAAGCCTTTAAAACTTTCCCTTTAACCTGAACAATATCATTGCGTGTTACATGGCATTCACTCATCTTCTTTTGTTCTACAAACCATTTGGTAGATCCAGCATATACAAGAAAACAGTTCAGAATCAGTTAGACTTCCAAACCACGAGCAGCCGTATTTACTCTTCAATTTCGAAGCGGGGGATGGTGAATTTCACATACACATCCCCCTTCTCACCTAAAGGTATAACCCAACACACCCGAAGACGCCTGACGAACATTTGCATGATGGCAGGAGGGGCTCTGGGCAATTAAACATCCTCCTGAAGCATGGCATCGCGCCATACATATGTAAAAGACGCCAGGGCATTTGGGGTTGAGGAAGAAAACATTACTCACTCTTCTCTACAGTCAAGAGCTGGATGAATGATATTTTGAGCGATGGTTGTTTGTCGAAGGAGAATGCAGATTATGGTAATGCAGCAGCGGGAAGGAAAGTCAAACAAAGCCAGTTCATCAAAGAGATAATTTTTTTTCTCCTGATGTTGGTTGAGTTCAATGTAAATAGAGAAAAATTTCTCTTATACGTACTATTTTCTACCCACGCTTTTAAATATCTTTTAGAATGAAATGAATTTTAATATGGTGTTTGTTTAACAAGCCACTGTGTCTTTTTGCGTTACGTTGTATAAATACGAATTTAAATTCATATTTAAGGCAATTGGGAAGATCTTGAACAAATGAGCTGAATCTTTTACTTGAGACTTGCAATATGAAATGTTCTAATATTTATGCAAATAAATATGGATTAGTTAATACAGTATTCCTATACAGAAGTTGAAATAGAGCATATTGCTTACCAAACATAATCGTTTATTTTAAATGTAAATTGGATTGTTTCAGATGTTTCAGATTTCTGACTTTAGGGAAATTCATTTTATGTGCACATGGTTTATAATGCTATGATCGAAAACATTTGAAAGTAAAATTTTGTTCTAATATCCCAAAAAATTTCCAAAGAATCCAATAAAATATTTCACATATCTGAATGGAAGCTCTTTTTTCTTATGTACCTGGAAAAATCAATGTCAGAAATAAGTCTTTAATTTGGGTGTGTGTGTGTTTGTTTTTTTAAATTAATTTAAATCTATTTTGAAATACTTTTTAGATACTTGAAGGAATCTAACTTATCGGAAAGGAAAAAAAATGAGACTTTTTGTAAAGGTTTGTGATATATATTTTTAATTATGAATCAAGTTTAATTTTAAATATTTATGCCATGAATGGATAAATTTAACCTTATAGTTAAAAAAGAATACGAATTGTCCCAACTAAGAATTGTAAATACTATTTAAACATTTCACAAATGCTAAAAGAATGTTTTTATTCTCTTTACGTAACAAAAATTTGTAGAATCAATAAGAGCCCTAAGCTGTAAGTACATATACAAATCCAATCAAGATAACAATGTAGAATTCTTTTCAAGGAAAAAAAAGGGAACATACTTAAAGAAAATACTTTATTTCCGTACTGAAATATACATGTATAAGCGACTGCCATTGCATAAATATCGCATTTCACAAAACGTGCAACATTCTGAAAGCATCCCTAGAATAAGAATTTCCGCACACCCCCGAGGCCCTAAGTACATTTTCCAATAAGATCACGAGAACTATCGCCCGGTACACATATCAACTAAGAAAACGGAATGACGAATATTTGAGCTCGTTAAAAGAGGATGAATGGTAACAAGTTTACTTTTCGAGTTCCACCATTTCAATAAAATCAATTCTTTTGATATAAGGAAAACCCAGGCTTTTAAAGTATGTGTTTGTTATTGTCCCCAGTGAAAACCCTTTGACATGACGACAGAAATAGATTTAACAGGGGGCCTATCTTTGCATTCTAATTCTTTTTCGCACCATAAAAAAGTGGAAGAAGCAACCCTAGCAAAACACCCCTGAGGTAATGTTTATTCTAACAGAGATGAAAATACATGGAATTGCGTTTTGTTGAGCTGTTTGTTTCGCATATTAATAAAGGCTTGCCTTTCGCGTTTCGAAGCAAAGGAAAATATTTTAAAATCTATGGAGGGAGATTTGTAAAAGGAAGGATCTTAACTGCTAGGACTCGTATATCTTTGTGCATTGACTGTGAAATGAAGTCTTTATGATATTTCAGTGAAGTGGAAGTTGTCACGATTTTTCACTATTGTGCCAACATTTTATGGCTGAAACGAAGAGTGAAAGAAACATAACTGCTTTATAGATTACGTCTGGGCCAAGCAAACATTTAAATGTAAGGAGTTTGCTTAAAGTGCCTACATGGCAATGGTAACTCTTTACTTTGGTTATTAATAATCTCATTTTCTCCTGAATTGAAATATACAAAGAGTACAATATTTTTTTAAAAAAGATATGAGTCAAATAAGTATATTAAACTGCCATCATGTTTTCTTTGGATAAATGAAAAACATTACCCTGCAGTAACTCAAAATTGCTTATGAATCACATAATATTATTCGTTGATTATAGAAAGAAACCCTGATATTTGTAGTTCATTAGAAACATTTATTATGTGTAAAGCAATCAAAGCGAAATAATTAAAATGATATTTTTGATCCTGAATGCATCTCATAGTTTCATTTCAAATGAACCACAGTTTTAAACTTCAAAGGTTATAAAGCCAGTTATTGAAATAGTAGAAATGTAAACACAATTATATGGCACGGACATGCTTTTGCATAAACATATAGTAAACGCATATCATTTTAATTCTCGGAAGCCTTCGGGTAAATTTGAGCAAAGATTTGTAAAACTAATTTTGCTGTTTATACACGTATTTTGTAAAAACCATACCATTTGTGGAACAATTGATTAGGAAATTTTCCATTTAACTAATTTTGTAAAATTCACCCCATTTGGATTTTAATTTGTTTCAGTAAGTTGTTGAAATTTCCCCATATTTAAAAAATTAACATTCTTTACTTTCATTTTTATTTATATTTCAGAGTGTATTATTATTTTGTAAAAATATTTTGGATTTCTTTAAACTTCGTTCGTGGAATTAAATGTATTTTATTAGTTATGTATTCTTACACAAATATTTCATTTTCCCTGCGAAACACGCATTTTATGTGAATATACCATTTTCAGTCATGGGTTTATTTATTGAAAGAAAATGAAAAATTTATTAAAAATGTATTTAAATTACATGTTTAAAAACATTTTTATTAAGAGATGCGTCACATAGCTAAAATGACAAAATAAACAGGCATGAATTTTCTAACTGAAATAAGATTTATCAAGGAGATTTTTTTTTAATTACCATTAGCTTTTAATATTCGACCTTTTCCTTTAAGTAACCTTTAACAAAAATATGCTGTTTATTGAAATACTTCAAAAGTATTTAATGCGAATGATATTACAGCGAACAAATATTGTAAAGGGTGTTTTTTTTAGAGTTATAGAACTTTAAATTGCAATAAAACAACGATGTATTATTCGATTGACATGAATTTTTTTTATTCGAAAGATAATCTTGTGGCATTACATTTTAAATATGATTTCTGGCATAGGACTGCCACGGCTGGCTCGGATGTAGTCCAATCTGGACGTCCAATTTTCGATGACTTTTTCCAACATTTGTGGCCGTATATCGGCAATAACACGGTGAATGTTTTCTTCCAAATGGTCAAGAGTTTTTGGCTTATCCGCATAGACCAATGACTATACATAGCCCCACAGAAAATAGTCTAGCGGTGTTAAATCACAAGATCTTGGAGGCCAATTCACAGGTCCAAAACGTGAAATTAGGCGGTCACTAAACTTGTCTTTCAATAAATCGATTGTGGCACGAGCTGTGTGACATGTTGCGCCGTCTTGTTGGAACCACAGCTCCTGGACATCATGATTGTTCAATTCAGGAATGAAAAAGTTAGTAATCATGGCTCTATACCGATCACCATTGACTGTAACGTTGTGGCCTTCATCGTTTTTGAAAAAGGATTCCACCAGCCCATAAAGCGCACCAAACAGTCAGTATTTCTGGATGTAACGGTGTGTCGAGATACACTTGTGGATTAGCTTCACTCCAAATGCGGCAGTTTTGTTTGTTGACGTAGCCATTCAACCAGAAGTGTACTTCATCGCTAAATAAAATTCGCTTATGAAAATCGCGACCATTATTTTCGAAATAAAATTGCACAATTTGAAAGCGTTGTTCAGGCGTAAGTCTATTTATGATGAATTGACAAACCAAACTGAGAATAAATCACTTGACAGCTGTTAAATCGGTCACCATCTTGGAAAGTAATGCCAACTTAAACTTCTATACCTGAAAAAAAACACTCTGTAATTGTATTATGGTTGCTTATGATATAATGTGTTCCTGCAAGTAGTGAAATTTCATAAAATGAAATGATAAGAATTATATAACTCATAGTTCTTTAAAACAAATTTAAAAAAAAGAAAGAAAGTTATAAAAAAAATGAAGTAATTCTACTTAGTTTATTTTTTTCTTTTCTCACTAGTTATAGCTTATTTTCCACGATTTTAAACCAAATTAATGTGCATTTCAACACATTTCATTATATATAAGCAGGAAGAAATATAAAATTATTTCAACAATTGATAAATATTTATAGGAAGTTAGATAGATTAAGGGCATATGTCTCATAAAATCTGACGTATAACGCACACTTTTAACACAAAAAATTGGATCGAAATTTAAGAATGCGCATTATACGCTGGTTGAAAAATGATAGCCTTAAAAATAACAAAATAAATGAGCATAAAATAAACTTACTTTTACACACATCGAAACACTGTTTATTTAAAAGAAATGGCATGCCTTATGAATTAAAAGAGTTGTAGTTATAGAAGTATACTACTCATTTAAAAAGTTTGGTATAATACCACGAATAAATAAATGGCTGCAAAACACAAGAGCATTGTATATTAACATTTCAGATTTCATCGTAAAAATGGGGCTGCGTGCGTTATGTAGCGAATGTACTAAAAATTAAAAAAGGCAGCTTGAAAGTATAGGTGCGTGTTATGCGCTGTTGTGCGTTAAACACCGGATTTTACAGTAAATATAATCTAACTGAAGAAATTTCATATCTCTCACTATATTTTATAATTTGAATATCCAACTGTTTTTTTAAATCAAGTTTTGATTATAATTATAAAGCCGATTTTTTTTTATGTAAGATTCACACCTCACGGAAATATCAGAAACCATCGATAAACAATAAGTGAATCTTTAAACAGAATGTCTGTAGAAATAATGAATATCGACAGAAATTTGCGTATCACGAGTGATTGGCTTTTATAATTCTAAAACGCTGTCAAGGAAATAAAGACGATAACTTTCTTAGCATTTCACCTCGGTCAAACTTCTTTATAAAAAAAAGTATCTTTAGAAATATTTAACGTGAAAACTAACTTCTCCAAAAAAGTTAACTAATTGCTTCGAAGAAATAGAGACCTAAAACCGAGATTATTTAGACAAGAAGCTATACAAATTGGCTGTAAGTTGTTCTTTTAAATAATATCGATGTAAATCACACAAAATTAAAAAGTATCTTATAAAACTTACCAAATTTTTTGTTCCACATGTTCGTCCATGCAGGGGCATAGTAAGAGCAACTTCTCCATTCGCCCTTACAGATACAGCGTAACATTCATAGGGATGACCAAGAGCATACAGACGTCCTCTGAAAGGGGTGATCACTTTCACAATAGCGGTCATCGAGGTAGCCTCACAATGCATATGAACTGCAAGAAAAAAATAACCATTAATCATGATATAAAATAAAAAATATGTTACTATTATGTGACTTTTAACACGCAGTATTTTAAATACAGTGAAATACGTTTAACGCGAAAACGCTTATGACGAAATATCAGTTAACACTAAATAATAGAACGGTCCCGACAATCTATTATGTATTTTCATGCATTTTTTTCTCTTAACACAAAACAAAAATCCCTTTAAACGAAATATTTCCTTTCTGGGAATGAACAAAGTATAGAAACCACAAGCAACGCAGGAAAGTTTTAAGAGGGGATGTGAAATAAAAGAGAGGTGGTTTCAGATGTTTCCCAGAAAGGAGGCTAATTTTGTTTTGGAATATCTGCGGAATAGCCAGTGATACGAGCCAATTTTGTTAAATTAAGCTACACTCCTCCTCCACCCCTGCGGTTTTTTTCTTCCTATTTTAGAAGATTTTTTTTGCGAGTACAATGGCATAGAGCACAAGGGAAAGAAACTGACTAGGTGTTTACAATCTGATTCTAAAAAAGACAGTGTAAAGAAAAATTTTAAATTATTTCCAAAAACTCAATAAATGTTATGTTTTTCTAAAAAAAACTTGAAAATTCTGTGTTAAATTTCACTTTAAGTTCTTATGAATGTTTTTGTTTCATTGATTTTTATAAAATGCGTATATACACGTGTTCTTATAATTTTTATTTTTCTCTTAATACACAGCCCATATTCATCGGTATGCTTAACGAATCAACACTAAAATTTGCATCCTGAATGATAGGAGGTCAGAATCCGAAGTGTACGATTGGGCCTCTCTCTAATTACAATGTCTTTTATCGCCAACTACAACTCTGTAGTTTCAGCTGAGCTGTAGACACGTTGATATGGCTTATAATTGTTCAATTGATTCTCTAAATGCAAGTTGTGTAGTTGTTTATTGGTTGGCATTATGACGACTACAAAGAGTCCTTCACAACAAAAGAAGAGAACTTTGCTAACTTCTGGAGTTGTCTTCCTTGATGACAATTCTCTCCTACACTGTTCTAACCCGGCAGATTCCGCCATTGTATAAGTGGAAATTTTTTGATCATCCGACATTTAGCCTCAACTTAGCATCTGTGATTCTCATCTCTTTACTGAACTGAAGAACTTGTAAGAGTGGACACATTTTTCAGACCAATAAGGAATTTCAAAACAATATTCAGAACCATCTCACATTACTGGCTGAAATGTATTTCAAACGGAATCCGACATCTCAAATTTTCATGTGTATTATGTAGAAAAGTAAATATGGTAGGACGTAAATTTTGGAAATAAACTCATTTTTTCTTTACTCTTGCTTTGTTTAAAATATCAATAGGAGGTTGAAAAAAGACCTCTCGTTTTTCATTATTAATTTAATGTTATAGAATATTCGAAAAGAATTGGTCTAGATTAGTAAATTCTTAATTTTACTGATAGAGTTTATGGATGTAGGTTTAGTGTACCTTGGGATAGAGTGGTGAAATTAATAAGTTGATTTTAATTATCTAATAATGCTTTGAATCAGCCAACTTTTAGTTGGTTTGTACTGAGGTTGTATTGCAGTACTAATTGTTAATTAATACAACAAACTTAATATTATCTATCTTTGTATAAAAATGTATTAAATCAAACGTAATGATTCCTTACAAGAAAAACAAATGGATTTCAATTACTTGTTTCTCATTCATCAACAACATTCCTTGCATATTATTTTTTGTAACAATAAAAGAACAAATATAATTATGATGTTATATTATGCAGAAATCGCATATGCTAAATAAAAACGGTGCACTATGCTAAACGCGAGTACGAAACCAGATAACGCGAGATGAATTGCATTTCAACAACCTATCCTTCATGTCATTCCCATGAAAAAGCAATAATATAAATAATTCATAAGTTCTTTATAACTAGTAATGATGACGAAGGATAATAATTAAATAACGTTTATAATTCTAAATTGATTCTTGGTTACTCATCATGGAATGAGTGAATATGTTAAAACATTCCGGTTAGTGGTTTAAATAGAAAAAAAAAGTTTGACAAAATGCAACTCACACACACACAACACACACATGGATGCTTCAGAGGAGAATGGCATAACTCTTTTCATTAATTTATTTCGTATCTTGGAAATTTTCTCAGATGAACTTTAATTTTTAAAGGTTTAATTGTGTTTCATGTTTCAAAATGTAAAAGTTTTCACTTTACATTGCTATCTCTTATTGATCCGATTTTTGATCTTATTAATGCGTGTTACACACTAGATATTTTTTTGGATTGTGGTGAAATAATTGCGAATTCGATTTAAAAATTTAAAAAAATAATAATAATTCATTCAGGTTTAATGAAATGATTAAAAATCTTTAAACATCAAAATAGGAAATATTTTGTATTGAAATACAAACTTATACGTTTCCAATTAATTTGTTTCTCAATGAGAGTATCTAGGTTTATTTCCTTAGACAAATATTGAAGTTAATTTTTTAGATACTTTTCATTAGTTAATTATATAATGAAGAACAGAAAAAATAATTTGTAGAAAGCAATAAGAAATAAAACAGCTCGTTTTTGATACAATAGCAAATCAGTATCACTGCTGAAATCTGCAGATGTATACAATATGGACAAATTATTGGAATCTGTTCTCTACAACTCCCTTCTTTCGATTGAAGCAACAAAACTTTTCTTTCATTCCTCGCGCGCGCGCGTATCATTATATTTTCTATTTTTCTAGTTATTCAGTAATATATTCTGCAAAGAGTTCAATGTATATGTCTTTTTGGGGAAGAGGGTAGCTAGTTCATATATAATGAAATCAGTTCTGACAGAATAATTTCGTCAATTGATATAATTCAAGATTAAATAATTAAATAGGTATGTTGCTAATAATACATGTGCGTAATTTAATGAATTTAATAAGATTTAAAAATATAAGCCTTCACATAACACAGAATAGATATTCATATATTGTCTCTCTCTCTCTAAGAAAGAATACTTAATTCTTTCTCAATATTTAAAGAATAAATATTTCCATAAAATATAACAATAGAAAATCGAAATGTTGTCCAAATTCTGAACAAAGTTCAGTCCCCAATGTATAAACTGACAAAGACATTCCCTACAAAACTTGGAACAGATGCCCTTTGACATGACAAAATTAAAACTTATTGAACTCAAAACTTTCCTGAAACCAGACAATGAATCCACATTAATTGTTTGCGCAAGACGGACCCAGAGTTGCCTCGAGGAAGCCTGTGGACGTAATGAAAATAATTTCCCGCGCCAATTAGAAGGTGATAAAGGGAAAACTTTGCGAGTAATAACAGACATCTCACAATGACAAGCCACGGAGTCTCTCGCACGAAATAAATTTCGAATCGTGAATGGGACTTGGGCCACTGTTCCGTCCACTTGTTGACCATGGCATTTAACTGTTAATCATCTCATTCGGTGTGTTTTCGTTCCATTCTCCATTTCCAGACATCGAACATTTTCCCATTGTCTTCGTTCCCTCGTAAGAATCGTGATTCACTTTGCAATGCTCTATTACCGGAGCAATCCCCAGATAGTTCATTAAGTCAACCCTCTTCTGCCTCTGTGTGCACCCCCTGGAGCACATATTTCGCAGCTGTGTTTAAAGACGTTTCGTGTTTCCTTCGGGAAAATAGTGGAGGGAGTAGGTTCATCCGGATTTTATCTGATGGCTACTGTTCCAATGTATGCTATTCAGGGAAAACGTGGCAATAAAGAGGTTGCACAAGATGATGACTGACTATTTTCATTGCACAGGGACAGTGAAAAAAGAAATTTTCATAAAAATATTCCTGAAGTGTGAAAATATGTGATTTATTAAAGTTAATGTCTGCCAATAAGAGTGTACTCTCTTTTGTGAAAAAATACAAAACGCATTTTTCTACTATATACAGAACTGCATAAAATATTTTTACAAACAATTTCCCACTCAACTCAAAGATTATAAATCTATAAATATGAATAGAAGAATTAAATGCAAATATATGAGATAATAATGATGTCAATTTTTTTTTTCTGAATGACATTATTATTGAGTTATTACTTTCATAGTATACCCGTTATTCGCACGGGTGAACTGAAAAATTAAACAACACAGATTGAAGGATAAAGAAGATTTTAATGAGTTAATTTTACGTAAATTGCAAATTAAACAAAAAAAAGCTTTTTTGCGTAGCTTACTAAAAAAAAAAAGAAATAAAACACCTTTGTTAAATTTTAAGTATATGTAGATCTAATAGCTGATAAAAAGGATATTTTTTTTTATTGATAACTCCCCGTAACACTCTTGAGGGTCGATTTTTGAAAATACCTTACTAAGCTGATCTCTGCTCAGCAAAAGAAACACATTGTTAAACGTTTTGTGTAATGGACGCTTAAAATAGTGTAAATAATTTTTATCTGAAAGTACAATACATTAATATTACTTTCTGTAGTATTTATTTTATGTTAAAATTGTAATATTCGCAAGCAATGCCGTTTATTAAATTATAATGACGATTCAATAAAAAACAGTGAAATGTTAACGATAGAGTCAAGTTGGCAAATGCATAGCTACTTTCATAACTCGAGCTTTATTAGAGATTTGTAAGACCCGCCGTGTAGGGGTGTGATGCACGTTAATACTTTATCCAACCGCATTATGATTTACTGCAGTTTTTTTCATACAATATTTTTTTTTGGATCACTACATTTAAAATTAAGGGATATACATAAACAAAATACTCCACTTTGGAAAATTTAATCCGTTAGAGCTAATAAATTAATTAGAGATATTCCACTGTAAAATTAATTATATATACCGTTCACTTAAAATAAGTAGTCAAATCATTTTCTAAGGTCTTCATTAACATACAAAAAAAATAAGACACTTAAATTTTGACAAACTATTTTTTCTGCTAAAATACTCATCATGCAACCCGTGCTGCTATATATCTTGGAAGAGTGCATTTCAAAGAATATTCCTGCTAAGTATTGGTAGAATATTCCTTCTAAGTTGGTGTGGTGTGGTAGTTAGGAGAAGAGGGTGCCAGTCAGGTGTCGTCCACGTCCCTTGACCATGGTTCAAAATTACGTGATCCGTTGCCAAAAGCCTTCATGTAGCTGAACAGTGCGACGTTAATATTCACTCGTTCCAAAAGATACAGTACAGTAGTTTTAATTATTTTTATACTTAAAAATGCAATATCTGCCTATTCAATTAAAATTATACTGTTATAATTAACTACTAACCACAAAAACAAATTTTGAAAATCTGTCCAAATGATGCAGTGTGAAAGAGAAAGTTTATTTACTTTAAGTATCAGAACTGATAAAAGCATTTATTTGGAAAAAAGATAAATTTCTTACTACCAAATGTGCATAGTAAAATGTTATAAAAAAAACGTTAAACTAAAGAGAGATTTATAACAACCTCTCCCTTCAAAACTTAGTTTGATTCTGAAAAAAAATAGGCATTATATCAGAGGAATTAATTAGAAGCGAGCACCTTGTGTAGCCAAAACAAAAAAGGTTTTTCACAAACAAAAGATAGATATATGCAGACGTGGTTTTTTTTTTTGCAGTGCATGCCAGAATTGCTAGCAGATGACAGAATTTTTTTCTACTTACTTGACAAATTATAGTTATATTTTGGACACTTCATACAATATATTCATAAATTATAGTCTATGCTATAAATTATAGCCTATGTGCTATTCTGATGTATAAGCTATATTACTGTAAAGTTTCATTAAAATCCATTCAGTAGATTTTGCGTGAAAGAGACCCACAAAGATACTCACAAACTTTCGCATTTATAATATATATTAGATAACAGTCATATTATACATATATAAAAATAATAATCTTTTAATTGTTAATAGTCTCAATATTGAAGCTCAACAGAATAGCCAGGATTAAAAAATATTAATTATTTATTATCGAGATTTTGCATTATTTTCTGTGAAAAAATAAAAAAACTGTTTTAACAATACATGCGTATTGACACGTATATTTAATCATAAGATTTAGAACTATTAATAATAAGTGTATAAAAGAAGAACACAAACTCGGAAGCGTAAAATATACTGCTCTTCTCCCATAACCTCAATCACCTCATAACACAACCGTTCACCACAATTTACATACGCCACTATCGTATGTTCAGAAATTGCTATAGACAGCATCAATCGTTGCATATGCACAGATAACACGAGCTTTGAATAATAAGTAGATCTATTTTGAAACCCGGTAAGGGTATTAAATACGTGCACAGGAAGGGGTCAGACAAAAGCTTTCACTAAAAGCACCCTGTTATTACAAAAGTATCAACAAAAAATATCGCCGAAGTATGCAAATCCCATAATTAGCAGAACGGCCATGATAGGGTTAAGGGTCGTGAAAGGGAAGCTATTAATAACCGAGATTTTGCTTTTTTTTTTTTTTTTTTTTAATGATAATCTTTTTTGATCGTCCTCTGTTGTATAGGAATTCCGGGGTGAAGAGGTGAATGGAACATTCACAGTTTGGAAAGATAAACTGATGAGTTTTAAAGGGGTTGGAATTTTTTGCGGGAAAGGAGGTCTCCCCTTGATGAGATTTTAAAATGGCTTTAATTTGTTTGAAGGGGTGTGTTTATCAATCAGACAGGAGGGGGAGTTGTAATGAAAAAGGAAACTCGATGGCATTTTAGAAAATTTTGCAGAGAATGTTTGATACTTTTCAAACATGGGCAGATAATGTATATGTGTATAGTATATGCAGTAATACGTGCGTAGTGTATATGTAGTAATATCGTATTTGTAGAGTGTACGTTCGTGTGTAACGTATATTTAAGGTAAATCTGTACACTCTAAAATACTACAAGGTTTTTCTAAATCTAATAAAATTGCATTAATTTGCCAATACTGCGAAAATTCTTTGCAAGAAGCATTAGTTAAATAAATCTAAAAATATATTACTTCTCAAAGTTACCATGCTACTCTCTTTACTGCTAAATTCTTCAGTTTTTGTCAATTACTTTAGTTGGAAAGATACCAGTAAAAATAAGAATGTTAGTAAAATTTCAATCACATACAAGTTACATTAATATGGCTACAGATCATGTATACATTTTGTAAGTATAAAATAAATAATTAGATAATTTAAAAGACAATAATTCCAGACGCTATGTTGGGGAATTAAGTATGAAGTAAATCTTAGCATATTACAAGCTTCCTTTTACAAAGTTGGAATTCTTTGAAAGGTTACTTTTAATGATTTAAGGAAATGTGTGTGAGCACACAGTATTAAGTCTACACATTATATCTTGTAAGTAGAATAAATTGTAGCCCCCTTCATCAATAAAAAATCAGAAAACAAAGGCTGAATAATATTTTCTTCTATGAAAACTTTTTTGAAAGAATTTAATAGAAAGATAAAAATAATCATTATAAACAATTAATACATTAAAAAATAGATATGTTTGTTTACAATTTCGCACCGGCAGCAGAATTAAATTAGGAGACAAACATAGGCGTTACTCAAGTACGTAAGAAGAAATAAAGCAAAATTTTAAGAAAATCATATTGCACGTATCAATACTTTTTTTTCGACTGCATAGTTTACATAAGATGTTTAAAAAAAAGTGTGAATACAATATATCCTGGCATTCTAATACTTGTATAAGCTACGATGTTTGAATATGAAAAGGGAAATGAAAGAAAAGGAAATGCTTGCTGTAACTTTTTAATGAGTTTTCATCTGACACTCAAGTGGATTAAAACTATGATTTGAGTCACTGTTCTTAATAAAAAAGAAATATTAATAAATAATTTTACTTTTAAGCAAATTAAATATAACTAGCCATATTCTTCACATGTCCAGGTTTGGCATAGTTTAAAAACGCTTAAGGCTCATTTTATTAGTTGTAAATTTATTTTTTAAGAAATCAGCTTAGTTGAGAAAAGCGTAAAAATCTTATGCTTCAATTTAAACAATATTTTCAAAAATAACGTCTTATTTTAAATATATTTGTTTATACTCTTTTAAATTTTATTTCTTAAAATTCATTTAATTAAAGATTAGTAATATAATTTTTCCTCTAAATTCAAAATAGTAATAAAAATATACAATAGTATTAAAACTCATCATCATGCCAATAATATACCCCATCACTATGAACTTATAACCAAATAATTAAATAAAAATGCATATATATATATATATATATATATATATATATATATATATATATATGTATATGTATATATGTATATGTGTGTGTGTGTGTGTGTGTGTGTGTGTGTGTGTGT
This sequence comes from Trichonephila clavipes, assembly GCA_019973935.1. Lineage (NCBI taxonomy): Eukaryota > Metazoa > Arthropoda > Arachnida > Araneae > Nephilidae > Trichonephila > Trichonephila clavipes. The sequence goes on from BMAU01008863.1 coordinate 191,729, forward strand.
GTGTATATGTATCCCTGTACACACCCACACACACCACACACACACACACATGTCATGCTTTATATTATAAAAAAATTCAAAAATTGCTCAAAATAACTTAAAACAGTTCTTTTGAGCACTTTTTAGCGTTTTAAATTGTAAGTAAAATAAAATATAAGTATGAAATTAGCAGAGCGCATAGAGCATTGAAACTACGTATCCATCGTAGAATTTTAAGATACCACATATTATATAAAACGGTGTAATCAGATAATGACAATTATAATGAATTACATTCGTTGTCATGCATCCAAGAATCTTTTTTCGTTTAAAGATTAAAGGTCAAAATTTTAATGGCAAATGTACCTAAGTTCACAGAATACAAATTTCATTCTTTTTCTACAATATCCTTATCTTTATGCGAAGTTAGATTTCAAAATATAGGGGGAAATAGATTTTGTTCATTGCCAAACACGTGACAAAAAAAGACCGTTCGCACTGTGAATGCTAATGTAACTGATTTTCCAGAAAAAAAAGGTAGCGTACATTATACAAATAAGAATGAATATGAATATTAAAAAATATGGCTATAACATTGTTTGGAGGTAGTAAAATATGTCCAATTTTAATAATTTATTACAGCTAAGTATTTCACTAAGATCATTTTTAGACATAAAAAAAGAACTGAAAGTCAACGAACGAGGAATTTTTTTTTAAATTCTGAGAGAAATTTTAGGTTTTGGTAATTTATAAAAAGGAAAAAATCAAATAACTTCACGAAGCTTCAACTTGAGGACTTAAACTGTTTTAGCTAACATGTTTTCTTGTAATGAAAAAAAATATGAATTATCTTTTACTTCAAGTATTTGTATCATGATGGGATCACGAAAGTATACATTTATACATAACTGAAAATAATCGTAGTGCAAAAAGTAATTCCCTATTCATAAAAAGTATAATTAAATAGATGAGTTTATACATGATACAAATCATTTTAAAATTTATGAATATATTGAGACACACAAAGTACATTGGGAAAATTTGCTTTTCAAGTCATGTAAATTATGTAAAAGCATGTAAAAATGCTCTCTTGCATATTACATGTAAAATTAATTCTAAAAATAATGGTAGGAGGGGGGGGGAGGTAACCAATTTTTTTAAGTACAAAAAATCTTGGGAATTAGTCGAAGTTTAGTGCAGTTAGGTCTATGTATTAGTATCTAAATTTTAAATAACGAAATACCTGCAGATCTCTACAATCCTTTTTATACGAATTAAAACTTTACCTAACAATGGTTTATTATATATGAACCTACATTATGGATGATCCTACAAAATTCATTTATTTGATTAATATACTTAATTCAGTTTAAATATGATTTTAATATTCTCAAAAAGGTTTAAAAGAAATTAAAAAAATAATATTTCTATCTTCAAATCAGTTATTTATTTAGGTTCAATAAATTCAAAATTCATACTTGTACAAATGAGGTACATCAGACTTATTACGCTTCTACATTCATTAACGAGGACGTGTGTATTTCAACGATAAGCTCTTTTTAAAATGTCTAAGATGGCATTTGGAAAATTATTATATATATATATATATATAATATATATGTGTGTGTGTGTACTTATTTATATAAACCAATATGAAATATTTATTATTTCTTTAATGAAGGGTTTATTTAAAAACAAACGAAAGACGCATTTGCATTATTATGAAAGTAGAATACTTAATTACCACATGAAAATTCAAAGCACGAAAAGAATCCCATTCTTTTAAACAATCCTCTTCAGAGGGTGGAAGCTAGCAGAAACCATGTTAGCACGCCTAAACCAGTTATCATTTTCATGGCAATTCTGGGCAATTGATCTCGTTTTTCTCGTTCACCCTTTTGCATAGTTGAGAAAAACAATTGTTCAGACAAGGGCATATACTTACATCAAACAGGAGGGAATTCCTAAAATTCATTTGAATGCAGCAGAGTAAATCTCCAATCAGAACCCATGATTACGAATAACAAAGTGATTAATTGAGTGAAAAAAATAAACTTTTCCTCTCTTGTAGATCATCATTCAGGTTGATATTTCTTACCTATAATACCCGGAATCTCAACGGACTTAGCCTTTCAGATTGCATTATTAAACATTGTTGCATGATGATATAAAACATGTTATTCACGCAAGTCTGGTAAAAGAAGTGTCCATAAAGTTATCCATGAAATTTCTCACTTCTTCAATATGATAATTTTGGTTGCAAGTAGCAATTTACTAATAAGCTTATTGTCATGCAAAAAAAAATGTTTTTAGTTTTTAAATTACAAAATTGCACACAGCAGGAAGTTTCTTTTTTGTTAAATTATAACAACCATATTTGAATACTGGCCGGTTAGACCGATGCATTAAAATGTAATATTTTATGCATATTTAAACTTATTTTTCATAAATACATACATTTTGAACACTATAATTCCGAACCTGAATTATTTTGAACATAAAAAAGCAACATTTAAATTTAAATATATTTTTCATCGTAAGGATATGATGAATAAATGGGTGTTTTCCATTTTAAGTTGAAATACGCACGCATAATAAGGGAAATCTACTGAAATTCTAATTTTCTCATTATGTTTACAGTAATATTTAACATAAGAATTTACAGTTATTTTATGGTCAAATACAAATGAGTGTTTATCCTGAAAATATAGGTTCAAAAGAGCATCAATTGCACAAACACAACAAGTACGAAAATTGTCTTATTCAATGTTTTATGCAATTCAGTATTTTATTTAATGTTATGTATTTATAATTTTAAAAATGTGATTATTTTTAAAAGAATTTCACTATGTTATAAGAAGTAACATTTTAGAAAATAACTCTGTGCATTTCTGAAAGTTTTTTTTTTTTTTTTTTTTTTTTTGCTTTCTATTAAAATAAATACTTTTTCAATTTTCTGTTACATTTCAAATAATTATTTATGCAAACCGAATCCATTTACACAAAAAATGGTCATTTATATTAATGTGTTTTCTAAATAAAATAGAGAATCGATGGGCTTATTGATATTAACCGGTTAAACTACTAAAAATATTTTTTATGTCCTTCATATTAAAAATAAATCCACAAAAACTTATTGATACCACAAGTAGCTTGAAATCTATGTTGATCCTTTCAGATACTTGAAGAATTTAAGACTAGAAATTCTTTAAAAATTTAATATTGTTTTAAAATCCTTTTTTTAAATTTCATTTAAAATACTAATTTAAAATGCTAAATAGGAAATAAATGTTGATAAATATTATAGATTATGTTAATTTATTCAAGAAAATTTAAATAATATATAATTATTTGTAGCAAAAATAAAACTTATTCGACAATATTTATATTAGGTCTTAGTCCAGTGATGAAATGCAAATTAATTAAGCATTTCTCGGCAAACATTTAATTTCTACAAGAAATAATTTGCATGTGTATTTAAATAAATTAAATCTTTATGACTTTACTGACCAATATAAAACCTATTTACAACAAAATATACTTCCAAGATTCACAAAAAAGTAATATCTCATGCCCAAATCTTTTCAACAGGTGGTATGTCACCCTCGCAAATAAGGTCAAAGCGAGAATTTTTTCAGATTTGAAACAAGAATCATCTTTGTCAGAACATTTTACCTTCAATGTGAAGATTGAAGAAGGTAAACACACACAGTCCGGGGTTATCAGTCATCTAATGTCATTAGGTGAATGACACACGATCATGCCAAGGGGAAAAAAAGGCGCCAAGCGTCATAGTTTTAATGAAATGCTACTCACGGTTGGCCATTTTGGAAACGAGTGTCTTTACTGGGGAGTGTCAATGTCGCTTAGATTGCTGCTGTTTCATAGCTCAGACGGAGAAAATTACACATTTTCCAGTAGGAAGAGTGCAGATGTGTATGTATAAAACACATAGTATATGAGATACCTGTGATATTTGTTTTTACCAGAACTTTCACGTGTTTTCCAACAAGCTTCATTAATTACTTTTTGGTGTATTACTACTCAATTACACCAATGTAATGCTGTAAAAGAATTCATTTTTTGTCATTCCTCATGACTTTTGAAGAGTGAAAAAAGGCAATAAAAAATCGCGTGAAGGAAACATTAGATCGTGTGGCCATAGTTGATTGGAAGATAGATTTGCGATTCAAAGAAATGGAAACACGCAAACTTGAATATTAAGAGGAATTTTTTTTAAAGATTAGTATTAAGTTGTTATAAGAATTAAAGGAAGGTTATCTGGAAATAAAAAAAAAAAAAAAAGACTTAAAGTTACTCTACAGTGAATTTACGAATTTCGAATAAAATGTTTTAAGTCAGATAATGAATTGGGCATTAATTACAGCTATTGATTAAGTTCTTATTTAATTATCTTTTCACCCAATAACCATTCCCCCTTTTATATAAATTCGATTTTATTTAAATAAAACTCAAATTATTGAATTTATTCGAAAAAGATAAACGGATAAAAAAAAGGGGAGATGAACTTTAACCTCCAAAATTTTCTTTTAGTAAGAGAATTTATTCTGCATAAACCTGTTTATGAACATGTTTTAAAAACTAGAAAAATGACATTTTACCTCCAACAATGATTCATAAACTGCAGGTATATTCGCATAATAAGAATTATCTAGTTGCTAATTTTATCATAAATTTAGAAATTATAATTTAGTTTTATATTAAATAATTTAACATGTAAATAAAATCTGGCATTCAGTAGAATAATTTTTAGGCAACAGTTACTTTAAAAAAAAGCAATTAACTCCAGAACTTAAATTATCTATAAAGTTGAACTTAAAAATTAAACAATAAAACTGAATTCTTTTTAATTGAGTATGTTATTTAAAAAAACAGTAGCAATATTAACACAAAAACCATTAGCAGAACATTAATTTCCCTTATGAAAAATTAATTTTCAGTAGCATTTTATACTAAAACAAATATGTATTAACCTTTTCTATTCTTCCAGCAAACAAATTTTGAACATGTGTATGAAGGTTGTGACAACAGCTTAACTTTATTTTCAGTTCGAATGAATATTTTTTTTAAAGAAACAGTGAATTTGTATTGAAATACTTTGAATGCAAAAGAAAAGAAAAAAAAATATAAATTGAAAAAAAAAATAGATTTTCAGGACAGTTCACCATGATTAGCTTTTACATATTAAAGTTTCTTCCACGTTCAAATAATAATGGTTTCAAGTTATGAATGATATAAATTAAGAAAACAAATAAATACTCTTAAAAATAGTTGAACTAGACATAACTTAGTAATATACTAAACAAGTTACGTTAATATTTATTCATTTGCGCTGATAAAATAAAAATCTAAGCATCATGTAACGAGTGCATCCTTAGACATACCTGCAGACTTCTTTTGTTTAAAAAAAGTACACCTACAAATCATTCCTAATTTATTCAAAGCACAGATTTTAAACAAGAAACGAAAGCTAATTTACGGTGAATATCCTCTCTTATACAATAGAGGTCATACAGGATGCCCTGAGATTTGTGACCTTTCACTTCATCCACTCTTTGTAAGCACGCACCCTTCCCAAAGTCTATCAAGGACTTCCAAATGAACAAAACAGGGCAGAAAACATTGTTAAGTGACCCACACTTTCTCGAAAGATCTTCCATAAATACTAAATAGGATGAGAAAAAGTGCCTTCAGAATGAAGGTGAATGTCACTGGGTCATTGACAGTCGGATGGATGTACTGGGCGAAAATGTGTGGCATATTTGGCTACTTGGCAACATGATACCTTGCTGAATTCGTCATTGAGAATAATGTGCTGCGCATTCGAAATGATGGCCGGCAAAGGGATCAGATAAGCAAGTTGACAGCAGAATCATTGTCTTGTCACAATTAGTTGTCGTCCGCAAGTTTTGGTTAGAAGAGCAATGGTATCGGGCGATAATGTTAACAACATATTGATTTTTTTTTTGCCACTAATGGTATTTGAGAAGGATTTTCTCCCTATGCTTTCAAACATCTTTTGTTTAGTATTTTTATCTAATGGTATCAGACAGTCAAAATTTATCGTAAAAATAAATGTACTTTACCTTATTTTGACACATAAACATTTAAAAATATACTACGTTTCTTAAATTACTTGTATGTATATTTTCTTTTAATTTTAACGAAAAGAAAAAATCATTTGTTTATATGTACTTATTCGGCAAAGATAAAATTATATTGGAACGCAAAATATTATTCATTTTTTGCAGTATGAGGGTGCTGTGAAATGGATTCCATAGTAAATACGTCAACACTAACGGACGTTTTAAAATTTCTCTAAAGAATCGAAATTATTTATTTTGCTTATTATGGCATTTTCGAAATTGTGGTAACATGTTGGAGGATCTTTGATAGAATTTAGCTTTTACTAATTAGTTTTTAAAAAATTCAAACAAGGCACATATAAAAAAGATTCTAAGTTTAATTTTCCTCTGGCTTACTTCACTGCACCCTTAAGTGCTCTGAAGGACCTTATTCATAAGTTTAACTAAGCGAATGCCTATGAAAACACATTTTAAAATCAATTAATTCGGGTTTTTTTGACATATTAATTTATAATTAAGTACCACCTTGTGTGTGTGATATGTAAAGTCCTCAAAAATTATCAAAAGACTGAAATTACTATTGGACTTATTTACTTTTTGAAAATGATGAATCAAATATGAAAAAAAGTTTCAATGTATCAAACTGTTTATAATAATAGAGATGATAAAATCTGTGTAAGACTATAAATGTAATTAAATGATATAAATTTTTAATTAATCTAAATAGAGTAAAATTATTTCGATATCAAAGCCTAAAGCAGTATACACACCTCACTGTAAGCAAATTATTTTTACAATCACCACGTCTAAATTTCGAATCTACAGTATTTTAAATAAAAATCTCCTTAATGCTTCTCACTATACTTACATATAGAAAATTTAATTCCTAAAATAATTTATCTTCTGACTTCTAGAAATTTTTTCTTCGTCGTTTCTATTCACCTATAGTTAACCCTTTAGTTAAGAGGTGATATCCGGCTCAACACATCTCGACTTGATGAAGACATTGACAACGGAAAGAACACCAAATCATTTCACCAGATTCGTTTTGATGAAATGTCAGTGATGAACCCCTTTAGAAAAGTTTTCTAGCAGACAGAAGGTTTTCGTTTAATTTGTAGATTGGACTTAGGAGACTGAAAATATGCGGAAACACATAAACATGTAGATGGTTCCATGGATTCACGTGATGTCCATCAATGTCAGCCTGTCGCCCACCCACTGAATAGACAAGCCTTCAGCCCCTCCTAGAAGTGGAGTTCACGAAGGAAATGATTTAAAGCAGAGCCTGCAATTACTTAGCATTTCGTTTGTTTCTTTAAATGTAAAGTAGCCCTTTCGAGATTGCCATCAAAAGTTGATTGTATGTAGCTATTAAACTTTCTGAACAGTTTTTTTAATGATTCTTCTCCTTGATCGTCTGTTATTGTTTATGCTCTTCAAAAATTCAACGCTGTTTTCAAAACATGTTATTTTCTATTTAAATCAAGAATAAACACATAAGGTTTATATTGTTTAGGTGTGTATGTTTATATATATTATTAAATAATTCTATTGTTAAACTCTCACAATGCTGATTTTAAATATGATAATTTTGATGAATATTTGTAATTGAAAATTGAAATGGGTATCAAACAAAACTATCACAAGCAATGTTAATTACAAATTATATGAATTTTTAAGATCAACATTCTGAAATATAAAAAAAATAGTGTGGAATTATCTCTTAATTTTTAATACATAAAATATAGTTCATAATTAATCTTCTTTACGAATACACACACACACACATATATATATATATATATATATATATATATATGCGTGTACGTGCGTACTTGTCTCAATCAGCTATCCTCTTGTATCTTTTGATAATCTTGTATTTCGTAAAATTTCCTAAAAATATTTAATCCGAACCACAAAATAAGTGCTAAAATGTTTATTAAAAATAAAATTCATTTGGAATGGATGAAAGGTATTTATTTAAGAGATTTTAGAAAGTACAGATGTAGTAGTTGTAGCAGTTGTAACACAGATGGTTTTCAATTTTTATTTTAAAAAAATTAATAGTTTTTTTTAAAACTAATAAGCAATTAAATTACAAGTAAAATTTCGATTAAATTTACTTACTTTATGTACAAAAGTTTCAAAAAAGTCTAACATCACTGTTCAGCGATATCGGGCTTAACAATCGAAAACAATTAGACTGTTAATTTCTTATCAATATTGGAATTCTATTATTTATTCAAATTTTAGAACATTATTTGTTCTCATTTCTGATAAATTTTTGATAAGGTTTTTCATATTTGAATACATTTCTTTCAAAATTCTAGTCCTTTTATCTTAAACGTTAAGATATACACTCCGCCAATATCCTTTCTACACAAAAGAAATATTAAAAACTCTTTTTCCTAGTTGAAATTAAATATTCATTTCATCTGTTGTATTCGAAATCTGTTTATTTTTATTCAATTTCAACGCCAAAACTAAAACCATCTTTGACGGCTGAAAATTAAATTCAAAAGCAACGTCTTACAACTTTCTATAAATCTGGGACTCTGCTCCGCAATCATAACTTCTATCAAAACTCCTCTGCATGCAAATGATCTCATTTTCTTCAATTTGAAAGACTCTTTCTACTTATCAAACACAATGGCACCACGTCACTCATTTTAAAATTTTATTCAATCTGGACACGATAGAAGACATAAAAAGCATGCCATTTTATTGGAAGGCTGTTCTTACTCCTTTATATCTTACTTATTATCAAAATGAAAGACAAAAAAAAACTCTGCAACTGGAAACAAAATCAAATTGGATTTGCTGCGGTAAGGAAATAAACTTAAAAGGAATTATCTTCCTTTTCTTTTCAGACTTAAATTTTTTTCTTCGTAAATCTAACGTAATTTTAGAAATTTCTTATCGGTTTTTCTTTGGAATTTCCTTCACTATTTACTCTTTATGAAGGTGTATAGAGGTAAAGGAGTATAATTTCTGTCTTTCAAGAGTAATTTGTCTTCTGTGTTAAACAAGAGAAAATATTTAAGATAATTGACAAAAGAGAAGCGAACTTCAAAGAGATATTTAGAGTTCTCTAAACAAATACAGACTTTTATTTTACTCTTCTACCTTAGTTTAGAAATTGATTTCAGTATAAGCTTTGATCTTTTAAGTTTCCTTTTTTGTTGTTGATTTAATATCACAGTAGGTATTTTTCAGAGTTTTTTTTAATAAAAGAAAAGCCAAATTGAGTTGGGTTTTTCTTATACTTTTTGAAATTCATCTCATAAAAAAGATTAACTGGGTCAAGACTTTCCGTTAGAATTCATATTTTTTTAAAAAAAAAAGAAATAAAATATAACGGAAGTTAAACAGAAAAGAGCGCTATTTAATTTTCTTCGTGTGTACCGAAGGGGTATTTTAAGTTTCTAGATTATATCTTAAGGGGAAGAAAAAACCAAATAACGAAAAATCATAAGAAGTTGAAACTTTTGAATATGTACCACTTGTTTACTGATATGAAAGTAAATATCTTCCCATTTTTCTTTTAATATGCGAATTTAAAAAATATCGAATGCGAATTGTTTTGATAATTGTTGAAGCTATGCAAAATTGACATAAATAAACTTTTTTAAAAAAATATGGATTTTTAAAATAAGACTGGGTTTAAGATTACCTTTTTGTCCTTGAAAAACTTATATAAACTAACATTATATAAGTAAATCAGATCTAGCACAATTTCTAATAAATTGCGTTCAAGAAAAAAACCTGTTCACATGTACAAACTACCAAAAATTTATGCAGGATTTATTAAATTCATTAGAACATTTTTCAGATTAAAACCAATAATATGGATACTTACTTAGTAAAGTAACTTTCAAATATGACCATAAAATTACTTATTAATATTCTTATTGAATATTGGTAAAAAAGATAAATTAAATGAGATGGAGAAAATTCTACATTTTGATAGAGACATTAATCAATAGCATAGCACATAACTACTGCAATAATTTCACGCCTATATCATGATTGAAACATTTAATTCAGAAGTACAGCTTTCAAGGATTGAGATAAAAATTCATCTTTATTTTTCAACGTAGTATACAGTTAATGTAATTTTATCTATATACGTATAATTTTATGTTCATATATTTTGAAAGCGCTGTTCAGCAAATATTTGAAAAATATATTTTCAGCACAACTAAATTATATATATATATATATATATATATATATATATATATATATATATATATATATATATATATATATATATATATATATATATATATATGAATGTAATGCTAACATCCAGTAAACGTTGATAATGATGCATCTCGTTGATATTTGATGCTTAATTCCTTGTAACACATTCTCTAATTCTGTAATGTTATTATGGCGGAATTATAGCTATTTGCAGTATCGGAACTTTAAGTAATATTGAGTTTCCTATTTTGAAACGTGAGGATTTCTTTTTTTTTTTTTTTTTTATCTATACAATTTGTAGAAATAGAGTGATTTTATTTTTGTTTTCCATGGCATATGCAAAAACTAAGAGACTAATCATTTTATTCAGTAAACATATCCAGAAATTTCAATTTGAGGGATACTAACATAAAATTGCAAACTTTTTACTCACAGTCTCAGCTTAATTTCAGATCAATATCTCTCATCTCTTTTTGATAGTTTAGCGAGAAAATTTATAACGATAAACGAAAGGTTACAGCTCGTTTCAAATCTTACTTGTTTGTATGATATTCAAAAAAAATATAAACATAGTGCAAAATTAATTCACAAAATGTCGTAATAAAACATATGCAAATCTTATCAAATTAATATTTCATAAATCTTTTGAAAAAAATGAATTATGTGAAATATTATCCTTTTTTTGTAATATTTATACTTACTATGCCTATTTTGAGCGCTTTTCTTACCCTAAAAAACATGTATATCATTGCTGAAGAATTCTAGTACATAGTAAATTTATATTTTGTATAAATCTCCACTCTTATACTTTCAGGTAATTTAAAAAGATTAGTTCATTATAAAGATTATTTTCTCTTTCTAATCGAAAAATTTTTTGAAGTTTTGTGATTTGTTCTTAAATCAAAACCACAAGGTCTGTTACCAATAATCCTCTTGTAGTTCCTAGAAGAAAGTCGAAAGGAAACCAAAACTAATTTAAATTTCTATTAATAATTACATAATGACTATAATTAAGTCTAATTACATACAAATAATTTTATTTGTAAATTTCAACTCATTTGCTTGTGCAATTTAAATGCATGTATTGTTATGATAAAGTCATGTTTATTGAGTTAATTTGAATGCAATGGCTATTATTTAATTTCCTTTTGCCGTATAATTTATTGCAGAAATTTTACTTTAATTAAAGGAATTATTACGGATAATGGAAGCTAGTAAAAATTATAATTATTAATTGTTGCTGCTGGTCTTCTATTAATAAAAAAAACAACCCTTATATAGTCTCATAAGATAAAATTTTGCACTTTTATAGAATGACAATTAAGAACAGCACGTAAGCTTTTATACTAATAGCATAAGATTACAAGATTTATGTATTTACGTATTTCGTTCTACAAGTGTAATGTCTTTGCATTATTTTTTCCTATCAAATTTGGAAAAAGGGAGAAACTAATATAATTAAAATAAGTAAATAAAAATCATATTTTCGCTAAAATATAAAAAAAAAAGATGTTATAAAATTTATAAGGGAACAGTCTATTCAGTATGCTTGGTTATATAGAAAAATGTGTCATAGCAAAGCATTATGAGATTCCGAATTATTTTGTACTGCATAGCTAAGATTTTAGAACGCTAAGTTTTGCCCTGTTAAATATTACTTAAGGCGTTTCCTTGTAAAATAGCTTCCTTTTAAATCCCACAGTCCCTCAAAAATACATATGTATTGCTGTCATTACGTCTATGTTATTCGACTTATTTTGTCATATATCTACGAGAAAAATTGGAAATCTTTCACTATGAATCATGAAATGTGTGGGAGCACTATTGCGTTAGTGAGAGTGCGTCAGTGCTGAAGGGAATGAACTTTTGGTTTTAACGATTATCAAGGTACTTTTAACGAAAACATTGTTATACTACTGCCAACGCTTTCTGACAGTAATGTATCGTAGAAACACGCCCTACAATGAATCAGCATTTTTGTTCAATTTTTTTTTAATCTTAAGCCTATTTTATAAAGGGTGTCTTTTTAAGAGGTATGGAACTTTAAATTGCAATAAAACAACGATGTATTATTCGATTGACATGAATTTTTTTATTCGAAAGATAATCTTGTGGCATTACATTTTAAATATGATTTCTGGCATAGGACTGCCACGGCTGGCTCGGATGTAGTCCAATCTGGACGTCCAATTTTCGATGACTTTTTCCAACATTTGTGGCCGTATATCGTCAATAACACGGCGAATGTTGTCTTCCAAATGGTCAGGCGTTTGTGGCTTATCCACATAGACCAATGACTTTACATAGCCCCACAGAGAAAATAGTCTAGCGGTGTTAAATCACAAGATCTTGGAGGCCAATTCACAGGTCCAAAACGTGAAATTAGGCGGTCACCAAACGTGTCTTTCAATAAATGGATTGTGGCACGAGCTGTGTGACATGTTGCGCCGTCTTGCTGGAACCACAGCTCCTGGACATCATGATTGTTCAATTCAGGAATTAAAAAGTGGCTCTATACCGATCACCATTGACTGTAACGTTGTGGCCTTCATCGTTTTTGAAGAAGTACGGACCAATGATTCCACCAATCCATAAAGCGCACCAAACAGTCAGTTTTTCTGGATGTAACGGTGTTTCGACATACACTTGTGGATTAGCTTCACTCCAAATGCGGCAGTTTTGTTTGTTGACGTAGCCATTCAACCAGAAGTACGCTTCATCGCTAAACAAAATTCGCTTATGAAAATCGGGAACAACGGCAATCTCGTTTTGGGCCCATTCGACGAATCTACGCCTTGCTTGATGCTCGTTTTGATGAATTGCCAAACCAAACTGAGAATAAATCACTTGACAGTTGTTAAATCGGTCGCCATCTTAGAAAGTAATGCCAACTTAAACTTTTATACCTGAAAAAAAAACACTCTTTACAAGTAGCATATGTGTTTAAAAATATATTTCTTTATTACCCATATTAGGTGCTATAAATTGCATTTCAATTGGATTTTTTATTAAAAAAATTAAACTTACCAAATAATATTTAAAATTATATATTTGGAAGTTAAGGATATAAATAAATTCTCAAAATAATCTCAGAACATTATTTTTACTCCGTACAAAATAATAATAATGTTATTATTTTGCAATATCAAACAAAATTAACAGAGAGAGTGCAGCAGCCCATTACAAATAAATCCATCAGTTTTAGAACAACTTTCATAATCAAATTATACATGTCTAAAAAACATTGCTAACATGCTATGGATACTGACATTGAATATAAAAAGAAGTTCTAATTTTTTTTAAATCATATATTTTGTTTTTTTGTTTTTCAAATCATAAAAGGGGTGAAAAACATGCAAAGGATCAATGCACATAGACATTTTATGTATAGGTCATGAACGGAGTCGTACTAAAGAACTCTAATGAGCATTGTGGACTGTATTGAATTTTAAAGTATACTTATTGAATTGCGTTTGGAGCGCATTGTCTGCGTCCTTTCTCGGTGTTAGTGTCAACTTTTCTCTCCACTTGACCCTGAGTGGGGGTTACAATAGTAAGTGATTATAGCTAAATATGCATACAAAGGGGGGGCTTTCCGTCGTCAAGACACTTGACTACAGAGCAGGTCACATATAATAAATTTTTGTTTCTGTGTCATGCCTCCCGCCCCGAAAATTTCTCTTAATAAGATAATCATAGAAATCTTACCGAGGAAAACTAGTTTTTAACACAAAAAAAGTATATTTTATTCTTTTGTAGAAGCCACTACTTAAAAATCTTATTTGTCAAGAAATGAACAAATTTTGTAGTGGTAATTAAATCCAAACCAAAATTCTCTATAATGCTCTTACTCGTCCCTCAGAATCGTTGTTGAAGTCAATAGCATTCAAATAAAAGTACTATACTTTCTTTTAAGCACATTTATTAAGGGACATCACAATCACACAAAAGGATATTTAGAGGATTACAACTTTCACTAAGATGACAAAACTTAAAAACGGATATAGTAATAAAGTAGCTCCCTCTGTTAACTAAAAATGGCATTATTCTGAAGCACAGCGTTTCTAACTGTTACAACAACTCTTAAGCATACAATGAACAAGAATATTTAAAATAAATAATGAAACATTTAAAAAAAACTGTGAAATGCTTTAAAATGGTGTAAATAAATTGTATTGCCAATAACTCAAAAATATAATAAAAATTAAATTACTAATACGCAAGAGGACCAGTAGTATTTGTATTAAGAATATAACATTAAAAAAAAGAAAAGAAATGTATGTCAAAAATTGTTATTGTATTGGATGCGTGAAGAAATGTAAATTTTATATGTTCGTATTTACATAGAATCGAAAATCTGTAAATTTCAGCTTAACTTGCTGTATTTAGTTTTATTATTTTCTAAAAATACCATATATATTGTATATTGTAAATAGAAGGCATTCATACCTATACTAAAGAAATACATTTTGTAGTTTATCACACTGTAGCAGTTTAAATTTTTGAAAAGAACAAACATAAAATAAACTAAATCAATCTTCAAAATTCCCTTTACTATCTCAGTCTCTCCCAAATCCTCACTTAAAATAAAGAGAATACTCTTTCCTTTAGCCAAACAAAATAATAAATGTTTTTATTGTCCCCTACATTAAAGGTTATTTTTTCCTCCATTTGAATTGATATATCCCTCTGTAGATACATAAACAGACTAAAGTTATTTTATTTAAAAACGAGAGGTTTAAATATTCTTTATCCTCGTCCATTCTTCCCTCTCCGGGATGCTTTGGGAAAAACATCGTTCTCGTCTTGCTCCTGTTTCTCCTGAATTGCATCCTGACAATAGGGGAAACAAAACCAGGATAGGAGGGCGAAGTCAAAGATCAGGAGGCGTTTAAAGTTTCCCGGAGATATAGCAAGGGGAAAAATTCAGGAATGCATAGAAATAAATCCTTTGTGCTGGGAGTGATTGAACGGGGCTCTATAATCGACACCACCACACGAGAGAAGTGGGTGGGGGTAGGCATCGAATGAAAAGAAGGAAGGATCTAAAAAAAGAGGAAGAGGAAAGGGACCTGTGCTTAAAGAATTTCCGATGAATAACGATATTGTGGAAGCGTCGGGACGATTGTAGATTTTCTTCATGACGATCCACAGGGTTGCCGATTTGGCGAGGAATCGTTAGAGCGGATGTGAATCGACATTCGAAACACACACACACACACACATTCCCTGTGAATAGCATAATTTAGCTGAATCTCGAAGTCAATGAGCTACTAAAGTAAAAATACCATAATGCATATTGTATAGTTAACTATGTTTTATTTCTTATCTTTCATCTTCTTTAAATAATGAGGTCCTGTACTGGTAGCCATAATGTAGTTTCTAATGTGATATTAGTTCAAACTAGCCAACTTTCGATTCTTTTGTTGGGGAAAAAATATTGCGTCGCCAATCGTATTTCAAAAAGTGTTACTTTATACTAATGGAATTAATATGATAACCCGTTAATCAATCACGTGTTCAGTTATTAAATCAGGCGTTATGTGCAGTTGGAAGAGTGAAATGTCTGTTTCATTGAAAGGAGAGTAAAAAAAATGTCCGATTAAAAATAACGGACAATGAAATATCAATCAAGAAAGTGATGAGTATGAGTGTAACAATACAGAAAGGAACTTGCTGAGATGGATATTATAGAAATCTACAGGTATTAGTTGAAAACGTATTTGAATGATTCGGAAAATGTATTTGTTGGAACGTTGTTGATATTATATATAACGTCCGTACCTTTTATATTTCAAGTAGTTGCATGAACATCAACAAAAAAATTCCTTCTTGAAACTATAATTATGAAAGTATCCTTCTATATAACATAAAAATGAATCCATTTAAATGTTTTATAATGGTGAAAGACAAATATGTTTGAGTCATAGAATTATTTACGAACCCCCCATGGGCCAATTTCTAATATATTTACTTCATGAAATAGGGAGGTGTCTTTCTCATCACTTGAACGTAATTCAAAAAATTAAGAGACGCGAGAGTTTTTTTGAGTGCCTCTATTCAAAATTGTAAATTAAAACTAATTCATTAATATAGCTCTTTTTTTTTCTTCTATGGAAATATATTTTGGTTTGTGGTTTCCATCAGCCAGCTTGAACCTCGATTAGTAAGAGGCTATCGTGAAAATATCTACAATTATTTCAAAGGCTAAGGAAAGAGATTTCGGACAGCAGTTTAATAGTGGCTATCCAAAGCAAAACTAACATACAACTAATTTAAAATACCAAAATTATTAAAAAGCATTCGATTCACAGATGATTATTAGTTTACTAATAGGTTGTTATAAAGAGTAAATGTTATTTAAAACTTGAAAAGATCGAATGCTTTATATCAAACTTAATCTGCATAATAGATTTATTTGTACGATGCCCTAACTGGTATTACTGGCTATTATTCTTTCGACAAGGGCAATAGATATGTGCGGCAAGAAAAGTGTGGTTAGAATCAATTCATTCCGTCTCAAACTGTAGAAAAATATAAAACATTTGATTATTTTAAGTAAAATTATCTATTCAATTTATAATTCCTGAGCATACAACTCAATACATAATAGAAACAGACGGAAAGGGAATCTTCAGTACAAGGCAAGTTGTCCTCCACGGGCCAACGCTGCGATAAAGGCTCCTTTCTTGGCGTTTTCAGTGTACGCAAAATTCTTGTGGGGTTCCACGTATAGAAGGGGTTCCCTTCGAAAATAGATAGATTGTGCGGGATTTAAAATGCCGCTCGGATTGAGTCTGGTGCATTGGCTAAGGTCCAAATCGACCCGATAAATGACAAGTGAAACATTTGTTACGACCCAATCCGGACAGCCATGACAGTGGAAAGGGGCATTTGTTTCAGGGGGCAGAAATTTTCCCGCTCATTTTCAAAACATTAGAATGGGCTTCCCTTGGAAAGGGGCGTGGCCTAATTGTTTGATCAATGGTTCTCTTAGTGGAATGGGGCAACATATAGGGGGAAGGGGTATAAATAAAAAGATTGGACACAAATGTCAAATGGAGTCAGACGATTTTTAGAGGAATGGTATTTTTCATTTTTTTACTAAGCATTTCTGCGATTTAGTTTTCTCTCTTTCTCTCTTTCTGGTTTTTCATGTGGAATAATCGGTTAGTTTTGAGGCTGACCTCTTTAACGGATGTTAAAAATGGGTGGATGAGCATGGCAGCAAAAAAAAGTTTATGTGTGTGTAGTTTTTTTGTCCCCCTTCTGAAATCTTGTGAGCTGCTTGAAAAATTCATTGAAAAATGTAAGGAAGAAAGTTTTGTTTTTGTTTTCTTTCCCTTTTCTGAGAGTTTGCAAATGAATCTGTATGCTTCATTTTTCTCAGTAATTGCAGTACGATTGTTAAATGTTGAAAATGATAAACAAATGCATTTCAAGGATTTTTAATCTAGTTTAACTTAAACAGAAAATTAAGTACAAAGTAGTAGTATACACTGGTGTGCAAAAATTAAGGACGAAGTCGAAAAATTAGCATATCAGCTGAACGAAGAGGCAGAGTGGACAGAAAGACCAATCAGAAGATTAAGTAAGGTGATGTACGGAAGCACATGCGCAGATATGCAGGTAGACGTAATGGGGGAGTGTCTGAGTAGTATAAAGCATGTTGTCGGTGTAAGATCAGTATTTCTGGCAAAGAGATTGCACGCCGTATAGCAGTTAAAATCACACCGAGTTGCTGCCTCAGCGAGAAATGGCGAATAATCAATCTGTTAGACGACATCTGGATACTTTACCCGAGGTCGAATCATTGGGAAGTTGGAGGAAGGCCGCAGTGTGACAAGTGTGACTGCAGAGTTCGGAATTGCTCACAGCATCGTTTCACGACTTTGGAGACAATTTCAAACTACAGGAACAGCTATCCGGGGGTTCAGTAGTGGTCGTTCACAAGGAACCACACCCGCAAATGACCGGTACATTGCCTTACAGGCCAGAAGAAACAGGCGGCAGACAGCGGGAGAAATCGCTAGACACAGGTGACTGGACGACCGATATCGCGTTTTACCGTGGCCAGAGGACTGCACGGTGGTGGTCTGTTTGCACGACGCCCTGTACGGTGTGTACCTTTAACGCCTGCCCATCGGAGAAGGCGTTCTCTGTGGTGCCGGGAACACCGGAATTGGAGAGACAATGAATGGGGACGAGTACTCTTTACAGATGAGAGCAGATTCAGTTTGAGTAGCGATTCTCATCGCATACTCATCTGGAGAGAGCGGGGAAGCCGCAATCATCCCTCGAACATCATTGAAAGGGACAGGTATGGAAGTTGCGATGTTCTCGTTTGGGGAGGCATCACGCTTGGTAGTCGTACAGACCTTCACATCTTCGACGCAGGTTCAGTCAACCTGGACCCGTTATTGTAACGAGATTCTTCTTCCATATGTGCGTTTTTTTAGAGGCGCTATGGGTCTGCAGTTCCTTTTCATGGACGACAATGCACAATGTCATCGCACAGTAGCTGCCGAACAGCTCTTAGAGAGTGGGGATATTGAACGTATGGATTGGCCGGCACGATTTCCGGATCTCAATCCCATCGAGCATGTATGGGATTTTCTAGGCAGACGCTTGGCAGCTCGTACCTTACCACCAGTAACGATTCGGGAGCTTCGATTGGCGCTGCAAGACGAATGGGCAGCAATGCCTCAACAACTCATTGACACCCTCATTCTCAGCATGGGCAGACGCTGTGAAACCTGCCTAGCAGTCAGGGGAGATCATATCCCCTACTAAAGACCGGATGTTTCTTGCTGGACACCCATCACAGGGATGTTTCGGCCTTCAGTCGCATTGCGCTCCATGCTACTTTTCAATAAAGCTTCTTTTTATCCTTCTGATTTCTCTTTTAGTAAGTGTTGCTTACATATTACACATGTCCTTACGTATTGGGGATCTTACGGTATTAAATGTGTTGATTTGGAAAGCTTTTGTACAAAGTTATATTGAAAAAACCGTCTCGTCCTTTGTTTTTGCACACCAGTGTATATTCAGTCACAGAAAGGATATAAATTTAAAGTAAAAGTAACGAGTAAAAACTAAAACAGCATATTGCATTAATAATTTTATTTGTATATTTATGTCGCTTATGAATTTGGTTAATTAGTCTTGCGCGTAATCTAGTATACTTTGTCAATCTCCAATGGAGCATAAATGACAAATATAGTAATCGAGAAGATTCATATGATATAGATGGAATTTATGTTAGCAATTTGATTTTCCAACTCTTCATATTCCACTCTGAAGGTGCCACGGTAACAAAATGGCCATAATCACGAACTAGAGGTTGGAGTGTCGTGAGTTCAAGCCTGGCACCATTGTCAATCCACAGTGTAGAGTAACCGATACACATCAGATCTGTCATGATTTAAATTTACGTTGGCAAGATCTTGAAGTTCGGAAAGAGGGGTTACAGCTCAATTGTCGTCTGTGTCACTTAACCTAGATCCAAAACTATATATATATATATATATATATATATATATATATATATATATATATATATATATATATATATATATATATATATATATATATATATATACGAGGTCTGTCACCAATAGCACACGTGTTGCGTTTGAATGCGAAGTGAAAAAAAAATAATTCAATTCGCTCGTAAGGGGAAATGGGTTTTGTGATCCAGGTGCTTGTATCTTTTTTAGTTTTTGAAGTGATGACTTCTATTGGCGCGATTTGCAGGAGAGTGAAATTGAATGAACGTCACGCACGAGAATGTAACGCTCATTCGGCTTTTTCGCCTTCTATCGGACATGCAAACTCCTAAAAAGGAAAGGAGGGACGTTTCCCATCGCCACTCTGAAACGGGGTAGTTTGTCCCCCCTACCAATACGCCGTAAAAATAAAGTTCCTAGCTTCGATATAAGTGGGGCTCCCCACCCCCCGTGACCTCTTTCTACAAGAAATAAATGCGGGATACTTCTAATCCTAGTTGAAGCATGAAAATTAAACGTAATATTTTTTTAAAAAATAGGTTTTGAGAGAAAGAGAAATCCCCCATACTAAAATTAAACATAAAATGTAGAAAAAGGGCAAATGTTTATAGAAGTAAGTAAATAGTATAATTATAATTAGCAATTTTGCAGTGATCTTAAGAATAAAAATCTATTTTTGTAAGCGAATCGGAATAGCAATGAACAAATTGTTCTATTAATTACATTACTTAAATATACTTTTGAGTCAAAAAAAGAAAATTAAAACAATTAAAATTTAAAATAACAAAATTAAGTATACAGATATTAAGAAAAAGTTACATTTAATAATTAAAATACAAGAAAAAAATATAGTTAAGACTTTCCTTGCAGCAGCACCGGATAAATTTGTACAAAATTGCCATACAATGACAAAGAGCTAGTATGAGCCAGAGATTGCGCGATATAAATCTTCTGATTAAATTCTTTTTTAAAGGTTTTGACCTAGATTCCTCTCTTCTCAATCAACTACCTGTCTTACTATCCCTTTGCTTAAATTAATTCATGGATAGAATTGAGTATTGTTAAATTACAACCAAAATTCACCAAGCCGGATCGGATCTTCTGGACTAATTACCAATGATTTTAAGTGGGAATTTTAACGTAGATTTTTCAAAAGACAAATCAAAACCTTTAGTTGGTTTTTAAAATTAAAATGCAATTTATGTCAAATGATCCAAATGAAGCACGAGGAAGTACGGAACAACGCTTGACGGAGTTTTTTTTTATAGATATTTAAATAAAATTTTGAATCTAAAGGTATTATAACCTATTTCAGCAAGCTTAACCTATTGTTTCCTTCTTAGAATACAATTAATTCCCAAAATACTTCACACAAAAATGTTACTTTATGAGTACAGACATATGAATAGATTATTTTATAGGACAATACTAATATCCCCTTGTTTTTAATCCACCTAACTAATTCCTGAATTAACATTGCAAAATTTGAAGTTGTCGCTTCTATCGTGTGGTCATAAGCACACACACTTTTTTAATGAAACAGATTTGAATCCATGCATTAAAAATGTTATTACTGCAAAATTGCAACTTAATTTGGAAATGAGAATGCTATTAAAAAAACTAAGTGAAGTAAAAGGAAAATAAAAATAATTTTTGTAATATTTTATTTTTAAAACATGGTACATAAATAAAAATTGCATGATTTGTTTGAAAGAGCAAGTTTCATAATAGAGCCATTCAACAAAATTGAAAGAAAAAAAAAGAATTTATTGATAAAATTTAGTTAATACAATTCTTCGGAACTTAGAGATTTTATCTGATTTAGAATAATGAATCATTAGTTCAAAATATGGATTATTCGGTGTGCGTGTGTGGCAACGGACTTTCTAAATTTGCTCCTTACTCAAGAGAGAGATCAGGCTAGCACAAGAACTAGTATCTCAATTTATTTGTTTCAGTGATGTATTGCAAGATGACTTAACCCTTTATCGACCGACGGTACTTATAAATACCACCCACTTTAAAATTACATAGAATAACCGTTTTTACGAATACTCTGACGATACTTAGCAGGAATATTCTTTGAAATCCACTCTTCCAAGATATATGGCAACACGGGTTCTATGATGAGTATTTTAGCGGTGAAAATGAATAGTTTTAAAAGCAGAAATTGCGTTTTCAGAGGATAGCAAAGATTGTCATTTGTGTTCAGAAAAAGTAGTTAATGTTAAAATTCAAATGTCTTAGCTTTTTTGTATGTTAATGAGCACCTTAGAAAACGATTTGACTATTTACTTTAAGTAGACAGTGTGTGCAATTAATTTTACAGATGAATATCTTTAATTAATTAATTAACTCTAACTAATTAAATTTCCCAAAGTTGAGTATTTTGTTTATGTATATTCCGTAGTTTTCAATGTAGTGATTCAAAAAAGTATTGCATTAAAAAAACTACGGTAAATTATAATGCGGTCGATAAAGGGTTAATGGCTTAATGAAAACTTAAGCACCTGTTATAAATCCATACGTAAATTTTAGGTTGAACCAGGTCTAAGACCAATACTGAACCAACAGCGGCGCACACAAAGGGGGTGGCGGACCTCCCCCCAAAGCTCTTGATCTTTTTTTCGACTGATTATAATCCTATGTATATAGTACATAAAATGTCTTCAAGTATTTGTTGTTAATAACTACTTGTATTAATTAATGCCAATTATTTATTTGATAATTAATATTTACTGTTTTTTGTTCCCGAAAATTGACAAAATCAAAAGAATATGTTGGGTGGTGTATTGGGGCATGATGCAAGAATGGTGGACATTTGACATTGGACCCTTTGTTTGAAAAATGGTTGTGTGTGCCACTGTGAACCAGAGCTTTACCCCAGCCACAAGTTCTCTAACAGGCACACAAATATTTAATGCAATTTCTATTAAAAATTTCAATAAGAATATATATCAAGAAATAGTTTCAGCATTTTGATTAAGTATTATACTGGTTAAAATACTTTAAAGGCATCTTATGCTAAAAAAAATTTATTTAAGTGTATTTTTCAAAAGATAAAAAAAAAAAAAATCAAAGTAAAATATTATCGAATTTTCGTGATATTTGATAAAATTATGAAAAAGCAGAAATATACGGAAGGAAAACTTTCAGAAAAAAAAGTAATATGAATCCATAACTGAGTAATACGAAATAGAAAAGTTATATTTTCGAAAACTTGCCATCTTCAAAAAGCACGGAATTCTCTATATTCATGAAATCTCTAAACTTATTTGCGTATAAAGTGCTTCAGAGAATTGTCTACGATGAAAATGCAATATGAGGAAGAGGTCAAACAAGTAAGAAAAATATAAGATAGATTGAAAAAAAATAATGCTGTGTACTTCATTCCTTCTTCAGATTCCTTTTCCCTTCCTGAAAATATTCAATACTGTGTTTTTAACTTTATTTTTAAAGAACTTTATTTAAGTATACGTAAGGGTAAAAATTCTATGTATTCTAACTTATTCCTGATGTTATATTAAGGAGCTACGTAACTACTTTTAAAAAGTTTGGGCAAAAAAATTCAAGTTAAAAAAATAAATTAAATCTATATTGTATGAATTGAGAATAAAATGTATGGTAACACGAGAAAAACTGTTTTTTCCTTACAAAATACACGAGTACGTATAAATACTGTTTCACTCAGTTTTTATGAATTCATGTATTCCAACCTTGTGCATGCCTCATATTTATTTTTTTCCTGCAATAAGAGCATGAAAATATAGGTAAGAAAAGTTTTGTATAAATAGAACATTAAGAACGATTTACTGTTTGAGATTCATTCAATCACTTTTAAAATGTCCGTTTAAGGCACAAGAATTTGAAATTATTATCCTCGTAGGCAACATTTGTTATACGATAAGAACTTCTAACGATCGTTTTACCAGATAGAGTAGATTTAACCCTTAACTGGCTTGCCCGTACACCGTACGGGCTACCGAAAGCTAACCACATTGTGTTTACCCGTAAGCCGTATGGGCTCTCACAATTTCTATCTTCGATTTGCATATATTTTTAATTCTTATGGTGAGATTATTAGTGCTAGTATTTTTAAGAGATGCTGTCCATGATACTGACATATTTCTCGTCCGGTATTTTCTTGGTGGTGAAGACAGGAATATAGATTTATAAATATATTCGATAAAAAACGGGGATTGGCAAGACAATGTGCAATTTGTTGCTTGAAAAAAAATAAAATGTGTCATATAAAAAAAATTAAGTCAATTCCTACTTTGAATGGATGAATAGAAAGCATTTTATTACGATTGAATATTTGAACTATATTTATATATAATAAATATATATCAGGAGAAAATTAACTAATAGTTGGAATTGAAAAAAGAGCATGATTTGTCTGCATTGTTGTAACAATGCACACCCGGTTTGGCTAGTTTGGCTGAAACGGTTTTCAACGCCAATTTTTGTCAAATTGTAACAGTTACATTGCTACAACAATCGAGACGAAACTAAATTGGCCTCAAAAACTAGTAACTACTTAAATTTAATTTAACTAATGAATTAATATCTGAAAAAACTCTGTTTACATCCATTAAAAGTTTTAAAAAATGCATTTTAACTTGATTGGATGAATAGAAAATATTTTATTAACGATTGAAACAATTTGAGCAAGATAACCATATATATATATATATATATATAGAGAGAGAGAGAGAGAGAGAGAGAGAGAGAGAGAGAGAGAGGGAGAGAGAGAGAGTGAGCTAATAGTAGAAGAATTGGAAAATGGAGAGGTAATCCAAAAAATCTATTATCTCAGTCTTCATTGCAATGAGAAACTAGGTATTACACGATGTTTCAAATTGTGTGTTTATATAAATACACGCACTCACAAAACCCTCGATCGTTTGAAAAAGAGACACAATTATGAAATTTTTTTGTAAGTTAGAGAGAAATTCTTTTAAGATATATGAAACATTCTTCATAACATGTAGATTGTACCTATAAAAAGCAAACATTTAGGTTTTTTGTTCCAGAAATATTGCGAATATATATATATATATATATATATATATATATATATACTTTATAGAAAATATTTCGAATACTTTTAGAAAATATTCCGAAAACTTAAAAATTTAAAATTAAAATAAAAATCTTCAAATTTATACATTCTGTTAAATATTATGCTTAGTTATTTGCAATAAAAAGATGTGCCTTTTTTGGAAAACATTTTTGTTAAAAAAATTGATCGATTAGGGGGTTAACCATTTATCTACCAAAGTATTTATAGAGTACCACTCACTTTAAAATTACATAGAATAACCATTTTTACGAATACTCTGTGAAGAAACTTATCAGAAATATATTCTTTTAAATCCATTCTTCCAAGATATATGACAGCACGAGTTCTATGATGAATATTGTAGCGGGGAAAGCGAATAGTTTTATAGCAGAAATTGCGTTTTCAGCTGATATTTTGATCGGATTGCGAAGATTGTCATTTTTGTTCCGAAAAAGCGGTTGATGACAAAGGGTGTCTTTTTTTATGTAAATGGAGACTTAAGAAAACGATTTGACTATTTATTTTAAGTGATCAGTGTATATAATTAATTTTACAGTATAATATTTTTAGTTAATTAAATAGCTGTAGCAGATGAAATTTTTCAAAATTGAGCATTTTGTTTATGTATATCCTTTAATTTTCATTGTAGTGATTCAAAAAAATATTGCATGAAAAAAATTCCAGTAAATCCTAATGCGGTAGATAAAGGTTAAAATAAGTTCAATGTTTTATTTTATTAAAGTCAAACGCGAGATCTTAAGATAAAATAATTTTAATCTGTGATCAAATCACGATAGATTAATTGTTTATCGACGCCCTTTGTCGTAGCAATAGTAGCAACAAAAGAGCTTTTTGCATTGGAAGTGATTTTGAACCAGTATTTGTGATGAAGACGATATATGAGCTAACTGCCCATCTTCCAAATTTCCACAGGTCAAATCACGAACAAGATTCCTAAAGAGGATAGTTATTTTCCTATTTTCTATACCAATTCATGTGAGGATTTAAAAGTTCAATTATGTTTAATATTATTTTTCCTAACTGTTCTGTAGTAAAATCAGGGCAAACGTTTAACTCGACTTGAATATCGCGGACTAAAAGATTCGACACCATGGGCATTAAACTCTAATAAGCCTTTATTATTTTTTTTAAAAAAAACGGGTTAGGGGATTTTTTTTAATTTTCAAAAATAGTCAAATTTGTGTCATTATGTATGTGCGAATTCTACAAAAGATTCAAAAAAATGTATTTATTCTTGTTTCAATCAATCGTTATCTTCCACCATTTGATCAGAAATATAAACAAACAATTTTTCTTTATTTTGGATAAGGAGGATGAAAGAATAATTGATTTTTGAAACTAATATATACGAGTGAGAGCTATAACTTATACAGCATGTATAAGAATAATACATTTAAAAACAAATCAAACAATAAATGTGAAACACACCATGGTTATTTCTGCACTTACTCTAGTTATTAAATTCAAAAGGAAATTTATATACTCAGACTTCAATATATATATATATATATATATATATATATATATATATATATATATATATATATATATATATAATTTCTTATACGGTACAAAGTGGTATACTTTTGTTTCAAGTCAAAATACAATTTACTGTAAATAAGTAACAATAACATTATTGACAATGGACTCGGCAAGCGTGGGGATACCGCTATCGGGTCTTGAGTTTGAAACCTGATGCCCCTGAAGACTCGATGTGTAGAGAGACTAGTGCATATTAAATCATTTGGGAATTAAAGTCCTCCCGTAAAGGTAATGTGTGAAAGTTTGGAGATCCAGGTATCAGCTCAAGTGCCGTCCGCGTCACTTGGCAATAGTTCAAAATAATAAGGACTGTCTGCAACAGTCCTTGTATGGTTTCATGGTGTGCCGCATATTAAAATTAAATCAAACGATGTTGGCAATAACATCATAATTTGTTTCAATTTCTTTACTTTTATCTCAATTCTTTCACACAAATTAAACCATACTTATATCATTGTCTTAACTTCTCTCTTAATTTTTAAAAAATTCTAACATTCTATATGCATAAAAATTAAAATATATTATTGACATGGTTAACGGAATTTTATAACAAAATTCATGTGTGTGTGAGCTAAATTAAGAACAATAATTAATATTAGTTAGTCTAACAAATATATTAGTAATAAGCAAAAATAATGGAATTTATTGATCCAGAGATCCCGAAATTGATTATGTATGAACTAATTTAGATTCAGAATATCCTCTTATTAGCATTAATCAAATTAACTAAATATTACAATGAGATTATTCAGAATTTTCTGTTGTAACAGTAACTACAAAGATTCATTATCAAAATATTAGAGTATATATTAATATTAAATATTATTACAGTGTTTCAGTCTTATTGATATAACTCCATTGAAAGTTCTCATTAGTTTGAAATAGCATTACTCAGTAGCTGGACGGGATAGTATAATTTATTATCTTGGTTAGTTAACAAGAGTACGATATTTTAGCTGCCATTGAGCTCCCCTTGCCTCCGTACCTCTTCCTGTGAAGATTTTGAGGTTAAATTGAATTAAATGTGTAGCGGCAACCATTATTCCACGAGACGTCTTACGGGAATTGGTATAGAATCACAGTGATCGATCCCCGACATGATTCCTACATCCGTAGAAGTGAAATTCTTAGTGTGATAGAAAGTAATATAATATTGAAAATAGCTAATATTGCATGGATATGCTATTTTTCAATTCCTACTATTAGCTCACAGCTCACACTCTCTCTATATTTATTTATTTATTTATCTTGGTGGAATTTTCAATCGTTAATAAAATACTTTTTAAAGCGCTCAATTAGGCTGAAATTTTATATACATGATTATTTTGGATGACAATACAGTAATTTAATAAAAATTAATAAAAAATAATTCATTAAAACTAACTATTCAAAGAATTACGAATACAGCCACGTTGGCATCATTTTTGGAGACTTAGCGACCATTTTGGTGACTTGTGTCAAAACATGAAAATGTTTTTTACTCTTAATTTAAAGTGCTCGTTTGAACTGCAATTTTCTACACTTGGGTAAAAATACGATAATTTAATTATAGTTAATTAAAATTAACTGACTGAAACTAATTATTTAAAGAATTACAGATACAGACACGTTGGCTTCCTTTTCAGTGACTTCGGTCAAAACTTTAAAATAATTTTTCTCACGTTTTAAAGCATTCAGTTGAACTGAAATTTTATATACATGATTGTTTTGGGTGACAATACGACACTTTTAGGATAATTAATAAAAAATAATTACCACTAAATGTTGTGATTTTGTTATATGTATATACCTATTTACATTAATTGTAACTATTTAATAAAAAGTAGCTAAAATAAAAATTTTCTTTGTTGATCTAAGTAGGAATTGTGTGACTTAAAGTTCTTTTTTTATATTACTTGTTATACTTCAAATGCAGTAGGGGGAAAAATTAAATGATTGAAGTATAAGGATTCAACGGTTATGTATTTCCTTTGTATATACCATGTATATGTTACCGTTAAAGTGTATGGTTCAATTATTTCATAGAATTACTAGGTATTTCATGAAATAACTAGGAAAGTCAGTTAAAGTATATAACATATGAACAATTTCCTGCCTTACTCTCTGCCTTAAATAACTCTCGCTAGAGCGTTTAAGTGCAAAATAAACAATTTAAAAGTTATTTTAAAAATTAATGGATCATAAAACTGTATGAAACCTCCCAAAAAAATACATTTCATTCATCTTATGGAGAATTAACTGATAAATAATAATGAAACGCAGATGATATAATTTATTGTTGCTAACGGTAGTGAAACATAAAGGAGAAAAAATTATGTTTTGCATCTGTTAAAGGCACAATTAACTTTTCGTCTCCTTGAACTTCAAGGATATAATAATTTTGGAGTAACCAACACACTCTTGGTACTTTTTTCTGTACTGTTTTAGCACTTTTTATTTCTGCTATCAAAAAATTAATAGTTTTCACTAGTGCAATACTGTTTTTCTTTCTGTCACGCTTTTTTAATAAAGATTCAAATCTCTCTTGCATTAAATATTTCTCATTTACTCATTACATTTTTTCTCGTTACCCATTACTGCAGAATCCATTGCTTGGAAACAGATTGAAAAAATATAATCCAAAATGTAAAACGCTAACATCAATACACCATCAAAATTCTACATTTAAAAGCAACGGAATGAAGGGTACACACACGTTATTGAAAAGCAGCTATAAGTGGTTCAAAACTGATTAGAAGCAACTGGAATTGGTTCAAAGAACTTTCGAGAGCTATATTTTATACTTAAGCGATCAAGTGATCGTAATTCCATAGAATAACAAGTTAAATCGTAGAATTGAACAATTTTATATACATTAACTGATTTATCCAATTATTTCATGAAATACCTAGCTATTCTGTGAAATAACATATTTCATTTAGCGGTTACATATACTGTAGAAACACTTGCAAACGGTGCTTATTTCGCAGTGTAATAGAAACTTATATATGGAATAAGTGATACCAGTTGAAAAAGTATGAAACAAAAGTATTCAAGAGCTGTTGGATAAGGATTTACTCGATTAAAGATTTTCCTAGTATAAAGTTCGTAATTAAATTTATTTAAGTGGTTTTCTCTGTCTCTCTCAGTGCTTAATAGTATGAAATGTTCTCTGGAAAATATAATAGTACAGTTTTATTACATCAAGTACCGTTTAAAAAATATACAAAATATATATATAAAAATTAAAGCATAATTGTAAGAATTTTCCAGTTAAATATCTCTTTCGCATTACGTTTTCAATACAAATTGTTGAAAACAGCAGTCAATTTAGTTAAAACAAACTTCACAGAAATAAAAAAAAAGTCGTTAAGTGTTTTATTGCTATATAAGCTTAATTTATATGTAAGCAACAGCTTTAGTTAATTTGAAGTTATTTAAGAGCCTTTTAGAAAGATTAGAATAAATATTTTGGACAGATAAAATTATGTTTTTTGAGAACTACACAAATAAAAATAAGTTTTGTTTATAAAATTTTATCAAATGTTTCAAGTAAAAGAAAAGTAGAATCTATTGCGTTCAAAGCAATAAATTTAACTTTTAGTTTATGAAGTTTAGCTATCTATCATAAAGAGAAAACATTCACTTGAACAATTTTCATCATAAACATATTAGGAAACATCATTTTAAAGTTTTTCATCTTGAACAATGTAATTTGATTTATTTTTGTGGATAATTTACAATGACTAAAATAATAGATCTAGCAAAATAAAATTGTCTAAAATTACATCGTTGGATCTATTATGGTTATAATAAGGACGTCTTCTTTCATTTTGATAAAAATAATTATGTATAAAAGAAGATTTATAACTAATTTTTTTTTAATAAAAATATAAAATTATAAATATTAAGGATTTTTTCAGCTTTTGATTTTTATAATTTACCCTTCTGTGCTTATATTGTAACTTGAGTAACTTAAAATGATTTCTAAGCCAATTTAATTTGTGGTAATATTTCCTACAATGCATTTTTCCTCATTTATGATTTTAATTAATTGGGTTTTTTTATGTCACTGATTTCTCATGGGGAATATTTTTACCTGCACAACTCACAAAAGAAAATCTTAGTTTATAAAGATACCAGCCGTTACCCACCCGCTTCACTGGGTATTTAACGATGTTGAATAAATGTATACTGTTTACATGTATATGAATTATTGATACCTATTCGATTGTATGGAAAAATAAATTTATAGCTGTAACCTTCGACTCTTGATATAAAAAAGGACATAAATTAAAATATCTAATTTCTATTTATATCTGAAATAGACGTAGAAAGGTTTTTTGCGCTCACTTAACCTAATAATCAAGTGGATTTCTCCCAAAGCAACTTTCAGTGGATCTCTACACCATAAAATAAATATGCGTGCTAAATTTCAAGTCTAAATCTAACAGAGCATTCTTAGCGGATTTCAATTCAACAAAAAAAGCATACAAACCAAATTTTATTATTATAGTCTTAGCAGTTCGAAAACGGAAATTTTGTCTATCAATACTCCCCAATAACTCTCCCCGCTCCCCCCCTGGAGTTGATTTCCGTAAAATCTATTCTTAGTGGAACTCTATTCAACTAAAGAAACGTGCTCAACAAATTTCAAGTAAATGGGTTAAATTCAAAAACAGGAATTTTTCTATAACACGTCTTAATCCCTCGCAACCCCACTCCTTTGGGGGTCCGTTTCCGTAAAACTCTTTGTAAAAGGAACTCTATTCCATGAATGGAGCATACCTTCTAATTTTCAAGCAGGTGGGTCTAGTAGTTGAAAAGCGGAAATATTTATCTATTACGCCCATTAATTCCCCTCAGTGACACTTGAGATCCAATTTCCCCAAACTTATTTTGTAGAGGATCTCTACACCATGAAAGGAATCCGCTTACCAAATTTTAAGACTGTACGTCTAACAGTTTAAAAATGGAAATAATTATCTATAACGCCCTTTATGCTCCCGCAACGCCACTTAGGAAGCGATTTTCACAAAACCCATCTTATAGCGGATCTCTACTCAATAAATGGAATCTGCTTACTCAATTTCAAGATTTTATGTCTAATAGTTTATATAAAAAAGGAGTTAATTGCCTATAATGCCCTTAATTCTCCGCAACGCCCCTTTGAGGTCGTAAAAATCATTTTGTAGGGAATCTCTACTTTATTAAAGTAAACTGTGTATTAAGTTTCAAGACTGTATATCTAATAGTTTAATAATGGAAATAATTATCTAGAACGCCCCTTAAACCCCCGTAACGCACCTTGGGGTTCGATCTTTGCAAAATCCGTTCTTAGCTTAGCTCTATGAAGGGAACCTGTCTACCAAATTTCAAATCTGTAGGTTTAATAGTTCCGGAGATATCGTGATTAGTCGGTCAGTGAGCGAGTGAGTGAGTCGCTTTTCTCCTTTATATATAGATAACATTAAAAGCATAACTTAAGAAAGATAAAAAACAGATGAAATTCAAATTTAGCTGAGATGTGTGCATTTTCTGATTTAAAATAAATAAGACAATACAAATTCATTACCTTAATGTTTTGTTTCTGATGATTTTTAGTAAAAATAAAAATTATTATAAAATAATAATTTTATATTAAATATTTATAATTGATTCAAAATTATATATTAAAATGAAATTTTCAACGTGGCTTCCTTTAGCATAGTACACTAAACGTAGACGTTTAGGCCAAGCCAAAAGACCTTTTTCGAACATATTTGGTGGAATTTTTCTAACTTCCGCTTTGATTGCTATTTGAAGCGCTTGAAGTGTTCTTACATTGCATCTATTTAATTGTTTTTTTTTAAGTATCCACATAAAACATATTCTCACTGTCGAGGGTGATGGTAGTTATTTCTCATAGACAAGAATTTTTTTAAGAATTATTTTTAGGCATTTTATATATGATTTTGCAGTTTGATTTGATGCAGAATCTTGGTCAGTCGTGGATTATATGCTTCCATTTTTTTTCTGATATTTTGTAGCAAAAAATTTTAGCCGTTGATTCTACAAAAAAAAAAAAAAAAAAAAAAAAAAAAAAAAAAAAAAAACCGGATTTAGATGAGAGTGGAGACATTCCCATTCATACCATAGCACCCAATGACTAACTTTACTTTTGCAATACAGCTGCTTCTCTGCGACGTTTTTCGAGTTAAATATATTGTATCTTCGTTTCACCAGTGGTGGATGACAGATGAAGCACTTCTTCATCCGAAATTATCCATGGTTTGAATCTACCCTTGCATAACATTAAATACAGAGGTCAAAAGCGTTTTTTTCTCATTTTTCTATGGCTTTTGCAGACATTTGATGTGTGACAGACTAGTTCATTAACTTTTTTAGAGGCATTATTATTTACCTGACGGCAAATCGTCAATTGCGACACCTGTAGTTTCTTTGCCAAAGTTCTTTGAGGCATAGGATTGATTTTGTACTTTTTTTTAAAACAAAATTGGAACAACCATCTTTCAAAAGCTTTTAAATTTTATTCCGGGTTTGAGGATCTAATTTCAGTACCATAATTTACTCCCACTAATAAAAATGATCATATTTGTAATTTCAATGTTTTATTTTAAAATTAAAACTGCTAGCAATACGATTGAAATTCACCAAAAATAGATATATGCTTTTAAAATTGGTCACACTAGTCTTGAATCACAACCGGTAATACATTAAGACACTTCATATTTTAATAATCTTTTGTTTTCATTAAAACATATGTAAATTCAAGATGGTGATAATCTATCGTAATTTGTGCAGTACATTGTAATCGAAAATGTAATTAAAACACTATTGCATAAAAGTAGAGTGCTTAAAAACATAAGGAGATAAATACCAGGTAATTTAATGTCTTTACTTTACCTGTTCAAAAACATAAAAAGATAACTATCAGGTAATTTAATAACTTTACTTTACCGAAAGTGTTTAATTTTATAAAAAAATATATTGTAAAAAAAAAGGAAAGAAAGAAAATACATAATGTGTGCCCCACCTCCCCCTTTAAAAAATTTTGTAATTACACAATTCCTAAATCTTAATGATTCATCATGCTAGTTTCAAATTAATATAAATTTTCAAAAATGATTACAAGAAGAAAAGACATGATATTTATATAATCCATTAAAACTGCTTTAACGTACCTGCAAAAAACGTTTTAAGAAATTGATATATTTTAATATAACTTTTGTATATGATATCACGAGAATAATATATTACGAAACGAATGAAATGAAAATATAAGTTTAGTTAGTAGTTTTAGAGCTTGAATTTGCTTTCAATGTCTTCATTTCATTTTTCTTCTCCTAGACGTTGAGTTATTAATATACGAAAACAGATCCAATTTACGTAACACAGAATGTATAGTTACAACTTAAATAGAAATTTTAATCAATTAATAGACATGCGTGTAATTATATTCCCAGTAAATTTTATCTTCTGTTAAAAAGATAAAACTAATGTTAATTATACAGCATTAATGTTTATACACCATCCTTATTTTATCTGCATTGGTTCATAACAATTAATTAAAATAACTATAATTGTTCAAAAATGAAAAAAGAACAAAACTGTTTTGTATTTAAAAAAAATTCAATCATTTTAAAATTGGATTTTATTTTGAATTTCTTTCATACCAATATTATTTTTTTAAAAAAATTCTACACCATTATTCTTGTTCAAATAACTATCATTAATTGTTAATTATAAATAATATTTTTTAAAAAAATGGGGTTAATTTTGAAACGAGAAAAGTACTGGCATCATAAAAAATATAAATTTCAAATAAATTAACATTTAAATCTATTTTTTTATTTCACTTTAAACTAAGAATTATTTCGTCATCTTTCGCAGTTCTATTTTAAATAAAAAAAGGGGGAAGACTTTTAAAAAAATAATTACATTTTCCGCTTGAAAGAGTTAAAAAAAACCCTGCTTTTCAAGCATAAAATCAAACTTACATTTCTTTTGAAACTTCAAACCAAATAATGGTACCTGTCTTGTTTTACGATCGGGAGAAAAAAAGGAACAAATTCTTATGACACTGTATACCGACACTAGAAGCAAAAAAAAAAAATAACATATCACAATGTAGTACTCGCTTGAAAGTGGAAGGACAGAAAACGGGAAAAAAGAATATACTCTCGACAAACATGATAACCTAATTACTAAATTACTTTCTCTGAACCATCCCGCGGCTTTTTTTAGTTTAGAAAACTTCAAAGAACTGCACAGCATTACCTTAATTATTCTTCTGGGTAAAACACTAAACAACTGCCTTTCATTCACTTTCTAATAATGAATGTGTAATTACCAACATCGTTCACTGGCTATAACAGTACGTGTGTTTCTATATCTACCTACCAATTATATTCTAGATCTGATAATAATTTTCCATATGCAAAACCAAAGTGAAGCATGTAATAGAAGTGAATATTTTTCCATCATAATAACTTTAAAAAAATTTTTACTTGGAAAAAATTTACACCACATCTATCTTTTTCTCTATTGCTTGTTCTTATCAAAACTATCTATCAGCTACAAGATATTATTTAACGGTTTTATAATAGCAACAAAGATGTAATTGCAAAAATCTCAACTAAATTCCCTAAATTCCAATATAAGAAAGAAATGGAGCTTCAGAGAAGAGAAGAAATATTCATTTGTTTAGGAATTAATAAAAGAAAGAAATAATAACAGAGAGCAATAAAAGAGAGGAAATATTTCAGAAGAAAAATTTGAATGCATTATTTGATGATTTGTTTAAAAAAAAGATTAAAAAGAAAAAGAGAGATAAATTTTAGTTTTGTTTCTGTATTATTTAACTTCTAATGATATTGTAGAGCTTAACTCAATTGTATTCCCATTTTTATTGCACTATCCGGAAATTTTAATATGCCCTATAAAAATGAAAAAAATTTGATAAGTTTTCTTTAAATTTAGATATTTGATTCCAAAATGATATATCATTTGTAGTGAATAGAATTTTATTTTAATGAGACAATCAAAAACTATACAAATTCGAATTTTCATCAGACTTTGGGACAGATGTATTCCTGAATAACCCTACCCAATCAATAAAGAGGAAATATAATTTTACAACACTATAAATGGAAAATACTAGTGTTTCAAATAAGCTGTTAGTTAAGATCCTTATTATTTTGTAGCGATAAAAATACCATATAATGAAGTTAATACTTGAGATGGTATTTCATTCTCGAAAAATTTCTACACAGTGAATTGTTGAGAATTTTTCGATATAATCGGTAATAATCAAGCCACAAAACTTCTAACATTGTTTAAATTTTAATCCATTGAGTATAAACAAAACTGACCGCTGGGGGTGCAGTAAATCATGTAAAGATGATTGGCTACAAATAATTTTTTTTCAATAAAACCACACATTTTATAAATAAAAATTAAAAATCTTTTTAATAAATTTTAACATTTTTAAATAGGTTTGTTCATCAAGATATATTAAATAAAATATCAAAATGATTAATAAATAGCAAGCGTAATTTAAGAACAGATGCAGATACTAATTAAAGTTTCGAAATTTGAAAAAAAACATTGAATATTCATAAAAAATAAGATAAATTTAATTTTAACAGCTGCTATAGTAAAATTTAAGAGCTTTACAATTTATTTCGGGGACTTATATTCCAAAAAAGCTACATTTTCCAAGAATCAAACAAAATTTTTCGCGAACTGTACTAAAGCCCAAATTACTCAAAGAACAAAACCCATTCAATATACAAAAATTTAATTTTTTAAAAAGCATACAATTTATAATTTTTAATAGATAAAGGATATAAGATGCATTGGATAAATTACCGAAATGGTGAATAATTAGCAAAAGTATTTTAAAATCGATTACAAATCGTTAATTACAATTATAAAATTTGAAAAAAAAATATTTAAAATATTATACAAGGGAACTACCAAGAGTTTAATTTAAAAGTTTGAAGGAATTATGTTCAGAAACGTTGCTTTATAA
This sequence comes from Trichonephila clavipes, assembly GCA_019973935.1. NCBI lineage: Eukaryota > Metazoa > Arthropoda > Arachnida > Araneae > Nephilidae > Trichonephila > Trichonephila clavipes. The sequence continues at coordinate 228,176 of BMAU01008863.1, forward strand.
ACTACGTTTTTCGAAAGTCGAACAGATAAACAAAAATTTAAAAACTAGACACAAAGTTTAAAGATAAAATGGGAGCTTTAAAAAGCAATTTTTTTACATTCTTAAGTCAAAAAAAAAATATCTGAATTCATTATCACTTTCGTATTATTAACTCTTAGAAATTCTTAGAAAAGCCTGCTTAGATTGATAAATAATAGTTAGCTTAAATGACAACTTTCACACAATACTAATGCTACTAGTATTCGTGAGGAATACAGCCTACAAGTTAATCGATAGGAATGAGGGTCTACATTTATGCTGTAATAATAGGTATAATTTTCACCAAATGAGAGTTTACCGACAGGTAGTAATTTTAGTTCATATCTCATTTCAATTTGTTGTTCGATATTCATTCAATGTAACAAATGAGATTTCTTTCCATCGAAATAACACTCTTCTTAGAAACGATAGCAGGAAATAAAAAAATTATTGAAAATTTCTCATTTTAGAATTTTTAACCATCATCGAAAAAGTAATTTTTAATGAATATAAAGTTACTTATGTATTAAATTTGTATCAATACTTATAAGAAATTGACGATGGAATTTTTAATTAGAAATATATTTTCAGAATAAATACATTCATTCTCAGATTCTTGCAATTTGAATTGAGTGTACTAATTGTACTTATACTACCAATCCAAAGAATTTTGAATCTTCAGTATGAAGGTTATACAGATATTTAAGCTCCAATATTATACTTTGTGAAAGTGAGTTCAATGATTGTTATTATAACATTTCTGTAATAACGATTTATTTATGATTTTTTTTTAAATTGTTAAACATTCAATCAAATTATTTATAAGGACACATGGAACCTTTTTATCCATTTATTACGCACTTAAAAATATAATAGAAATTGACTTGGGCAGCATATCTTATACGTTAAATATTTTTTTTAAAATTACGCAAGAAGTCCTTATTTAATATTGAATTTTTAAAGGTATTCATGAAATACAACTCTTTTGTGGTATTAATCTTTGCATTCATACTATGTTTATCAATCCAATTTAAAATTCTTAAAATAGTTTATGAAACAAAAATTAATTTAAAGTATGTATAAGGACTCTTTCAGTACATAACTTTTAACGTAAAACATCTTAAACGCTCGCTTTTAATTTTGAAACATATTGATAATCTTGACAAAGTGATAAAAAAGTTAAAGAGTAAAGTCAACATTTTTAAAATTATGTTTGCTTAGTGGTCAATCTGTCCATTAAATTTTAAGTTTTGGCTGTAGCTAAGATTTCTTTTTGGCCCACAAATATTATCTTCGAGTTGTCTTAACTTTGTGAACGTAAGTGAAAACCATTTACACAAAATATCTCTAATTACACTTTGTGTAGCTCAAAAATAATAGTAATGCAACAAAACATCAAACTATTTGCGTTATACTTTTCATTTATATTTTTCAAAAATGCTATTGTAATTTTTTTAACGTATCATTTTTTTAATATGTGACTTCTGAGTAGATTTTTAAAAGAATCATTTTTACAAAACTTTAAACCGATTTACAAGTATCAGCTTCACTTAACCTAATTTCCCTTTTACAGTTTGTCGCCTCATAACCACAAAAGGTATACCATCCTCAACTACAATAATTTTATCTCACTTACATCATCAAGCAATTGTGATTTTTTTTAAAAAGCAGATTTTTTTCTTCCCAAAATAAAAGCACTTCTTATCAACAAAAACGGAAAGGCATTCAGAATACGTCTTTATATTCCAACGACGAACCAGGACACAAAAGATGATATTTACGATGAGGAAAGAGGGGCGTGTGAAAAAAGAAAAACTAAAGGTGACGGCTTTCTCATCTCGCATATAAATAAAAGGGGAAATTTACAAGGGTGACAAATTGACTGGTATAAATATCCCCATACCCCACCACTGCCAGTAGCAGGGAGCGAATTTTAAAACCGAGAATGAAATATTTAACCTTCTCCAAGGCTCGAATAAGTTACCTCCCCGAATTCGAGAATGGAGAGATTACATTATGCAAAACGCTTTCATCTTTTTGCAAAAGGAGTGGTGTCTGCAGTGATTTAAGAAGAGTCACTGAGACCCTGTTTTCTTGCAACTGGAGACGACTCATAAGTCCCTTTTGCAAGAGAATCGATCCTAGCAGATGGTTTTAGGGGGTTCGGGATGAACTGGTTTGAGCAGCGAAATAAAAATAAGACCCATCGCAGTAAAATATTACACAGTATCATGATGCGAATTTGAGGCCGTACAAAATATGATGTATGTAAGGAATTCAGAAACAATCGTGGTCGTAGTAAAACTTTATTATATTTGAAATGGCTGGGAGTTTTATTCTGAATGGATGTTAGTTGTAGGGAGATATTTTCTTTTTATGTGAATGAATAAAGAAATATTGGCTATTTAAAATGGTTGTGGCTTTCTTCTATACATGTATTCTAAGAACATTTCTGGTGCAATTGACGTATGTAAAACGATCAAAATTGTCCACTACAGTCTTTCTACTGTATTTTGTAAGGAATCTGAAAATAAGCGAAACAAAGTTTGTTAAATCTTAATACTGAATACATTTTACCTTTTTGTAAAATATATTATATCGAATGCTCCAAGTTTTTTTAGTTTTTTTTTTTACGTTTCCCATAATAAAACACATTCTTATAATTATTTTTGCTGCCGAAGAAAAAAACACTCTAAATGGTGTAGTAGTGTAGTTTCTAGTCCATTATATATAAAACTTGGAAGATAAACTAAAGAAAGATAATTTAGCAATAAATATGTTCTTCATTGGAATATTTTTTAAATGTGCCACAGCTTTATTTATTCTGTGCGTATTACTATGCATTATGATTAGCTACTAACCAGAAAAAGAGATTTACTGCATAAAGCTTATCTCTAAATCATTTTGAAATTTAGAACATTTTATTTTCATCGAGTTACATACAGACTCAAATTCTAATGGTATCAAAATTCCTTGAAATGAGTTACTGATTTAATCAAATAATATAATGAGTTAAGTAAACACATCTTTCACCTATATTTTTCTTGAATAATTATATATCAAAATATTTTGAAACAAAAATTCCAACAGTTTTCCTCCCTCTCCGTATAAAAAGGTTCAAATATATAAAGGGTGTTTTTTTAGAGGTATAGAACTTTAAATTGCAATAAAACAACGATGTATTATTCGATTGACATGAATTCTTTTTATTCGAAAGATAATCTTGTGGCATTACATTTTAAATATGATTTCTGACATAGGACTGCCACGCCTGGCTCGGATGTAGTCCAATCTGGACGTCCAATTTTCGATGACTTTTTCCAACATTTGTGGCCATATGTCGGCAATAACACGGCAAATGTTGTCTTCCAAATGGTCAGGCGTTTGTGGCTTATCCGCATAGACCAATGACTTTACATAGCCCCACAGAAAATAGTCTAGCGGTGTTAAATCACAAGATCTTGGAGGCAATTTCACAGGTCCAAAACAGGAAATAAGGCGGTCACCAAACGTGTCTTTCAATAAATCGATTGTGGCACGAGCTGTGTGACATGTTGCGCCGTCTTCTTGGAACCACAGCTCCTGGACATCATGATTGTTCAATTCAGGAATGAAAAAGTTAGTAAGCATGGCTCTATACCGATCACCATTGACTGTAACGTTGTGGCCTTCATCGTTTTTGAAGAAGTACGGACCAATGATTCCACCAGCCCATAAAGCGCACCAAACAGTCAGTTTTTCTAGATGTAACGGTGTTTCGACATACACTTGTGGATTAGCTTCACTCCAAATGCGGCAGTTTTGTTTGTTGACGTAGCCATTCAACCAGAAGTGCGCTTCATCGCTAACAAAATTCGCTTATGAAAATCGGGAACAACGGCTATATCGTTTTGGGCCTATTCGACGAATCTACTCTTTGCTTGATCATATTTAAAATGTAATGACACAAGATTATCTTTCGAATAAAAACAAATTCATGTCAATCGAATTATACATCGTTGTTTTATTGCAATTTAAAGTTCTATACATCTAAAAAAGCACCCTTTATATGCTCTTCTCTCAAAGAACTGTAGCAAAGAATTAAAAAATAATAATTGTTTTTCTGTGTGTCTTATTAATTTCGAAAGCTATCAGAAACATATATTTATATTGCTATATTAAAATTAGGAAATCACATATTTTAAGTAGGCATAATATTCATGCCTTTTTTTTATGAAAAGTACAATTACGGTACTCAATCTCTATCCAACATTATCCTATTCTCACTTGCATATTTATACTCTAGAACTACAATTTTCCGACTTTCATTGAGTTAAAAATATAGTAACTTATAATTATAAAGTGATACATATTAATTCATCCAATTAATAGATTCTTGTTAATATAGTTTTTTTATGCACCTAATTAATAATTTACCTTAAAAACTTCCTATAAGTTTTAACTTTCAGCAACATCTGAATCATTTCTAATACTCTCTCTCTCTCTTTCTCTCTACTGCTTGTAAGAGAATAAAAATATCCCATAAACATCGTCGATATTTTCCTATAGATCGCTTAATTAAAAGCGAAGTAGTCGCGAAATAACAAGTGCTTGAACGCTTTAAACACGTGTCTTGTTTTTGAGCTTAAAGCTTTGAACTGCGACTTGTTACAACAGTAATTCTTAAATTGTGTTCAGCGGATACCCGGAGGTTTTGCAAAGATGTATCATGTAATATTGAGACTTCCCTCTTTTACAGACTCTGAAAAGCCTAGTGAAAAAAATTGAAAGATGTGCAATCCTATACTTGGTCATTAAATTACCCTCAATGAAAAAAATCAATTACAAGGCGCATCCAGAAAGTAAATTTCCCAATGTTTTCTCCTTTAAAGTAAACGTAATTAGCCATGTCAATTGCACATGCGTAACAGATCTATGACGTATCAATCATATGCCAGCCGGACAGATCCCGCCTTGTGCCAGTAGCGTGGTAGCAGTGGTCAGAAATGGAAACTCTTATTCCTTCTCTCGCCGCCTGCGAGGTTCGGTCAGAGATAAAGCTCTTGAATGCATAAAACATTGTGCCTATTGAAATTCATCGTCAGCTCTGTCAGGCCTATTGGCTGAACATCATGAGTAAGCAGATGCGTCGCGAGTGTAGGCAGTTTTCAGAGAGTCATCCAAGTATCCATGATGAAGACGGCTCGACACACAGAAGATGTTTTGACGGAATTGGCTGGGAATTGTTTGATCAGCCCCCTACAGCTCTGATCTTGCTTTCAGAGACTTCCACGTTTTCTTGCAACTCAAAAAATTCCTGTCATCCGGTAAGCGTTTTGGCAACAACGAAGAGCTGAAGACGTCTGTCACACGCTGGTTTCATTCACAGGTGGCAGAATACTAACACAGAGTGATACAAAAGTTGAACCCACGATTCGACAAATGTCTCAATTCTGGTGGTGGCTATGTTGAAAAATAGCTGAAACATTGCTGTACTTGTTGCCAATAAATATGTTCCTGAAAGTGTGAGTTTTTTTTTAAAAAAATAGGGAAACTTACTTTCTGGATGCGCCTCGTAGAAAATGCATTTCGATCAAAAATATTAATTTATTTGTTCTTTTATTGTTTTCAACTACAATGTTATCCATTTTTTTAATGAGAAAAACGTTGTTTTTAAAGAGTCTACAAAAGTATCAGAGACAGTCTAAGGATTATTGAGGAACTTTTAAAACACTCAGTCAAGTCAAGCGCATTTCTGGGAGTCAAGGAGGAATATTCAAAATCTTGGGGGTTCGTGATGTCAGGCTGATACATAAAGACAGACCGCGGCGATCGAAAGTTTAAGAACAGGTGTGTTCTAAGTATTGATTTGTTCAGTAAAGTAAAATATAATTAAAAAACTGTGATTGAGCATGGCTATTATTGTCTTGCAGGAGTATTACTGGCTCTTAAAGAAAGTGAATTAATGAATCAACTAAAAAGAACAAGTGATATTAATTTCATCAACCATATATGCTATATCCAACTGGATTTTTCAAAGTATTAGTTTGTACAAATGTGAAATATTTGTACAGGAAAAACTATTTAAGGGGACTCCATTTTATTCGGCTATTTTTTTAAAGTTCCACATTGGCATGATACAGAATACTGCAATATTTAAGTTCTAATATATGATTAATCAATACAACGTAGTTGTAAAATTACGTACTGCTATCCCACGCTTATAACTACAATAGAAAACAAAATATATCACACATCAGATTAAATATCGACAATCATTCTACCTCATTTCATCTTCAAAATTCAACGTTTTTTCATATCAGATTCACATGGAACATTGATTATATCTCAACTGTTAACAAAATATCTCACTTCAAAAACTCCTTGTTGGATTTGAAGGTTTCTCTCTCTCATTCCCAATACACCTCTAAAAGTTCGACCACCACATTCTTCTCTCGCACCCGACATTCTTTTCTCCATTTATTTTCCACAAACAAGATACAAACCCTCGGTAATTCAACAAAAGAGCATCTTTCAATTACGAAGCCTTAAAACTGTCGATATGTGTCTTGCTTTCCTCCTTACTAACTGCCCATTCCCAGGAAACGATACACCATTCTTCCCAGTAGTAGAATTGTTTCTCTTCAACGACCTTCCCTCAGGGATGTCTAATAGCATTCCTCGTCAGAAGATAGTAGTTGCTCCACCCTATCTCATTATGTCATTCACCTCTTTGACCGGAAAACAAAGTATCATAAGCTTCATCAACTTTTTTTTATATATATATATACACTTGTACCTTCACACAATCAATTCCTGAGCGGCCGATCACGGACTACAGCACCCGATCTTTGATTCCTCTGATAATTTTCCTGCCATATGTAATTGATGTAATAAATATCATTTCATCGAGGCGGTGCATTGATAATTTTCCTTTACATTTCTTCAGCACAACGTGCCCTTCCAATCAAAAGATTCAAGTTCCAAATCAAATTGGATTTCATGCTTAAGATCATCAAATTACTTTAAATTATGGTCATTTTGTCTTATTGGCTTATTTCGATACATATTTTGAATCGTGAACTGAATGCACAAGCTTAAATTCGAAGGAAAAATTGCTATTTAATTGGTAAGGGATCATAAATATGCTTCTCATCGCCAAATCGAACTCACGAAATCAATGTTTAAACTATGTCTTTTTTTTGTGTATATTTCTGAATCATCGTAATATATTTCAGTGAATATTATCACATGACACAAAAGCAATTAAGTTTTTTTTTTCATAAAATCCCTCATAATATTTTCAGTAAATATTAGTATAACATAAAAATAAATGTAGAGTTTTCTTTTTTTAGAGAATTCCTCAAAATCAGAATTGCTTACAAAACTAATATTAAAAACATCAGCAAAACATCATTCATTGTTCTTTCAAAATCCTATTGATAAATAAGCATTTGAGAGAATTTCTTATCTGCGGCAATTTTTTAAATAGTTCTTTTGAAACTAGTAATTTATTATTTCACTTAGAGTTTAAAAAGTTTCGTTGTGTTTTATTAGCATATTATTTCCTAACTTACATTTTTTTTCGTTCTTGCTTGGAAGATAATAGATCGGTTTTTTTAACGTAAATTTTGATACCTACACCTTAAAAAAAGCAGAAATATTTATTTTCAGAAATTGAATTCTCAATTTGTTTACAATACACGGTTTTGCTTTTTCCTCCAATTTCAAGAGGTTTCTGAGCTATTTTTAAAGTTGCTTAAAAATATCTCAAAATTACTGAAAATGTATATGTTCAAATTGTTTTTAACAAGTTGTTCTTTATGAGAAAAATGAATAGAGAAATACTAAAAAATGTATATTTATTTCTAAAAAAATAAACTTGAGTTGTTCCTTTTGTATGAACCTAGAGTACAGATATAAATGGTCATATGCTAATTACTGCATATTAAATTTCTAAGGTAAAATATCCAATTAGTTTAAGCACACATGTCTACGGCGCAAAAATATGAAATCAGAGAAATGTAAATAATGTGAGAAAATTCCTTGTGGGTTCCAAATAATATGATACCCTGATTAAAGCTTTAATTAAATACATTAAAATATAGATTTTATATTAGTTAGAGATAAATAAAGCATTTAACCTCAGAAGATAAATCTCTTAACAATATTTATTGTATTTTGATTTTGGGAAAAGACAGTTAGAGACGTACTGTCTATACGTATAAAAAATGTATGTAAGTAGATTAAACTAAAAGGCAATTTTATCATTATTTCTTTAGAAATTCTCAATTATCCCGTAGTTGTGGATCAGCGGTAGGCAATACTAGCCCGTGGGCCACATGCGGTATGCAAAGAATTTTTTATCGGGTCTCAAGGGTGTTAACTTTTTCTCGAGGGGTGAAAGTATAAACAATCTTCAAACAGGCATAATTATTTTAAATTTAAATTTAATAATTCGAATCTTTTACACATTATTTACAACGGGTTATGGCTTCAAAAAAGTACAAAATGTTTGAAATATAATCATAATTTAAAAAATTATAAGAATATGAAAATATGTAATAAATGTTAAATAAGTTTTGCATTGAGCATGCTATTTTCTAAAATAGTAGCCTCTGATATATAAAACTTTATAAAATTATAAAATGTATTATACTCTTTAAACCCTACAAGAATAATATATCTTTAAGAATAATATATCTTTTGTATTTCAAAATATTTGAAACATATTGAAATTTTTGTAAAAAGTTTTAAAATATTATTTTATTTCTTAAAAAATATAATTTATTACTCTACTAATATAAAATTACTACAGTGTAATAAGGATACATAAAACTTTATAAATCATTTAATTGCTAGTTAATGTTTTGTTAATATTTCTTATAGAAATGTTTCTTATTTTCATGTGTTTATAAATTTTAAAGTTATGATTATATTTTAAGATTTTATACTTTTCTGAAGCCCCATTCCTTTATAAACAATGCGTAAAAGATTCAATTTATTTAATTTTAATTTCAAAGAGTTATATGTATTTGAATATTGTTTATATTTTCGGCCCTCTAGAGAAAGTTAAAACCCATGAGACTTCTTATAGTCCGCCATACAGAAAACCAAATAGACGAAAAATAATCCCTATTTGGGGGGCGGTCAATATATATTTTTGAGCTGCTTTTCTTGAATAACGATAAACAAGACTCAATATAGATGCAAGTTGAGTGGCATCAAACTTGCAGGCTTTGATTAGAATTTCAACTTATTCAAATAAGTTTGTAAAAAAGTGTGATAGTCTCATTAAACAGTCTAAAGTTAAACGTACTTGCAGCTACTGATATGAAAGCATAGTTAATAAACTGAATAGAAATGTTGCTGTTTTATTTACCTTATTTATAATGATTTTTATGGTAAAATTTATACTTTTTTTCTGAGTTGGAAAGTTAAGAAATTGAATCATTTTATAAAGGTACGGCACTCTGGTATCCTCCGCTTCCTCAATGTGGGATTCCATCCAAAAGAATTGCCCATCCTTTACTGTATGCATTGTGTAACTAAATTTTCCTTAGTGACTCAGATATGTCTGAACAAATTTATAAATCATTGTAATAAATTATTTATTTATCTTCGTGGAATTTTCAATCGTTAATAAAATAAATTTTAAAGCGCTGAATTGAGCTGAAATTTTATATACATGATTATTTTGGATGACAATATAGTAATTTAATGATAATTAATAAAAAAATAATTTATTAAAACTAATTATCTGAAGAATTACAAATACCGCCACGTTGGCATCTTTTTTGGTCACTTAGTGGTTCTTTTGGCGACTTGTGTCAAAACTTGAAAATATTTCTGTTTCTCTCGTTTTAAAGCATTCAGTTGAACTGAAATTTTATAGTCCCGATTGTTTTGGATACGATACTTTAATGATAATTAATAAAAATTAATGATCACTTAATGTTGGGATTTTATCATATGTATATACATATTTATATTAATTGTAACTATTTAATAAAACGTACCTAAAATAAAAAATTTCTTTGTTGATCTAAGTAGGAATTGACTTAAATTTTTTTTAATTACTTGTTTAGATTAATTTTGACATTGAGTTGGCAATGCAACAAGAGAAAAAGGCAGGAATTATAATTATGGATAATAGTATGTGCAACAATTTATCAAAAACGAGCATTGCTTTGATAGCATAAATATTAATGAGTAATCAAGAAGTTTTTTTTAAAAAAAAATGCTTATATATATATATATTCCACTTATTGAGCATTCTAAAAGAGTTTCTAGTTTCAATCTTAAAATTTATTTCCGCTTCTTTCATTCTCCCTTTGACATTGAGACAAAAGTTTTTCCATAAATGTATTCTAATATATCTTTCTTATATTTGACTTTATCTTAATATACATATATGTTTAAGAGATAAATTCTTAGATGCAAAGTAAATTTTTAATACTTTTTACTTATTCGGGTTCGCATTAAAATATATTCCTGAATTAAATGCATTCAGAAAAAAAAATATATAAAACAATCGGTTAAGACATTTAATTAGGATTTACGCATAGCTTATATGGAACCATTAAATAGAGGAATTACGATTTTTTCTTTTGCTCTCGATGTCACTCAACGAAAAAAAATGATTAAAAAAATCAATAAGAAAAACAAATCTTAATTTCATAAATTATTCTTTCTTTTTAATCTTTCTTAACCTGATTTTTTTTCTAAACATTTTTTCCCACTCAATGCTTCCAAATGCTGCTCTTACTCAGTAAATTAAGTATTTCTCTGTGTTATTTCTTTCATTACAGGTTGTCTTCACTCGGAAAAAAAAATTAGCAAAGGAAAAAAAATAGCTAGATTATTATTTTTTCTGCTAAGAAAAGTACGGGGAATTAACCATTTCATTAATTTTTACCCGAAGGTTTGTTTTTATTTTGTTATTTTTCTTGATTTTTTTTCATTTATTTTCACACCCTCAGTTCAGACCAAATGCTTCATAATGTGTATTCCCTATTCTTAATCATGTGCATGCAGAATCAACAGAAGAGGATTTTACACTTCAGTTATCATGAACGCCGTTAACTTTTTTTTTTTACCTCTGAGCTGAATTTGTAAGGGGAAAAAATGAAAAAAGCGAAGAGTAAGAAAGAAAATAATAGAAAAAAAGAGTAAATTTTTTTCCCCAAAATGGATGGAAAAGTTGGTGCAAAACTGAAAGAAAAATAGCTGCACGATGAAACCAAAGTCATCAGTTCTTCACTCATTAGTTTTTTCCGCCCTCTCACTTTCATTTTTTCCTCACTCTGTTTTAATTTTTAGGATACCCATTAGCAACATGGTCGACCATTGCTGTGGCATATCCAACATTCCTTCTAGAAGTTATTCTTCTATTTTTTTTTATTATTTACTCACGCATGCATATGGATGAAATGACTCTTCTATTTTTCTCTCTATCACTGCCAGTATCATAGTTTAGAACATTCCCTCATTATAACTCACTAATTTTTTCAGAAGGAAAAATATTCTGTTAAAAGAAAAATTTGCAAATGAGAAATTTTCTGCTATTTTTTTAAAAGCAGTTTTGGTTGAGTCTCACACATATATATTGATGTTAATATTGTCTCTTATTAAAGTTTTTGAAAATTTTTTATCCTTAATACTTCATTTAGTTTTGCCATGCAAAGGGATTTTTTTCCGCTCGTCTGGTTCATCTTGTTTTCGATATTAAGGCCATAGTTTGAGAATTAACTTTCCTTTAGGAAAACAGCCTCTTTTTTTTAATGAGACTTATTTGAAATTCGATTTATTAAAATAAGCTATAAACAAATTTCTCTTTTTAAAAAAAATGAAGGCTTTCAAGTGAAAAAAACTGCAATATATAATTGCTGTTTAACAAAAAACAAGTTTCAATTAAGTTTAGAGATTAAAATACGTAAAATGTGATCACATTAAGATTTGCTTCTTAGTAAGATTACGCTTTACGATTACATTTTTCGTAAACACATTCCGTTGTTAGTAAATTCGTAGTTATACTACTTTTCAATTGTTTAAACAAAAAAATTATAATACATCCAAATAATATTTATCCGAGTAAAAGAAATTTTTACATTGCTGCAGTCTGGTGAAGGTAACTAATTTTTAAATTTAATTATTAATAAACTTTTACAGTAGGTCTTTGTCTCAGTTTTTTTTAGGTTTGAGCTATTCATATTTAATAGATTACAACTTTATTTCATGTTATTTTTCCATCTATCATGTTGCACTTGTTGCCCATTGGAAAGCTGAATTTATTTAAAGACCTGATATCTAGCTGATAACTAGATTTTACTCATTATATAAAACATAGTTGCATTTAACCCTTTATCTATCGCATTAAGATTTACTGTTTTTTTTTATGAAATATTTTTTTTAAATCACTACATTGAAAATTAAGGGATATACAAAAACAAAATACTCAACTCTTTAAAATTTAATCCGTTAGAGATAATTAATTAATTAAGGATATTCAACTGTAAAATTAATTATATACACTATTCAATTAAAATAAATAGTCAAATCGTTTTCTAAGGTCCTCATTAACATACAAAAAAAGTTAGACACTTGAATTTTGACATTAACTATTTTTTTCGGAACAAAAATGACAATCTTCGCAGTTCGCTGTAAACGCCGTCAGCTGAAAACGCAATTTCTGCTATAAAACTATTCACCTTTCCCACTAAAAAACTCGTCATAGAACCCGTACCGCCATATACCTTGGGAGAGTGGATTAAAAAAATATTCCTGCTAAGTATCGTAAGAGTATTCGTAAAAATGTTTATTCTATGCAACTTTAAAGTGAATGGTACTTATAAGTACGTCGGTAGATAAAGGGTTAAATTTTGTTCACCTAAACTAATTTTTTCTCTAATATAGCAAAATTGTATAATTTATCTGTTTTTGTTTCATTGTACATTTTCCTAATCGATTAGTTTTACAAAAATTTTGTAACTTTTCTCTTCCTTACATTTTTAGAGCAGAAACGAAAAGTATGCTAATTTTCATTTTTTAAATTTTTCTACAAGAATTACGGTTTTTTATTTGTGAACTTAGAACGATTTTTAAAGTATACTTATGGAGCGAAAAAGGGGCGTGGTAGCCTAGTGGTCATTGTCACGGACTAGTGAGTGACGTATCATGTGTCCGAGACCTAGTGCGACGTGAAACCTGGCATGTAGAGAGCTGATTAGCGTTAAATCTGCCAAGGCCTTAAGTTCTCCCGTTGGTATGTTGAGGAAGTTCGGAGAGAGAGGTGCAAGCTCATGTTTCATCCTCGTCACTTGACCAGGGCTTAAAATTAAAAGAATTGTCACAGCAATTTCCCCATGTTGCTTTAAAATGCGATGTTAATAAACACTCTCTAAATATAGGGCTAAAAAGTGTTTTAAAGGTGAAAAATTACGAAAGCAAAAGAAATCTAGTATCTGAATTGTATGAACATAAATTGCGTGGAACTTAATAAACGTGACTCAATTTTAGTTATAAAAATATGGTGAAAATTATTTAAACCAGTCTCATTATAGAAGATAAAATAATTCTAATAAGTTATTATCTTATTCAAAAATACTTTCTATAATAAACGCACAGTCTACATAATCGTATTTCTTCTAAACAAAAATACCTGTTTATTAATATTGATATAACTTTGATACATAATGCCTAATATTTGTAGTTTATATAAGACAGCTTGCACATAATCTTGGATTCAATTCAATTCAATTTATTATCGTTAATTGAATTTTAATATATTTTTATAATTATTTATTACATTTTTGAAGAATCAGACTTTTAAATTTAGAAAAATAAAGAAAATCATGAAGTATAAAGTAGATGAAGCATGTGTTTGAATATAAACTGCCTTATTTTAAATTCCAAATAAAACTTCTTTTATCAGGAATGATCCACATTAAGTATGACAACGCAAGCGTGGATGTAAGAAAATGCCAGTTAGTGTCTAGCTTGTCATCTGACCATATTTTAAAACTACAATACCTATTAGCTATGTTAAACAGACCTTTAAGTCACACAAAAATACAGGTAATCGGAAAGGTTCAACAAACAAATAAGTAACTCCCTGATTCATGGCAAAAATTACTAAATAAAAAAATCATAATTGCAATTCTATATAAAAATCAACTGATAAGAATTTAACTTTAATTAATAAAATTTATGAATTATATTAACTATAATTTAATGAATTATGAATTTAACACTTCAAGCTTACCTAAAAATACTAAATCAATGCGACTCCATACAGGGAAGAATACTGTGAAGTGAAGATAGAACAAAATACAGAAACCACAATTGAGTTCATTTTATGGTAATTTTAATCAATTTATTCCTCAGTGTTATATACAAACTATTAAATTGGCTACAATCTAACCACTATTTATTGATTTAATTGAGGGGATGATTCCACGCTTTTATGCACAGCACGATATTCTATTGTTACTAACACACATGACACGGTCATTTAACAATGTAAAGTTCAAACCGATTGACGTGGTTGCTTTGTGAACTGTAACACCACGCCAGGAAAAGGCTTATTAAAACAGTTTTACAGCTGTGGTCCATGCGGATTTTAATGACTAGACATATCTTCATATTCATTAGATAAAGTTGGCCGCATCATGTTGCATCATTAACACCAATGACGCGCTCTATAATGACAATGGATGTCTTTCAATTATGGACATACTTTTGTGGTTTGGGTTATTCATGATAAAAGCCGCTTTACGACCTAGAGGCGAATTTCGCATTTAATGAAGATTCCTTTTTGATTTTCTGCCAGGATTTTCGAAGTTTGAAAAGAGTATTGAAAATGGACTTAGAAACGGAAGATACGATTTGAATCCTAGGTGGTAGCTTTTTTCCCCTAGATCTTTTCATTTATTACAAATGTAATCGTTAATACCAAAAAGTTTGTATACACTGTAATATTTCATCAACAATATGAGTTAAATAAGTTGTTTAGATTTAATAACAATTACAATATTTGTATAAAAATTTTTTAATGAAAAATGAAATGAAATCTAGTAATATTAACTTTTATTTAGCATTGTGAAATTTAGATTTTCTTTGGAATTCCAAGTGCATTTTTTACTGGTCTTATTGTGGAATTGAAGCCCACACAGTGCAACACTCTTCCACACCACAGGTCAGAGGTTCAATACCCCGGGCGGGGCAAGGTCGACTCAGCCTTTAATACCTTCAGCGGGTCTATAAATGAGTACTAAGCTTGCTGGTAACTTAACCCTGAGATTTCACGTCAGACTGACCACCTGCTCATGTACCTCAGGGCCCAAGATCACGTATACTGAGACGGGCTCACTATGTCTTGGCCTTCATGGGCTGCTGCGTCACTGAGTTAAGTTATTGTGGAATTGAAATGAATATTGTTATTCAAATTATGAATGGGTAAAGTTAAGATTTAAGTACAATATTTTCAATTCATAAGAAACAACAGTCTACGTTTTTGCAAACTTTAATATTTAGCTAAATATAATTTTTTAAATGTACTTTCTGGATGGGATTATGAATATTCGCACCAATTTAGCTATAAATAAATGCTTCAATAGCTTTTAGGACATATGTGTATTTGTGTGTCCACGCACATCTTGCTAACCATTCAAAATGCAACACCATTATGTGAAGGGTAAATAACATGAAACCAAATGACATGAAATATTAGGGTGAAATAATTGAAATAACGATTCGTTTTGAAAATAAAGAGAAATCAATAATTTGTGCATCCCCCACTACTGGCAATAACTCCTATGACTCACCTCAACATTGAAAGAAAAAGCTTTAGACATGATTTTAAGATTTATCAGTCAATGCTGCGTCTTAATACAGCCAAATTCACCTAACATAGCAGTGGTACCACTTGTTGGCTAATCCTCGAACTCATGTATTTGACGTGGGTAAGATCAGGGGAATCAAGACAGCAGTGCTACTTGGTAGGGATTGAAGAGTTGTTGGGGGAAAAAAATCAATGGGTTCGAAAATTATGCAGTAATTTTTTATAATATCCCTAAGGAATAACATTAACTGGTAATTTTTTTTAAATGTATGACATCAATTTAAAATGTATGACATCATATACCAAGGTGCTGTTAGACTCGAATGTAAAAATCGTAGAGTTTAAAGTTCATGTCTATTCCTCTACAAAGATGATGTCATGAAATTCATTTGTCTATCCATAGTTCAATGCGCTATTGCAGCTACTTGTGCAAGCATTTTAAAATCAAATATACTCATAGCAAAAAAGAGTTACCTGAAATTTCTTACTGCACCAAACAAGTTGAACCACACGGACAAGCTATTTTAACATAAAGCGTAGTTATTGTACTAGGGAAATTATTGTGCGGTACAATCTTTTTTTTACCAGTTGTACAACATGCTTGTCCTCAAGTTCGAATAATTGATGAGGTTTATGAAATGCTCCCATTATCTATTTCCTCCTCCATTGCCCATTTGAACCATATTTGTATGTACCAGCTTGATTTGTTCCCACATGAAAACACTGATTTTTGGAATGTTCGCAATCTCTATAATTCTCAATGTTTTCTATATCAAAAACGTATTCGACTAACTTCCGCATCTTCAAAAAAAAAAAAAAAAAAACCCGTAACATATTACACATAAATAGTAATAATTTAGCTCATTATTTAAAAACAGCCTTCTATTTCATCGAGCTAGTATGGTATCACTATTCCATACTGCGTTCACTACTAGTACAGGATTTGAATGTGCACACTAAATTGCTCCTTTTGTCATTTTCAAGATTTTCACATAGCGCATTTATATCTGTTAGAAGCTTTCTTTCTATATTTTATAAGACATAATTCAAAAGTAAAAAAAAAAAAAAAAACAATTTGGAAGAAAATTTAAAGATATGTCATAGAATATAAATATATATATAACGGCATAAATTCAGTTGTATAATGAATATCTTAAGAAATAAATTTGCGAAAATACTTCATGGAGTAATTTTAAATTTAAAATAACCTAATTAAGCAATTCAAACTAAGTATATGAATATAGTATAACATGGTTATTGAAATAACCTACGGAATAAAACAAAATTCTTACAAAGTAAAAAAAAATTGTGAGATAATGCATCTAAAAATTCTTTTTCATGCTTTTCTACCCTGGTTTTCTGAAAACAAGTTTTTTTCCTATTATTTTTATTTCAAAAACACTAGATCTTGGATAATTTCCAAAACAGATTTTCATTTTATGGCTGGTGAAGATCGTTTTTTCCCTTAAAATATTGCAGAGTATTAGGAAAACGTAGAAACGGGATTAATGGATAAAAATGATATTAAATTCATATATTTTTAAAAGACCAGAAAAGGAGAAAAAGAAAAGAAATAGGAGCCAAATAACAATTACTTTTATCCCATATAAGAAATCGCACATAATGTTTAAAATGTATAATTGGATGATTCTTTAAAATGTATAGTTCGATGATTCCTTAAAATGTATAATATGATGATAATTTAAATTTATTAAAATTTGTCTGAAAGGATTTTATTAGATCATTATTTTTATGTAAGAAAATGTAAAGTTCTTTAAATTTAAATACTACTTTAAGTATAAATATATAATTATTTTTCACTGTGTTGATCTTGGATGACTTATTTTCTTTATTATAATTTGCAAATAGTTGCTTTAAATGGTCCTTTAATAAAATGTCATTGAATATAATTAACAAGAATTAATTATGTTAAGAAATAATATTAATTTAAAATACTTTCCTTGAATGTATTATACTTTTATGTGTGTATATATGAGTGTTTTCAAAGATAAATGCATCATTGAATCAATTCACTCTTCGATATTTTTTTTAAAAAATACGTATTTTATACAGAGATTTAACACTATAATACAAAATATAAAAAATTTTAAACGCATTTTGTTATACGAGTTACATGCAGAAGTTGCCTATAAGCAAACGTTTTTATACCGAATATTTATTATTTTTTGGCATATTTCAATTATTCGAAATTTTTAGTTCTTTCTTGAATAAAATAATTTAAATTAAACTCTCATTTTTCTTTTAATGTTTTATTTATTGATTCGATTTTCAAATACTTCGTTATCTTAAATTTTATATTAGAATTTTAAATATATATATTTTTAAATATACCTATTGTCTTCCAAAATGATTTGACGTTTAAATTATTTCTGAAATATAGATACAAAAATACATAATTGCTGAAAAAAACAAATAACTTCTCATAAGTAATAAGAATAAAATTGAATTGCATTTGAAAATATTTCATACTATTATAACTATTTTCAGCAAAAAATAAGAATTTCTTTTACTTTATTAAAATAAACTTAGTCGACAAATTGATAAGCTATTACTTGAACCGGATGTACAGACTGTCATATTCATTGTTCAAAAGCACGTTTTTTTTTAAAAAAAAGAAAAAAGTATTAGTTCATGCTTTAATAATTGTTATCTTAGATTTCAAGCCTGTATCTGTATTTTTCTTATATATGTTTTTTTTTTTTTTTTTTTTTTTTTTGCCACATTGCATAAAATATCAGTTTTTTTTATTTTGCATTTGCCTAGAAAGGGTATTACAAAATGAATAAATTTCGATAAATTAGTTGACATAAAAATGTTTAAAACAATAAAATTATAATCAATTGTTTTGTTTTTAGTGTTAGATTGTTTGCTTTTCATCTCATTTGATTATTAGTATAATCTCTGTTATTTTAACCGTAACATTTTTAAAACACGAAAAAATATAAAAAAATAAAAAAATATATAGGCTAACTAAAAAGAAAAATGAGTTGGTTCTATGTATTTTATTTGGACTCTATCATTTATTTGGTTTTGGGCAGAGAGTAAAATACTTAAAATTGTATGCTATTTTCAAGCTTATATTTCTGAAAAAATAAATACGTATTTTTTTTCATTTTTCTTGTTATAGAATAACAAAAATTAAATAATAATAAAAAATAATTTAAAATATTATAAAATCGTGTTTATCTAGAAACATGTTATTAATTCTGAAAAAAAAATTTGATTTGTACAATATTTTTTTATTCTTAAATAAAAAACGTAAAGAATCACTTTCCGACCTCTCTCAATACCAAGAACTAGTTAAAGGCTTTAAAAAGTGATTTAAGCAAATGAAAAGATAATTATTATTTTTTTAAAATTTGGGTAAGCAGTGGAAAAATTCTTAAAGCCCTACGTTGTATGCACTTGATAATGTGCATTCTATGGGTTTTGTATTAATTAATTAATTAATGTAAAAATTATTATTTTCCCTGTTACTTACCTTTTTAATAATAGATGAAGTAAAGAATTTCGGCTCATATTTTTATTTTATCTTTCATAAAATAATTTACAATTAATATACTTGCTTTTATCCTCATATAATTAATTTACATTTAGATATGCTATAAAAAAATCTAAAATGCATAAAGGACTGAATTGAGAAATATAGACAATAAATGCAAGTAATAGTAATTAATTTACATTTAATTGATAGTATAATGAGTAATATTAAGTAATTAACTTACTGGCATGAGCAGTGCAAAACTAACAACTTTAAATGTTATTCTTATTTGAGTAGAAAAGTTGGTTTTTAATCATTATTTTAAAGTTGTTTTACAATTTCATTAGCTATTAGTACTGTTTTTGGTTTCAGAATATACTTAATTTGATAATTATGGAGAAATAATCGTTAGGATGCTATAATAAATTGGTTTCAGAAAGGAGATAGAAAAAAATTAAAGAAATCTCAAAAGACAACATTACTCAGATGAGCATAGTTAAGTAATGATTTAAATATTAGAGACGATGATTTTAACATATTTATAGTATGTTTGCTGTTGGTCCAAAGCGTTTTATTTAACATTTTAGATCAACAATTGACTTTTGATTGTTTAAAAAACTTTGCATTTAGAGAAATTTGATATGTGTGTTATCTTATACAATAAAGCTATATTAAAATGCATAGACACTCTTTTATGCTTATAAAGTAGATATACTGTTTTATAATGAAATAAATACGCCCCAAATCAAGAAAATAACTCGAAAATCAAAGAAAGTTCTACGATTATAATTCAATTAAGAGAAAAACTGTTATTTCCTACCAATTGAAAATTTAACAACGCTAACTTCTGCAGATTTTAAATGAACTGTTGTATATACATAAAACTTTTAGAGAAAGAATATTGGATATACTGTTGATTTATCTGAAAAACATAATACGCTTAGTTTCCTTAAGTCCACTAAGAAGAGGCCCATTTTTCTAATACTTTACCAACAAAAGGGAGTCTATTCTGCCTTTCATGGGTCTCCACCCCGAATTTCTAACATAAACATCTCAATCTCCAAATCATATACTTGTTCTTTTCCCCATTGGGGAACAAACGTCCCTGTCTATTATTAATGGAAGAGCTTGATATTCCATGCATAGTGAATGCCAGCACAATTCCGCTACAACTTAATTTATTTTGAATGTCCCCAAAGACTTCTTCGTTTCGGAAAGATTTTTCCAGGCCACGTATTTACTATCGGAGAAATTAAAGGGATTACTGAAGTCCCTTCCTGCTGGCACCGATTTCCTTCTATTTTCTTCCTATTTATTTTCAACACCCGAATACCAAAAACACTTCTGAAGACATTGGTATAAAAAAATACCAATAAAGATTTGTTTTTTCTTAACTTCTTTAGCAAAGGTATTGTTGTTCCTCTCAAACAATGAGACACGCAAGGAATTTCTTTTGTAAAAAATTGCATATAAAATAATGTAATATTCTTGATACGATAAAATAAAAAGCATGAAAATAATTATTATCATTGAATGAAGCAAGTTAGGTGAGCTAAAAATTAAAAGAATTTTCATACTTAGTGGAATTTCTCCAAAAGTACTAAGTGAAAGATGAAACAAATGCATCCGAAAAAAACGAAATGTATCGTTCATTAAACAAGCATGGACGTGTATGTGACTGAGAATCAAAAATGATGTATAAGTGTATGTGTTAATTTCCACGCTTCGTTCATGCACACACATCGGTGCCTTTCATATTTATTTTTCTTTGCAACATTCCATAAAATTCAAAAGCAAACCATTAAACGACTTATATAATGGAATTATACGTTGAATTTTAACCAGACATGAAATAACGTTTTATCAAGTGCAGATTGTTAAAGACTTTAATGGAACACCTAGTACTCTGAATGCAATTTTTGGTGACAGTTGCGGAGATCGGATGCATTGAGAAAAAGGCCACCTAAGAAAGGTTGCCCAGGTATTACGACGTCTATGACGGTTTAAGTCAACATTCGTCTACTATAGTTACTCAGCTGTCTCAATAAATTCCTGCAACTACAGGAATCCAAATTTCAAGGGTTACTTTTCCAAAATGTTAATTGAGGAGGTTTTTCAATAAGATCTGCTGTTTGCGTCCAATTCGCTTCCACGCACATATAAATGTGTTTAGCAAGAAAAAAAGAGAACATTGCCATTGGATTACGGATTACTGAAGGGCCATTATCTTAACTACAGAGTCTAGAAATATCTTAATCACAGATTCTCTCGATGAACCTTTTATTGGAAGTGAGGAATTGTCCTCTAACTTTCTAGATGGAGACCGCTATGCAGCTGATGATTCATGCATAAAAAATGCTGCTTGAAAACGTGTAGCATGAACGTGTTTAAAACGTGTAGCATTTCCTCAGTTAATTTTAAGCGTAAGCCTTGTACGATATATACTGATCAGTGGCGCACACAGGAATTTTTCAGGGGGTCCGGTATCGAAAGTTCACCATTCTTGTATCATGCTCCGTTTGATTTTGTTGATTTTCGGGAACAAAACACAGTAAAAAACTAGTTTTTGAATAAATAATTAGCATTAATTAATAAAATTAATCATTAATAGCAAGTAATTAATTAAATTTTACGTACTATATACTTAGAATTATAATCAATCGGAAAAAAATCAAGGGCTTTGGGGGGGTCCGGACCCCAGGACCCCCTTGTGTGCGCCACTGATACTTATCAACGATTTTTATGCTCTTTTTCAGTATAATTTTGTTACATTAAAAATGCAGCCTCAAACAAAAATTAGGAGAAATTATAATCTGAGTGTCAAATGAGCTATTGTAGTAGTTTTTAGAGCTCAAAAACTATTTACTCTTGACAAACTTACTATAAGAAAAGATATGAAATAAAACTTTAATCTTTTTTCTTCCTCTTAATTATGGTATGAAAATAATTGAAAAATGCTACATGTGTCGTTTTATTAAAGATTCAAATTACTTCTTTTACATCTTTCAGTATCCAAGTGCATAAAGTTAGATGTCTAGTTGCTTCTGTAATGAAGATACGGAATTTAGTCACAGAGAACTATTTCTACATTTAGGATATGCAGTGGGAGAACTTTTCATCATTAAAATGCACATTCATTTCTGATTAGCATAGAATAGAATAGAGAGAAACTTCTGCTGTCATAATTTCATCTTTTATAATTATAATGGTCTGCTGCTACCATTTAGACACAGCTTTCTCAGAACTTAAGTAATGACTTCTTTAGAAATTAAAAGAACTATTTTGGATCAAGACTCAGTCTAACGATCCAGGCCCTTTTTTAAGCCTATTGTGATATTTTATTTTTTGTGATAATCTTGACAAAAACTCATATTCTTGTCTTAATTGCTTGCGTCTAGGCATTCGTTTCAACCTTAATTGATATATTTACTGGAATCCAAAAAATAACTCATTATCATTATCTCAAATCATTATGCAATACGCTATTTGAAGCAACTATCAGTCTTTGGGTCAAACTACTTTCATATTTTCTGAAAAATATAAATAGTCAAAGCATTTCTAAACATTTTTTTTCCGAAGAACTTCTAGGCAACGTTGCCCAATTCACATACCCGATACCTTAGGTCCATGTTTTTTCCTAACACTGCAAGTATGTTTTATTGTTTATGTAGAACGGAAGAGTAACATATTGCATTATCTTTCTATAGTGTAAAACAAAGGGTGTCAAATTCAAAGGCTAATTTGGGCCAAGCAATTTAACTTTAGATGGGCCACAAAAAATCAATATTCATAGAAATATAAGTTTATTTAATAAAAGAACAAGAAAATTTAATGTTTACGATTTGACATCCCTTCTCTGCCACTTTCTTTCCTAATTCAGGAGAAATTTTGATATTTTATTATATATTGTCAGTGGCGTAGCTACAAATGGACCAGGCGGTGCCATGCCCCGGGGCCCTCAAGCTGAGGGGGATCCTCGGATTCGGACCACCAAGCAAGCTATTATAATTTCTTCCACATTTAAAATATAAATATAAATGTGTGGGTTTCAGAAAACTATAATAATGACAAATCAGTTGAAAATAATTTAGAACTTGTAAGGAATTCCCCTAAAATTCTTTCAGTTGTTAGTAGGCAAAAGTCAGGCCTTCATATAATAAACCTTTTATTTTATCTACATCGTTTTATTTCCCAATACGCATGCGCGATTACTAAAGCTCACACAAGAAAACTCATATACATACATGTAGGTAGTATGAAGCATTGCTTTCCTATGTTCTCTAGAGCACGATAAAAATCTAATGTTAGAGTGGCTTTGTAAGTTTAAAATTTTTATTTATTTTTACCTTTTTGCTTCATAAAACCCAACCAAGGTAGGGACCTCATTTTGTTTTGGCATCAAGGCCCTTGGATACCTTACTACGCCACTGATTATTGTGTGGCTATATAATAGGCGGGGTGTAAAAGATTTGTTGTGGGTCACGAGTTTGATACCTTTGGTGTAAACAGAAATGATTACAAGACTATTATAACTTGTTATATATTAATATTTCTGTATTTTGTATGCTTCCTCTGCATTTCCTTATCGCTTTTACCGCACAGTTTTATGCATTTGTTATATCAGTATCATTTGAATAAATTTGCAATATTTGATCTAATAAAGTTATATTATTAAATAACGATTTAAGTCCTTTTTTTATTTGAAAATATATTTTAGGAAAATTCTATTTTTTTCTAAATTTGATTTCAGTTTTTTTTTTTTTTTTTTTTAACTTAACGGACTGATGAACTTTTGAGAAACGTATGCTTATTTTAAGCTTAAATGTTTCACTGTACTCCTTAGTATTCAGTCTTAATTTTGTGTTGAAAAAAAAAACCACATTTAATTATAACTGAAAATAAAGGAGAAGAGGTTTTAATTTTTGTGCATTGGATCTCCTTTCCCTTGTTTTAAAAATAAATAATTCAACAGCAATCTAATTTGAGGGAAAAAAAAGAACAAAAAATAATTAATCATCGTTCGAAAAATCATTGCTAATATTATATGTAAGTTTAACTGTGTTCAATAGTGTAATGATGGTGCTCAGCAATGAAATACAGCGGTTTCGGTAACATTTACTTATACCTAAATGAACTATGAATAAAAAATAAACGATGCAACAATAAATATAGTAAGCCCATCACCCTTTAGACCATTGCAATAAACCTTACCCTCAATACAGGATCCTCTTTCATAGAAATATCTTCCGTGGGCGCTGGGAGGTCTCAGCCCTTCCGTAATAGAATACGAGTCGTCGGGGCTGAGGAGGCACAAGTTCGATCCTGGATCGAACTCGAATGACCGACATGTAAAATCTGAGTGGTGGATGCAGGCCAGTTCGCACTCCTCTCGCGTAACCGCTGACCCCTGTACATGCACGTGACCTCCCTGAACCAAGGTCCGGCCATTCTGTTGGTGGAACATGCAACGGGAAGGTTCTGAAAATAAACCAAAGAAAAAAAAGGGGTGGAGCTTCAGAGGAGTGAACGATTTCCTTAGGAGGGAATGCATTTGCTTCTGTGATGCGAATGAGCTATTTGAAAAGTGTGATATAAGCCGTCATAGTAAAGTTGTATGGATATTACCAGCTTCTATTTTAACCGCGAGTTCAATACAATTATAATGCTTAAATAGAGTATCATATTTAGATAATCATTTTGGTAAGAAGCATAAATTCACTTACGAGGAAAATTATGAAATTACTTGGAATCAAAATTTCGATTAGAAAGAAAAATACATGAAAAAATGCATTATTACTTAAATTTAGGGCATGTTCAAAATGATAGAATTGATTAAGCTTTATATTAATTGTATTTCATAAAAATTTATTAAAAAATAAAAAACACAAGCAAACCGTAACAAGAAATTTTGATTTATGGAACACTATTCATTCAGTGACCAGCCCCACTAATAAAATATTACCATGTACAATGAGAAAATCCAATTTGAATTTCACAATTAGGGGCACAAAGTCCAAAATTTATCAAAACTATGGCAGACAAATTAATGAAGGGTATTCATTGGTCAGCTGTCTAAATCAGAATCAAAACACAATTTTTAAGTAGTAATCAGTACTGCACATTAACAACATTTCTTTATTTGACAATTTTCTCACTAAGGCTTCACGTGAGCCAGACTGGAAATGAAGTTTTCTGAAAACTGACATAAGCTAAATGATCATTTAAATCTCTAGTTATTTATTAAACGAAACTATTTTTTTATGTCCAGACAACTTAGAACCACAAAATCAAACGAGTGCCATTTTATTTTGTTTAAAAAAAGATTAGCTATTCAATTTGCTTTGCCTCGCTTAGTTTCTAACGAATTCGGGATTTGCACAAGCACACTGCTATCCATTAAAATTGCAACACCAGGAAAGAAAGCAATTCAAAGACTTTACTAATTGTACGCATAAATCAAAGTAGGAAGAAAACATGCTTAAATTTGTAGGTCATTTAAAATACAGGTTAAAAAATTAATACACTTAGCTGCCTACCTTTACAGAAGAAACTATTCTAATCTTGTAAGACATTGAGTTAAACTCATCTTGGATGAAAAATGCAGGCAAGTCATTTGATGTTGCTTCTCGCCCATGCCGCACTTCATCAATCGTAGTGACTACAGAGTGTTGTTGCCCAACGCTTCAGTAATTAGTGACACGTATTTTCAGTAGGTAAAGTCTGAAAAACGCGCGAGCCAGGGCAACAGTCAAATACCATCTGTGCTGGGCAACATGCAGTTTTGTGTTATAATGCTGAGAAATCACGTCTTCAAATGCTGGAAAATAAGGCACAGTTCCGGGCTGTAAGATTTGAGAAATTTAGCATTGGATATCCGGATAACCGACGATGCGAGCAAAATGAATTGTGTACCCCAAAACTACCATATACCTGATACAAAGTCCCTATGAAGATATTGAACGCAACATGGCTATAAGTTTTACCTCAGTGCCTCCAGACACAAATACATTCATTATCGAGGGTGACTTGTCTGTAAAGAATACATGGTACCACTCTTATATCCAGTTTTGTCGTTGGACGCACAACTGCTACTGCGCATCTCTTTGCAGCAATATCAAGAAAGCCAAAGCAATTGTCACCTCGCAGATAGTCTGTGCTACTCCAAACTTCATCGCACTGTTTGTTCGGACACTCTTGCAGTTCTGAAACCAAAAGCCTATTTCTTCACACAAGATATATGATGAGGCTGTATTGCCATGCACGATCAACCTATCATCAATTCTGTCCTCTCGGGTGTTAATCGTAGAGTGCTGATATGATCCTGCTTCACATTTAGTATAATCCACCTGATCCATATTCACTCAGAATCCATTGATAGTCATTGGATTCCGACAAAGGCGAATAGCAATAACACGGAAAGATAAACCACCCTCTTTTTAGGCTACAATCCTGCAGCTGTAGAATTCCGAAAGAAGTTGACAGTCATTTTCTTCTTATACGAGTCACAACACGATCATCTCTCAAACAACCCACATTCAAATGGGATCTCCTAACTAGAAACCATTTGTGTAATTTTCCTTTCATACAATGCATGAGTTCCTCTGGCGTTATTTGATTTGTGCTTCAATACTTTTTCCTTCGATGTTTGTATCATCCCTCCAACAAGGTGTTGCAATTTTAATGGTCAACAGTATAGTAAAAAACAGACAAGTACGAGAAAAAGATACAATTGAATTGAATCAATTGTCTACGCAATGTATTACTTCGAAAGCAAATATTCCTTCTTAAAAATTTCCTACAGCATTCCATAAGGATACTAATAAAAAATAGTATTCCCATTGATAAAAATGGATACGTAATAAAACACTAAAATAAAATTTCCACATTTCTTAAGAAATACTGAATAGAGAAATATAACTAAGCATATTGTGTTTGCATAAATATTTTCAACAAAATATGTAATATTATGAGTTCCTAAGCTTCAAAATTCTTCAAGGAAACAAATTTTCCAATGTTCCCATGAAATGAATACTAAAACAACAAATATTTTCGAAAAGCATTTTTTATCAAAAATTATAAATATAGAAAACCATAAAAATTATACTTATCATGTGAATTCTTTCGCTACAAAATCCCACGGTAAGTTTTTTTTTAAAATTTCCTATCTCATCGTATCAGTTTGATAATGAAAACAAAACTTAGAATAAATTTGCATAAAAGAAAAAATAATAACACACAGAGAAAAAGAAAGAGAAAGAGACACTAAAATTACTGCAGAATTTCTTTTATAAATTTTTGAGTACAGTACTCACATTCATTTAAATAAAAAAAAAACACATTTGAGGGTTTCCAGTGCATTTCAAAGAGCATTCAACAGCTGTTAAACTAACCAGGACAGTTACATTTTAACGCATCCGAGTCACAGAAGCAGAAGCATGCATATAAATTTTAATAACACATGCTTAAATATTTCTTTTATTAAAATTCTTGCACATGTTATGACACATATATATTTGCACTAACAGAGACATTAAAAATAAGCTAAAATAAAAACAATAAATTATTATCATATGCAATAAACACAGCTCAAAATAGTAGGAAACAAACACAGGAAATGCAAAAACATTTGAAATAAAGCTTAAAAATACAAACATGCTGACATTATATATAAACAGTTTTGTATTCTATTTCACGTATAGGTTTTTTAGTATTTCCAAACTAAAATTTTAACGCAAAGCTATTTAAATAACATGATTATATAATGTGCTTTTAACAAGTTTTACGATTATAACAATCCGTTAAAAATGGGAATTTTCACAATGAAATTTTCTCAAAGTAATAAACTTTTTTAATCTTTAGTTTTACTTATTTAATAGCTAATATATTGTAATATTATGCACGTTTTTGTGGGTTTTTTATACGTCTCCGAATATTGTATATGATCTGGTATAAAAGAGCATTTCGCTTAAAATCGAGAAAATAGCAATTTTTTAAAT
Source organism: Trichonephila clavipes (assembly GCA_019973935.1). Lineage (NCBI taxonomy): Eukaryota > Metazoa > Arthropoda > Arachnida > Araneae > Nephilidae > Trichonephila > Trichonephila clavipes. Next base: position 256,512 of record BMAU01008863.1, read on the forward strand.
ATTGGTTTCAAACAATGCAAAAATCAGCTAAATTTGCTTAATATATCAAAGTTAATTAAATTTCCAGCCCTTCTATCAAACTATAATTAAGTTTCAGTTTCAAAACAAATACAAATGAATATTTAAAGGATATTAATTGTAAAAAATTATAATTAATGCAATTTTAAGTTCACATAATTCACATTTCGATATTATGCATAGAATTTAATCCGTTTGATAGAATAATGTTAAAAAGACAAGCTTAGGAGTAGCAGTTGTTCGTTTTCAAATACAGTAATATATACAACTCCAATTAAATGTAGTAGAATAGAGAAAAATAAAAAAACATTGTAGTTTGAGATTCATATTTATTTAGGTTGAAATAAAGAATAAAGGGAATATTAAGTGTAGTACAATTTACTACACACATTTTTAGATGAAAATAACTAAAAAAAATTACAATAGTATTGTTAAGTTTTTTGTCATGAATTTATTTCCAAAAAATAATACAAAAAAGAATAATTGTATGACAGCGATTAAAAAAAAATTATAACAACATGCAAAAAGCTATAATATTCATTTAAATGAATATCATTAGGAATAGTTGATATTTAGTGGCGTCTCCCACGATCCAGGCATAGTATGCGCTAGTCTTCTGCCTTAATTTTTGTGATTTTGTCTAAACTAATACTTCAGGGTTTTCACAAGTTCAATTTGGTCCTTTCGAGCAAATTCCGAAGGTGTTTTTGGATTAAAATATTACATATTCCCAATGGGTTTTTAATCAGACGAATTGGTCATCAGTTAATTATAAAATAATTTGGTTTTGTTTTTAAGGCAATCAGAACAACAAAATGCGTGGCAAGATGCAGGAACTCGTCGCAAAACAAAATTATCCTCAAACAAATCTTCCGATAAAGGAATTATGCAATACTCAAGTATTTACAACTTTACTTCAGCAATCCCCATTCCTGAAAAAAAATGGCATATCTTTCTTAAGACCTCAGCACTTATACACCCCAAATATGTATTTACAGAGATATTAAACCTCACTCAGCGGAAAAGTAATCTATAGTTAAAATTAATATATGCAAAGCCAAACAGATATTATGATCACCGTTGGGAATAAAAACATCGATAAATAACTAAAAATACGTTATTCCTTTACAAACTGTTTTATAACTTCTGCACTTACACCCTTTTTTTTACTTGAAAGTAAGTAACATGCATTGTCTTGGGTATACATGATTGAAATAACAATTCATGTAGTAATAATATCATGTAGAAATAACAATTCATACTGCATTAGATGATAAGGCACTCAATTTCTTCTTTCTCATCATTTTTATTTAGGAATCTTGTCAAGGTTTTCCCCTTCACGACACGTTTCAGCCTCTGTCTTAATTTGGCTAACCGAATAAATCCCTATTTACAAGATTATTTTGAAAATTTTGGCTTTTAAAAATACTTTTCTTAAATTGCATTCGCAGTTACTTGAGAGTAACCTTTTTCGCCAATCATTTGATCGGTCCGCATTAAATTACAATTTCTGTTCTATGCGTCTTTAAAGCGGTACGTTTTTAACTGCTAATCAATTAGTGTTAACATTTAAGTAGGCATTTATACTTGTATTTGCATAACAGAGATGCCATTGTTGTAAATTCTCATCAACAAAACTTACAAATGTTTTAGTGCTTTGCATTGTATAAATGAACGGAATGAGAGGGAATGAGAATAATAAGCGTATCTCAAGGAGTAACTAACTTTCTAATTGAAGTTATAAATTAAAATTCTGCATTGCAAGAACTACATATTTTAAACAAAAAAAAATTCTTAAATGATATAATTATTTTGATACGGAACATAAATCATGTTTTTGTGATAATTTAATATTCCAGTAACTCTAAATTGTTCTCAGATTATTTAATTAAATTTATTTGTTTTCACTTGAAAAAGAAATGAATTCGAGGTCGAAAAATATAATATAACCCAGACACAGGTTACAAATAATTATTTAAAAAAGTATTGTACTTTTTATATTTTGAAAAAAACATTAAAAATTATTTCTATTTATCCGCTTTCATCGTATATGTATATTTTAATTGCAAAAATTTGTAGAATACAACTATCTGGCTTTGTTAAAGCAAATAGATTCGATAAAGATGTGTTTTCAATCAGTTTCTGAAAAGTAAATTTAATTTAAAGCACCAGTCATAATTACTGGTATCAAGAGTTTCAAAGAAAAAAAATCACATTGTTGAAACACATGCTTGAGACATATTTTCCCAGAAAAATTTTAACTTTTATGAATAAATGGTTAAAAATAATTAACAATTTTATGATAAATAGCTTTTTTATCTTCAGAAGGAAATATTTATGTTTTTTTCTTCTACATTGTGTTTCCATCATACCATAAAATATTGAATGCTAAGAGATTTTGAATTTTTTTGTAGGAGGGGAAATAATTTATTTTTACACATCTTTCAGATGTAAAAAAAATACTAAAAGCTGAATTCCTTTTAATAAAAATATAATTTCAATTTTTGAAACAAAATTAAAGAGTACTTTTAAATAAGATATAAGTTTCTTAAAAGTAAAAATATTTTCCCTATTTTCATCAATTTAACATCAATATAATTGCCGCTTTTTAATAAATACATTGCTTGAACATAAACTTAATTTGAGAGAACAATCAGCGAAATATAAAAAAAAATAATGAATAAATAAAGAGCTATTATGGACACTTAAGAGTTTGTTGTATTAAGAAATCTAGCGGAGTATATGCAAAAAAAAATTACGTTACAGTTCATCTCCATGTTCAACCATTTCTCAATTGAATATTTCTCACTATAGAACACTTTTTTCTTTTAAAATACGATATCAATGAAAAGCAGTATTTATCAATTAACTTAGCTGGTAATTAATTTCTTTTGAAAAATTTATAACAAATTCCTTTATATGTGTCTTTCAAAAATAGCAAGAGAGAGAATGGTTATTTTATTCTTATATAATTGCAAAATTTTCCCTCCTGGTAAATGGAGTACTTTATTTAAAAAAAAGTGATTTTATAGATATTTTAAGTAAAAGTAAAAATCTTAAAGCATTTATGTCTCTATTTCCCATCAAACGAAGAATATTGCTAACTTTTAGAACCTAAAATGCTACTTGATAAATAATGATTTTGTTTCACTTTTAAAGTTCAAAAGAAAATTACATAAAAACAAATACATAACAACACGATCTTTACGAATATCATTTAATTTTATGAATTAAAAAAAGCTTTATTTAAGAAGATTTAATGCTTAAGGTCACAGTTAAGAATTTTAATCAAAAAGATTATAATATAGTGTCTAATTTTGATGCCATGTCTTACGGAACAGTTAAATCTGTAAACTTCCGCTTCTCGTTCAATAGAGAGAAGAAAAAAAAATCGAATCACTTTTCTTACAGCATTAAACTACAACTTGAATAACACTTTTTTTTAATGCATGGGGCATTTTAATGACATGTAAGCATTGAAGGCTTAGTGTTTCAATGCTTCTTCCCTGAGCTTAAACCGGTACAACTTAATAACCCTATGACGAATTTATCCAGCATTATCACATGTTAAATAGTAATTTTCAAAGTGATAGATTTCCTTACACCTTGCAGAAATGACAGAATGACCCGAACTTTAAAACAAAACGGGTTACTCACATCAAACTTTTTAACTCATTGCAAGTGTCTTGTAAAGCAGAAAATGATAAAAATAGAAACGTATTCATCAATGTCAATTTTCCCTTTATCTGCAGCTGGTTGTAGATGATGTCTTTAACGGTCTGTTCGACTTGTTTCGGAACGACATGAACTAGTGAATCCATCAAGATCGATGTGCCATGAATATATTGAACTTAAGATTTATATTTTTTAGTTTCCATTTCATAAAAAGTAAAACATGCTATTTAACTAGTATGCTAATTAGTGAAAGACCTTACAGAAGTTGTTTAGGCAACATTCCTTGAGCTGATCAGTTGAAGCAGAACACATGCTGAAGAAAAAGATTCTAAAATAGCTTTATAACAGTGCTTCTCAGACTTTCAGTATTTACGACCCAATTTTCAATCATAATTTTCACATTGCCACCTCCTAATACAATAACTATACATTGAATGCAATAATAATTTATTTTGACGCTAAATGACCTTAATATTAAACCTTACAAATTATCAAGATACGTATTACATTTTGTATATGTTATTTTGGAGTAACAAATATTTTAAGTAAGTTAATTTTATAAACAATGATGTTTTTAAAAATATCTTTTATTTTCGACTTTTTGATATACTTGCGCCCCCCACGCAGGGTTATGACCATTCCTTGGTGACACGCCTCACAGTTTGAGAATCACTGACTATATGAAACATTTAAAGCTGTATCCTAAATTAATGTACTTAGTATTGCGGACAACCAAAAACTCAAAATGAGGTTTTTGAGTATGGTTAATTGCCAGCATCAAATATCACTACAATCTTATTTTTAAACATTTTAATAATCTGAATACATTTTTAGTATCAGGACAATGAAGATTTTCTCTTAAGTATTAATTTCGAACGTCTAGATTTGGATATTTTCGTAACAATTTAGCGTAATGAAACATACATATTTGTATCAGTGGCGCACACAGGAATGTTTCAAGAGGGGGGTCCAGGGTCGAAAGCTCACCATTCTTGTATCATGCTCCTTTTGATTTTGTCAATTTTCGGGAATAAAACACAGTAAAAAACTAATTATTGAATAAATTATTAGCATTAGTTAATAAAATTAATCATTAATAACAAATACTTAATTAAATTTTGCGCACGATATACTTAGAATTATAATCAATCGGAAAAAATTCAAGGGCTTTGGGGAAGGGAGTCCGGACCCCCGGGACCCCCCCTTGTGTGCGCCACTGATTTGTATCAATAACAAAAAAAAAAAGCTTGAAAGGGGCTGCTCTTGCAGGACATTATTTAGGTTTTATTGTTAATTTTTTTACCTCATTTTGACAATAATTGTATATTCAAAGAGTTTACGACGCACTTCACACAATTGGGCTAAAAAATAATTTTGCGTCAGGCTGGTTATTAAATGTTTTTGCTAAAGCCGCAGATAGTTTTGAAGTTTTTTGTCCATAACTACCACACTATCGTAAAAGCACTAACTTTTGTGAATGGGGGGAAAAATACACATGGTAAAGTAGCAAATATTCTCCCAAAACCGACATATTTGAAAACTTTTTTTCCTTTTATTTTCTCATCTTTAGTGTTATTTCTGTTAGAATGACTCGAAATTCTTAAAACAGCCTACTTATCGCTTACAGTAGTTTCCTCCCCCCTCTTTAACTGCATTTTATTACAATGTTTTCAAACAATACGACTTTACGACTTTTAAAAAATGTTCAAATTAAGAAAGATAATGCAATATTTTCATGGTGTAATTATTTCAATTCTCCCGAAAGTAATTTGGAGAATTGGTAACTATTCTTAACATTCAGAACTCCCGTCGTAATTAATGAAAGTTTTTGAAATTTATTATTTATTTATATTCTTCTACACCATAGTATAGAATTATTTCTTTTCAATTTATAACTAAGCAGCGTATATTAGACAGATTTTACAGCGTATTAGAAAAATATATTAGATAAACGTGTCGTATATTAGAAAAGTATACGACATTTAAAAATAAAAAATATAAATTCAACAAAATTATGTTAAGCTAACTCCCTTTCCCCGGCATACTTTCTGAAACATGACAGCATTAAGATGAAAAGGCACATTCGAGCCCATAAACCTTTCATGACAAATAACGACGTTTGTGTATGATTCTCGGTGAGATATAAAGTGAATAACATCCAAATAAGCATCTAGGAAAAGAGCAACGTTGAAAGAACAGAAAATATTGCCGTCATTCTCACGCACAGTTATTGATTTCCTAACCCTTAAAAACCAATATCTTTAAATTTCCCGCCCACGTACTTAAAGATGGAAAACACAACAAATTTCGATATGATATACAATCCAAGTGACAACATTGCCCGATAAGCCTATGAATTCTTCTTATGGTTACCGAAAACTGGATAAAGTTAAATTTAATCTACCTTTACTACCAAAGTTTATCTTGCGATGTCAGTGAAACATCTCATACACATTTTCATCGTTATTTGCGAAAGAGATACCTCCCTGCAATGTCCTAGTAAGGGGAAGAGAGACGGAGGAAAAAATTCTCTCCAATACCGAAATAAAAATATCTTAAATAAATATTGCCGTACCTTCTGAGCATATAATGGAGTTTTGCTTCAATCTGCTTTCCCAGAGATATCGCTTTAGATTTCGAAAATTTGATATCATTCCAAGGCATATATTTTTTTCTCCTCGTTTTTTCTATCTCTTTCGTCATTTTATTTATGTTCTATTTTGAGAACTCTGCCTCATGTTTTTACGACAACATTTTGGAAAATTTTATTCCGTCTCTTTTTCAGTTTATCTAGATGGAAGAGTTTAGATACCTCTGGCTTTTAAATAAAGCAAAACTTTTTTACGGAGCAATCGTGTGTGTATAACTACACATATATACAGATATATGCAGTTCTATACTTTATATTCTCTGTAAGAAAATGTTCGCACACTTGGCAGGTTTTTCTGTTTGCTTTAAGGTGGAAGTTCGCATTCTTATTTATTTTAAGTTGATGCACCCCTTCTTTAGAATGCTATGCTCAGGAAAGTAACTTTTATAATGCTCGCTTTGACAGTGAGATAGAAAGTTAGAGAAATATCCCTCTTTTTGAGTTAAAATGGGGAAAAAATGGAGCATAGATAGTAAAATAAAATCACAATCCCCTTGAATGCGTTTCCGTGAACAAACGATATATTCTTTATTCCTCTTTTAAAGTTCATGATATTTTCATAGACTGGGAAAAACATTTTATGCTTGAAAAATTTATTTCAATATGATAAATAACTCAAAATTACATTTATATCTGAAACCAAAATAGAGTAAAAAATTCATCTTTTTGTTTATTTATCCATTTAGAAGAAAAATTTCTACACATTTTGTCCTTTTACTATTTATTTGTTCAACTGAGTGTATAACATAATCGTGTATACATGAAATGAAAAATAAGTATGCTAGATTTTCACAGAAAATATACTGCAAAAATTTTCGTAATCTTTTCCAATGCTCTATTTGTTATATGGTCGAAGTTCCAAATAGTTATTTTAAAACATATTCTGAGTACCTCAAGAGTCTACTAGTGATGGATATCTGAAATACAATTTTTTTATATAAAATAATCAAGAAAGAAATACTTTTGTATATTTGTTCTATCACATTTATAAAAATAAATATAGTCTTTTGAAAGGATTCTTATTTTTTGTTTATGGTTAAAAAATAAATGGTTTTGTTCAAATTTGAGATTCTGAATAATATGAAAAGGATGCATGTTACATATCATAGTAATACAGAAATACACGAATAAATAAATAAAATCACTTTCATATTAAAGATTTCCAATTTTTGTTTTCATAATAGGAATTATGCATATAATTTCTTGGTACTAGATTTATTTTCAATCACCCTTTTAACTGATTGATGGTTCAAAAATCTTAAAAATAAATGTACAGAGTCCTTAATTTGGATTGATCGGATCAAATGGATTTATGTAAGTCCGGATTACGCCCAATAGTTTCTAAAAGAAGCCAACATGCAAAACTAAATTCACCGTACAGTAAAAGCAATAAAATCTGTATTTGAAATTAGGCAAAACAAAATGGTAACTGTATCCAAGAGAAAACCTAAATTAATGCATTGTACACATGATGTATACTAGGATAAAAAAAAAAAGAGCTACTTAGACCCTAACTCAGATTTTTATTTGCGTTTGTAATTTGTGGTCTTTTTTAATAGGCTGTCTGAATTAAGAGAACTCCGGTTAATAAAAGTTTTCTCCAACATAGCATTTTAAAATTAACTTTTAAAATAAATAAATGCTTTTGAGAATTGTGTTTTTTGGCTTAGAAAAACGTTTGATAAATATAATTTATTTTTTTACTATCTGAATTTTAATACTTGGAAACGTATTCGTTTCTAATCCTGTGAACTATTAATAAGATGTCTTGCATGTCAATTTACATGAGATTAGTAATTATGAATAAATTAATGATATTCAAGTAAATCTAAATTTAGTAGGGCATAAATTTTTACTGAGGTTTTTGAATTAATTTATGTCCAATTATTGTTGTTAATAAAAATAATTTTATATTTAAAACATATTTTCAAACTCACTGATATGATGGGATCTGTGTTAAACACATTTTTTAGTTTTTTTTTCAAAGAAGCATAATAAAAGTATTTCACTAATAGAATGAAATAAATTTCTTTGAAAATGCTTACGTTATAAAAGAAATGGTATTTTTTTCCTTAAGCGAATAGTAAACACATTAATATATTTAGAAGAAATTCCTGTTATTCATCCTTATTATTTTTTACATTTCTTTCAGCATGAATGGCCAAATTTGATTATAAATTTAAATTCAAAGCCACCATGTATTTTTTAACATTTTGATGAATTTATTAATAGATGCTAGCAAATAGCAAAAATAAATAGCATGAATTGCTTAGTTGTTATTAAAATCTTATATAAGAAATGGGATACATTTTTAAAATTATTTTTAAAAGTTTTCTTTATTATTATTATTGAAGATATAACACAGTTTATCTTTTATTAGTATATAATTTTCTCTATCTTTATACACAATACATCTCACAAAAATCAAATGTGAGTTTTTATATATGAAATCAAATCCTAAAAGTAATTATTATTTTCTTTTAATTTTATTTATAACAGATTGAACAATAAGAAAAATTTTGCAATAACTGTGTGATGTTGTAGCCGTTTGTAACGGAAGGCTAAGGGTAAGTTGTTTCATTCGGATAAGGTTGCATTATTTTATCTGGATTGCATCTGTAATAATGTTTAATTCGTGTGAAATGTTATTTTATGTATGATATATAGGGATTGCAATACCGGGATACCGAATACCGGTATTTTGAGCCATTCGTACAGTTTTGTAATACCAGTATTCAAAAGTTTTAATACCGTTTTTTCGGTATTTACTGGAATTTTTTAAAATTATCTCCGAAATAGAAAATGGCTTGCGGTATTTACATAAATATAATGCTTTAAAAATGAAAAAAAAAAGAAGAAAATAGACTAACCAATTCAATTGATCCAGTTTATAGTAAATTTTCTTAAATTTTTTAACTCACAAACACATCTACATTCAGAAGAATTCGATACCGTTATCGAAGATGATGATAACACCAATGTCAATAGTGAAAAGGAAGTTTCTCTTGAACAAAAATTAGAATTAGCGATAGTTAAAAAAATTCAACAAACCAAACTACAATACAGAGAAGTTAGCTATATCCAAAACCATCCGATGAGAAATCGATTTATTAGAAAAGACGAGGGATTTAGAGGTAACTACTCGAAAAAGATACATCGCGCATTGTTAACAGTACCACCAACTAGCGTAGATGCCGAAAGAACGTTTTCAACAGCTGGCAATATTTGCACAAAGTTTCATTCCACGCTTAATGACAGTACAATTGATGCATTATGTTTCTTAAGAGCACACCTCAAAAATTTATAATAGTACCACAGACTAAATAGAGATATATTTATATATTTTTTGTGTGATTTAAATAAATAAGCTGTCCCTTTTTACTTTTTTTGTGTGATTCTTTACATACTGTTATAATTTACAAGGAACAAATTATTTGTTGTGATATTTACACTCTTTAATAAAACTGGCAAATATAAAACAAAGAAACACCTTTCTTCTAAAATTTCTACTACGGGCATTAAAACCGGTATCCCGGTATTAAAAATACCGAGGTACCGAATACCGTTATTGAATTTTTGATCCGGTATTGTAATCCCCTAATAATATCTATATTCGAATGAAACCTTTCGGAATGGAAGATATCACATGGATATGATACAAAAGAATAAAATGATAGGAAATTATTTCTTCATACGCGAGATTTAAAATATTATTAAAACTTAAAATTTCGTGAATTGTTTAAAAAATGTGTCAGGCACTACTCGGTTAAGTTTTAATAATAAGTAATTGTAAAATAATATAATATTTCTGAAACAGATTTTGATAAATAAAATGTATTAATAGCAATGAAGAAGGAACTTTACTATTAAAATTTAAGAAATTTGCTCTGAAAACACGAAGAGGCCATTGGTAAAAACATATACAAAACAAAAAGGAGAAATTAATTTGTGAATTTTTTTTTTATCAAGCATATAAAACAACTAAAGCAAAGTCAGACAATAATATTAAAAATATTTTAGAACATATGCAAATCATTAGTAAAAGATGGAGCAGACTACATAAGCAGCTTTGAAGAACTTAGGCTTCCATTCCCAAAAGGGATAAATTATTAAAACTTTGGTCTCTAAGCAAAATATGAGACACTTTTTTATTTATCTGGAAGTACAAGGTCTAATGCCTCTTTCGTGAAATTTAAGACATATATGTCCCCAGTAAAGGAAAAGATACATAATTGCAGAGTTTCCAAGAAATAAAATCCTCAAATTTGATAGGTTCTCTACGTCAAAACTGATGTAATAAATAACCAAACTTGTAAAAATTGCTTTAGACATTTAAGGCCAAGACAAGAAACAACAAGTGAGTCGACAACGTCTCAGCAGACTCATTTTTCTCTGGAAAAATGCAATAAGACTCTCCGCAAATCACTCTAGCTTTTGCGGATATTGGTGTAAGCCAATCCATCAATTCCTTAAAATAAATTTGGGGACTTCGTGAGAAATATATCGAGCATCTATCGCACTTACGGAATTCCTAGAGGAGTGAAAGGAGTAGGGAATTTTTGCCCGAGTGGAGGAAAAATAGTGCTGAATTTTCTGACTGAATGTGCAGTTGAGGTAATTTATGGGTGTGGTTGAGGACTCGTTGGAAAGCGAAGCAAGTCACCGAGGGATTATGTGATTGGTTATGAGGTATATATCACGATCGTGCAGTAAGAAATGATAAATTTTTATAAGACAAATATACATTCTACTGCAATAATTTTTCTTTTATATGAATGCTTGAATGAGTGTATTTGGGGAATGTATTAGCATGTATAATAATGTAGAAATATTCGAGAAAAGCCCACTAGAAAAGACACAGTTCCTTAACAAGTTTATATGTACCACCCATTTTATACTAAGTCATATTTAGATTCGCTATTTTTTGTTATTCGAATCTTTCGTTTATCACACCATACTGCCCAAAAGAGATAGTTCTTTAAGATTATACATCAAAATATGCATTTTAATAGACATTGAAAAAAAAGAATGATTAATTTCCAGATACTTAAAGAGATTTCTTTTCTTTTAAGTACTTGTGTGAAAAAAGATAATACATATGTTCGTTAATAGCACAATCTATTTCTGCCTTTACAAATCCTACACTATCTTTATGGCAGCAGTAGATTAAAAGAAAGTAACATATGTAAAGCATGAATAATCTTTCTGTTGTCTGAAAAATATTAATTGATTAATACGGTAAATACCATTTCAGAATTCAAGTCATGTTATTAATTTTGTGTTATAATTAAATGATAAAAACTTTTCGACACGACTTTTAGTCTTCCAAATTTTGCAAATTTCACGTGAGGTCTTTCAAACACATATATAGTAAGCATTATGATCACTAATTGTAATTTGATACAACTTAGACCGTAATTAAAAATTTTCAATTCGCAGCCTCACTTTTAAATCATTATTTCTTTCTTTATAAGATATCTGGATACATATCTAAATTATGCTAACTATATCGCAGGAGTATTAATATGATATTGAGTAATTGACTGAGAGTAAATTTTATAGCTTTAATTGTTGCTTTTAATTGAGATAATTACCCCATTAAGAAAGTAAATTATGTTTTTCCTGTTAAAATTTATCAAAACCAAGCATCTGACCTGCTTAGGCGAACTGTATATGTTGAATACTGCTTTCGCAGCAACAAGCTCAAAAACCACTTTACCCCTAATGCTACCACAACTCTCTGCAGAGAAAAGAGAAGCATGCAAAACTAATTTAAACACGAACTTTTCGGAATGGAGGGTGGAGAAAGGAGTGAAATTGGGGGAGGGTTCACACGCCAAATGGGCTCTATCGTTTTATGGGCATCAGATGAGATTTATTGGTAAGAATCTGTCGCGTGAGATGAGATTTTACTGGAGGTAATATTTCAATATTCGGTAGGTTCAGATTTTTTTCGCTCCTGATTGTTATTTTTTTATACTATACTGGGTAGTAGATTTTAGGGGGGTAGTAGAGAAATATAAGATATTTTTCTTTTTCTTTTCCCTATTAAGAATTTCGTAGATAGGTAGGTAGATGATGCAGTAGAAGTGATGGCAATGGATGGCAATTTTTCTTTCTCAATTTCTCGAGAAATTATTGAATCACGTTGACGGCTTTAAAGGAGAAAGTTTTCAAAGCTAATTTATATCGAAGGAATGATATTGGAGCTTCCATGAATGTATATTCGTTCATAGTGAGCCTTTTTTTTATTTGAAATTTTAACACGAAAGTGGAAAGTAAGAATTACTTGAGTTCGAGGTACTTTAGGATTTAAAATGAGCCAAAAGCAATTGACTCTAAAGTACAGCTTTATTATAATTTAGAATATAATGAAAATTGCTACTGGAGATATAGTTGAAGAACTGCCGAGGAGATGGAGCAGACTGAAAATATCACGCCAAATTGACCAAAAAGTTTCAGACATTTTAATAGCTTAATTTTTACGCGTCACCTTAAATGATTTATGATACATAAATATGATGAGAAAATAATCCCTTGTTTGATATAATACAATTACTGTTTACTTCTGTTTCTGTATCTTATTATGTATTTATTTTAAGATATTATACAGTTAGTGCAAAGTTTTGTTTTAATATTTAAGTCAATAGCAGCATTTTAAAAAACTGACAAAGAACTTTTAAAATTAAATGAATAATTTTACTAAAACATGAATAATTTTTTGATGGATTTTTTTGAAATTTATTGTCTAAATATCTATTAGAAACATATATTGCAGGGACTCTTGCTAACTGGGTAAAATATATAAAAGTAATTTTAAATGATAAATATAAATTCATATAAAAATTAAAAATGTAAAATATGATAAAATTAGTAGCATGCGTATTCATACTAATACAAAATCTGCTACAATAAAATGTAATACAAGTAACAAAATTTCTATGTATATTAAAAATGATTGGACAATATATCTTTTCGATGTAATTTTGTAAGTAAGACTATGGACACTTGAAATAATACTGTTAACTTTTAATGGGATTATTCGAATACATCTGTATTGATTTAAATGTCGCTTACAATGATTATTTCTAAGGGTTTGAAACACATAATGATGTTATTTCTAATATCTGACTAGCCGTTATTATGTTATTTCTAATATCATGAGACCAAGTCCATGAGATCATTTATGGAAAATTGGGAATGGGGATATCTTGTATTGGTCCCAAAACCAGGAACACCCAAAGGAAGATTTGCTTCCATAATTTTGAACCACGATCAAACGACGATGACCCATGACGGCAAGGGACCCCATTTTAGTTCTGAAACATATAATGGAATGTAGGATTTTCAAACAAAAGCTTCTGATATTAGTATATATATTTTGCGGAAAATATTTTAAAGTATAAACCAAACCGAAATCTAAACAAACCCCTTTACAAACTAACGTATATATATTTCTTTCTTTTAAAGAATAAAACAAAGAGAATATTCACTTATACATGCTTGGAATAATTGGTGATTAATTTATAAAGTACATGATTCCATTTTCGATGCAGAAGAAATTGATTGAAAAAACATGCCCGAACGAAAAAAAAATATTTCTTCAAAGTGAAAAACTAATTCTGACGGAATTAAATTTTGAAACGCTTTTGGAGTGAGTTGGTTAAAAAAATTCATAGAATTTGAGGCAGTGTCCGCTGCGAAATATTGCTCACCAGGCATCTATAATTTGTAATTTCAAGCCACTGGAGTGCGACCAGTTCTTAATTTAAACGTAATACCAAACAATATACAGAGAGGTAGACAAGACAGGGTAAAACAAAACGAAAAAAAAAACCCAAGCAATTTGCATTTTCATTATATTCTAAAACCATCACTTTCATGGTGAGCTAAGATTTTTTTTACCACTCTAGGAAATTGCGTTGATGTTTTATTAATGCACATTTTAATTTTTAGATTTATTTTTAGCTTTTTTCCTCCCCAGAAATTATTTAGGAAAGTACTAGCAGTTTCTTTAATTTTTATTATTAAAAAAATCTCTCTAATTTCCTAGGATAATCGGTTTAGAATGTGTTTTTAATTTTTTTATTGTTTTAATTTTCTTTCCAGGAAAAATCGTGGTTCTTTTGCTGTGACTACACGTGTCGGGGGTTCCGCGGAAAGTTCATAAGTACACCATAAAGAAATAAAAATTGACTGTTAGTTTAATTACAGAACCAAATGAAGCAGCAGGACTATGGAATCCATTAAAGATTAATTTTTAATGCGGATATCCTGTGAAAATGGATAATATGCCTCAACCCATTTCGTGTTAATAAAGAGGGTGACGCAAGGGGAGGAGGTGGGTATTCCTCCTCTCTGTAAAAAGATACTTTCTCAAAGTAATTATTACCGCTCTTTCACTCTTCCCCAGCTAAAGATAATTACCAAATCATTAAAAAAATATTACTGAAGGGCAATTTAAGCTCTGTGGCGTCGTCTAAATTTACAAGGTTTCACACTTGTACGAATTGCTCAGGGAATAACATGAAATGGAATAGCTGACTGTGTAGTAATGTTGTAGATTTTATTCGGCTCCGATCGAGCGATATTAAAAACTCACCCAAAACGTGTTTAATGGTTGCCTTTACGTGAGCAGCCTTTAAAATTCGAGGGTTTTTTCCCCCCTTCTTTCATTAGAATTTTAAAAAAGATTGTTTTGGTGGAGGCATTGCATTTAATTACTAGAATTTCTGCCTTTAATTGCGTTGTTAACAGTAACCTTTTCTAAAATTTTATCGAATTATGTTCCATTTGTTTCCTTTCTAATTACCACTGAGCTTGAGCTAGGCTAATTCGAAATAAAGATGTATATTTCAAAACTGTACATTGTGTTGTAAAAGGCTTATTTTAAAAAATTTTTACCTTTTAAGTGAGGAATATTAAAACATTGAACCAAAATTTTATATATTCGGAAATCTATTTAAATAAAATTTTAATGGCTGAAATATTGAGAATATATAATTATAAAACTTCTGTAATAGAAAACATTGAGATGAGAGGGTAATAAGGTTGAAAGGAGATCTGTACAATTTAATTCGCACAGTGCAACAAATGTAGAAATTTAAGCGTTGAATATGGCTCTCTGTTTTTCAAATAGATTTTAATTAGAATGTATACATTGATGAGATACAATAACTCATGGAAATATTTTGAAAACATATTTATACTTAAAAAACTGATTGAACTCATTAACATAGTACAAAATTAGCAAGCTATTTTAATTCAGAAAAAAAAATTATCTACGTATGCTTTAACGTTCTTGACGATACACTTATACAGAAGATATGATAATAACGTCAATTGGTAGTAATAATTAACTTCAAACACTACATTCCAGCTAAAATTTGATGTTATATGTCCAAGTATTTGTTGTAAAGTCAATATAAAATGAATCCGTGTTTATATTAAAATGCTCTTTCGTAGATACATTGCTTTTATATTTAGTTTCACACTAAAACAATCATTATATAGATCGTTGAGTAATCATTAAATGTTGTCGGGGACCTCAAAACAGCAAAGAAGATGAAAGCAATTAATATATTCTCAGAATTATTTTCTTCTCATATTGTTTTACTGAGACAAAAAATTTACACACCATTGAAATGTTTGAATGCCATCCACGCACACAATATTTTGTTTCACATTAATCTTCTTTGGAGAAAAATTTATCCGTGTGACGTCTCATAAAAAATATCACATAACCGTATTATTCCAAAAGTATATTTTCTCGATTTTCTCAAATTATCCATGTTGTTGATGATAAATGTTGCATCATTTATCTGGTATGTTGAAGCAGGGGGGAAATGAACAGAAGTATTTCGTTGAAATAAGATCTGTGATTCCACATTTATAATTATATTTGTTTATTTATTTCTCGATTGGTCACTTCTGTTTACTGGAGGTTACTACTACGCTTCAACCATACCATTCTCACAAGGTGTGCATGAAATTCTTAGCTTCCAGCCAAATCCGTCACGACTATTACCAGACATTAACATCAGGTCGAGTTCCGCCTTTCGCTGGTGAACAACGTCATACACTTAATGCTAGGAAGCCCGGCAGCTAAGTATTCACAAAGAAATAAAAATGTTTCGAGCAATTATCCAAAATAAATCACTAGGAATAACGCATCGCCTTTTCAAGGTCGTGTCGTGAACTTTTCCTTAGAAATGAAGTTGCTAGATTGGCCGTTCTTCGCCAAGCATGAGCATTAAAGGTTTCTCAATTTTCTCTTTTTCTATGATGTAGATGAGTATCTTGTAACTGCATTTTCCCTGAACAACAATATAGTGATTAGGTATGTAAATAATGAAATGGAGATTAATGTGCATTTAGCTATCTTCTTTGCTTCAAAGCAAATTGCATGGTGAAAGTGTTTGAAGTATAAAATCTGACGGTATAAATTTTATCTCCAAATCAAAATGTATCATTTATATCGAAAATTAATCTCCTTAAAATTGCAGAAGTTTGTTATTTTTTCCATGTATAAAACGACTTAGAATTCATGTTAGTTACATCTTTTGTTTGAGAATAACTACAAATTTAAATTTGCATCCAAAATTACGAATTTCTCGTTTAATTTACAGCAAATATCTAAGCTAAAGGGTGTTTTTTAGAGGTATAGAACTTAAAATTGCAAAAAAACAACGATGTATTATTTGATTGACATGAATTTTTTTTATTCGAAAGATAATCTTGTGGCATTACATTTTAAATATGATCAAGCAAGGCGTAGATTCGTCGAATGGGCCCAAAACGAGATTGCCTTTGTTCCCGATTTTCATAGGCGAATTTTGTTTAGCGATGAAGCGCACTTCTCGTTGAATGGCTACGTCAACAAACAAAACTGCCGCATTTGGAGTGAAGCTAATCCACAAGTGTACGTCGAAACACCGTTAGATCCAGACAAACTGACTGTTTGGAGCGCTTTATGGGCTGGTGGAATCCTTCTTCAAAAACGATGAAGGCCACAACGTTACAGTCAATGATGATCGGTATAGAGCCATGATTACTAACTTTTTCATTCCTGAATTGAACAATCATGATGTCCAGGAGCTGTGGTTCCAACAAGAAGGCGCAACATGTCACACAGCTCGTGCCACAATCGATTTATTGAAAGACACGTTTGGTGACCGCCTAATTTCACGTTTGGGACCTGTGAATTGGCCTCCAAGATCTTGTGATTTAACACCGCTAGACTATTTTCTGTGGGGCTATGTAAAATCATTGGTCTATGCGGATAAGCCACAAACGCTTGACCATTTGGAAGACAACATTCGCCGTGTTATTGCCGATATACGGCCACAAATGTTGGAAAATGTCATCGAAAATTGGACGTCCAGATTGGACTACATCCGAGCGAGCCGTGGCAGTCATATGCCAAAAATCATAAAAATGTAATGCCACAAGATTATCTTTCGAATAAAAAAATTCATGTCAATCGAATAATACATCGTTGTTTTATTGCAATTTAAAGTTCTATACCTCTAAAAAAACACCCTTTATAAGTAAAAAATTGCTTCATTGTAGTAATTCTATCAATGTAAATATATATATATATTTTAAATAATATCAGTATATTTAGAGAATGTGAATTTTTATCCATTATATTTCAAGTACCTAATGCTGAAACAACATATGTTTAAAACTTTATGTTAAAGCTTACGGAATACGAATAAAAATATGCTAGAATTATTGAAAATATGTATATTTGTAAATTTACTTAAACCACTTTTTAAAATATCATAATTCAAAATGTAAAAATGAATTTTTCTTTCAAGTGGTAAAATATGAAGTAATTTTATTTGCAGTGTAGTTTTAGATTTAATGTCCACTTATACTTTTTTAATAAGAAACATGTTCCATTAATTTGTGGACGGTCAAATGTTCTGTAAAGCTGATTTTGCATTTTAAGTACGAAAATCTTTAAAAAAAGTTATGTTTAGAAAAAAAGTTAAATTTATGTAATTTAAATAAGAGAGCTAAATAAATAGCTTTAAAATTTGAAAAGTACACATTTTAAGCTAATTCAAATAAAAATGAATCTTTTTACTCCTATTTGATATGCTAAGGCATGGAAAGATATAAAGAAATTAATAATAACAACTATTAATTTCAAAGAAAATCAATTAATAAATTCAAAATGGTATATTTCTTTTTAAAACATTCGGTCACGTATTGTTTTACAAAATTTAACATTCTAAATGACAAAATGCATAAACTACTTCAAATAAATGTATCAATTTTACTAAGTTAACAATTTTAATCATGTCAAAATGCTTAATGACCTTTAAAAAACGCTTATAATTTTTTTAGGTAATAATTTTTAACGTAGAGTGATAGCTTTTGCCCAAATGACTCAAACAAACTTTCGTATTACAAAAGGTGGAAGAGGTTAAGCATGTAGCTTGCTCATTTTTATTTAACAATTTTTTAAGAAAGAATCTATTCTTACAGAAATGTTTTTTTTACTTCATTACTTTTGGAAGAATATTTAAACTATTTTAAGTTCTCTAATTCGGTAGGAAGTATTCGAAAAGAACGCATTGTTCCCTTTTTCCTTGCATATTTTTATTTCTTATTTTTTGTACTACAAATCTTAAGAGGAATAAATAGAAAGCGAAATCTTTTATTACACATTCCTTAGAGACAACAACTACTCACAAAATTCCTGAAGAAAAAGAGAGAGGATAAAAAAAATTCTCGATTTTATTAATTTACTCCGGAAAAACGTCATTAAAAAACAAAATGGCGGAACATAATTATGATTTGCTTTAAAAGAGCGGAATTCTTCTAAATAGACGAGGATTTCAAATGAAAAGATGTTAACAGTTCTCAAGTGAAGTAAAATGAAAATAAAAAGAAATTTCTGTGAATGTTTGATATAAATAAAATTGTAATAAGTCAATAAATTCTGTACAGTTCTGTACCAAGACTTATTGAAAACAAACTTTGTTGCCCTTTTTTTCATATATATATAATGAAAAAAATTCAAACAATTTCTTTTTAAATCTTAGAAAATATATACAGTGGGCCACAAAAGTGTTCGAACACTTCCATTTTGTTATAAAATTTAATGTTTTCGACTAATGAAAATTAATACATTGTAATTGTAAGTTTTTATGATATCTGTAACTTGTTCTTAATGGAATGACATAATTAATTTTTTTAAAAATAGTGTAACTATTTTTTTAAAAAAAATTAATAATCAAAAAGCTACTAAAAGATTACGCCACAAAAGTTTTCGTACACTTAACAAAAATCTCAATTTAGCTTTAAATATTGTATTTCTTTCTTAATTTAATACTTAGTAGGATAGGTTTTAGTGTCTACAACAACTTTTAAGCATCTTGGTATAGATTTAATCAGTTTTTTTTTTGTAATTTCTGCATCGATTTTCCTCCATTCTTCTGTGAGTATTGTTTTTACTTCACATTTTGTGTTTATTTGTCATGTTTTCTTTTTTTTACGTCAAAATCACCAAATATGCTTTACTGGGCTAAATAAGGAGATTGAGAAGGTGTTTTCATAATTTGGGGACAGTTATAAAGACACCAGTGACGTACATTGAGAGCAGTACACTTGGCGTCATTACCTTGTTAGAAAATGAAGTCGTCTCCAATATCCAAATTTCGCTCGGATAATTTAAAATTTCTCTTTAAAATATTTAAATAAAGCTCATGATTCACAATTCCATCAAAAAATACTAAATTATCTAATTCTGAGGTCGATTAAAACCCCCACGCCAGAACACTTCCACCTCCATGTTTTAGTCATACAATTAGATTCTTGTGGGATCAAGTTTCAGAAAATTCAAAATTGACACATTTACTTCAATGCTGAAGCATGGAGGTGGAGGAGTTCTTGTTCCACATAAATTCATGGGATAAAACTCCTTACTTTTTCATTCACAAGCTATTATAGGCTCATCGGAACCAAAAATGTTGAATTATCTGCCATCCCAATCAATTTGATGTCAATTTTGAATTTTCTGAAACTTGATCCCAAGAATCTAGTTGTATGAATAAAGTATGGAGGTGGAAGTGTTCTTGCGTGGGGGTGTTAATCGGCCACAGAATCAGGTAATTTGGTATTTTTGGTGATATTGTGAATCATGAGTTCTATTTAAATATTTTAAAGAAAAATTTTAAACTATTCGAGCGAAATTTGGATATTAAAAACGACTTCATTTTTTAACAAGGTAATGACACCAAGCGCACTGCTCTCAATGTACGCCACTGGTGTCTCTATAAGTGTCCCCAAATTATGAAAAAATCTCCTCAATCACTTTATTTAGCCCAGTAGAATATATCTGGTGAGGCTTTGATGTAAAAAAAAGAAAACATGACAAATATGCACAAAATGGGAAATATAAACAATAATCACAGAAGAATAGAGGAAAATCGATGCAGAAATTACAAAAAACTGATTAAATCTATACCAAGATGCTTAAAAGTGGTTGTAGACACTAAAACCTATCCTACTAAGTACTAAATTAAGAAAGAAATAAAATATTTAAAGCTAAGTTGAGATTTTTGTTAAGCGTACGAAGACTTTTGTGGCGTAATTTTTAGTAGCTTTTTGATTATTAATTTTTTTAAAAAATAGTTACACTATTTTTAAAAAATTTAATTATGTCATTCCATTAAGAACAAGTTACATATATCATAAAAAATTACAATTACAATATTTTAATTTTTAATAGTCGAAAACATTAAATTTTATAAGAAATTGCAAGAGTACGATCCCTTTTGTGCCCCCCTGTAAATGAGATTATTGTTTTAGAATTGCAAAAAAAAAAAAAAACTTAAAAAAGATTAATTTCAAAATTTTATTCGAACAATTTTCAATAATGTCGGAATCAATGAAGAATGGTACTATTTCAGACAAATTTTCAAAATTGACATTCTCACAAGTTTAAATTTCTCACATCTTTTTAGTTATAAAGTTTATTTTTCACACATGAATGAATTACACAATTCGATAGAATATTTTTATAAGGTACGAGAAACGTAATAAGCATATTTTATTGTTTCGTTTTGTAACAACTTACAGGATTTGAGCATAACATTAAAGCTGCAATGAGAATATCAAATTAAATTCTTACAATGTGGGTTAAAATCTTTAGAATAGTTCCAATTTAGAAATGTTTTAAAATATATTACAAAAAGAAATTAGTTAAGATAATATTTTATAAAATTAGATATATATTAAAATCCATGATGTTGAGAACTTATTAATAATCATTTACTCATATTTATATTAAAAATGTCGTATTTAAAACCCAAAAAATACATACAAAAAACTAAAAGTACTTCTTTAAATATTTATGAGTTAATCTGAATAATTATGCGAACTAGTTTCTCAACATTGCTTTTGAAAGAATAAGTAAAAGTGAAAACTATTTTACCTTTAAAAATGGCACTTATATAAAAACAGAAAGAGTTTTTGATTGCCCTAGATGTTTGGAAATACCCTAGAAGTAATATGTTGAACTTCATCATGTCGAAAAACCAGCAGCAATAAATTCAAAAAATTGACTTAGTATACAATTCCATATTCTATTCTCGATAAATTAAAACTAATCAGCAGACGATTTGACTTGAGCTGCCGTAAAGAGCAGCAATCAGAGATTTATTTTTAATACTTCATATTCAGCCGACTCAAGCTCATAGTGGTTGAGTGCTATTTTTCAAGCGTTACTACAAATATACACGAATAAAAACACAATATTCTCTAATTAAGGCTCATAAAATATTACCTAAACGATCATCTTTTTCAGATGCACTTAAAATTTTTTGTAATGGTTGATTCAGCTGATTTGTTATATTTTATTACTGACACAAGACTATCAAACTATCTAGTAAAAATATTAGAATAAGTGAAATATTAATTTAATTTTAAAAAAGAAGTTTTTTCTCTTGCATAAGTTAAAAAGTAGAAAAATATTTTTCAAGTAAATGTCAAACAGAGCAATGTCGCAAAAGATGGGTTTTATGATTGAATAAAAATGAAAAAATATAGCATTTTTTACAGTTTACACATAATTAATACTAAAGGGAAAAACATTTTACAATTCCTTTAAAAACAAATGTGGGGAGGGAGGCTCCATTTAATAGAATATGCAACTAATTTGCATGGTCAGTAAATATAAGTTATGGCTCCGAATAAGATGCAGAGTTAAAAAATATTGTGCAGTGAGCAAAAAAAAAAAAAAAAGAAAATCATCCAATTTATAAATATTTAATGACACTTAGAAGTGTATAATTTTACATTTTTATATACATACTTAATTCTTAGTTATATATTTATACTAACAACGTATATGTGCATATAAAGTACACAAAGAAAAAAAATCAATTACTTATAATATTAACGGTCATGTTTTCATTATAAAGCATGTTTTGATAGGAAAAAAAATTGTACATATAGTGCTAATTAAAATATAGTAAATTATGGGGAAAATGTTTTCCCCCTATAACCTTTTTTTCCCTCAAGATTGACTTTCTACGAAAGATTTCTCAAATTTTTTTTCACAATGTATTCATTTAAAAATTTGTTTTCTTAGTTTTTAAAAAAATAGTATATTCAAGTAATGAAGAGTTATGAATAATTGGAAAATACTAATGAAAAATGTTTTGAAATTTCTTTTTAAATGTTTCACAGTAGAAAAATTCAGTATATAAGAATTCTACTTTCAATACATTGTTTACATTTTACATCAGTAGTTTAATTTTAAATCTTTGTATATAATCTCCTTTTAAATTTCAATATAATTATATTATTTCAATAGAAATTCCAAGAACTAAAATCGAAGTAAATAGTTAGGCATATAAATTCAATTTTTAACAAAATAACAATTTATCCACAAATTATTTTCCAAATATGGATTTGAATGTATGAACCCATTTAAAATTGTTTAATTTATTGATAAAGTTAAAGAATGTTTAACCCATTACTGAAATCATTTATTTAAAATCCCCAGAGAGTTAACAGTCAGAAAACCCCAGACCTTACCATTCAATGAGATAGTCAAGAAGTGGTAATTTCATTTTTATTTAAATTTATCTGCGTAATTTAAAAGTTAAAAATTAATACTTTCTTAAAATTTCTCCACATATTTAAACGCGAAATGAGAAATTTGTACACAATACTTGAACTGAATACTGAAAAAAATTACGATTTACAGCTCAATTAGAATTTTAAAGAATTTTGACTATCAATCAAAAATGGTCTTAGAGAATATATATATATATATATATATGTATATATATTTAGTTATCTTAGGTATATAACTATATGTTTATTTTTATATTTTTGTTTATATATTTGTGTATATGTATATATATGTATAAATTTATATATATGTGTATGTATATGTATATGATTTTATATTAAAAAATTTTTTATATTGGAATATTTATATATATATATATATATATGAATATATATATATATATATATATATATATATATATATATATATATATAAACAAAACAAAAAAAGTCAAAGAGAAATACAAAGTCCTTTGACACAAAACTTATATCAGATGACTAAAAAATATATTCTAATATGAATGCAGTTTTGTTTCTAATAAGTGTTAACTGTGTGTAATATTTTTATCTTAAATTTTCCCTAGTATAAAAGTATTTAGCTAGTACAAAAATTAAATGGTATAGTCGAAACTAGATAAAAATTCTACTGTTAAAAAAGGGAATATCTTCACACTCAATCTCTCACCATCTGCAATGCTCAAGTGAATTACATTTTCACCTTAAATACAAATTCAATGAACTTCAGAGACGATTTAGGAAAGTACTTATTTTAATTCATACATTTATTACAACAATTTTATGCGGTAAGTACAAACTTCACTCAATGATTAACCTAACCTTAGAAGCTGAATACATTTATATGAAGAGAAAAGGAATGGAAAATATTCACAGAAAGCCGGTGTCATTTTCCTACAATGTGCCTAAGTAATCATTCATATCCGCACTTCTTTTACAAAGTAAATGGCCCAGAGGCTACAGTACCATCAATCAAGCGCGAGTTAAACACGTGTTAGAAAAACGCAGCTTACTTCTTTCATATAAGTAATTTCTTTGATCGTATGTACGGCTGATTCATGATAAAATTTTTCTTTTTTCTGTATCTTTAGTTGAAAGGTGGTTCCGGAATATAAATATAATTGTCAAGTTTTTTCATCGTTTTTTTTTTATTCGTCAATAGTAAGATTTTGTATACTTTCATTAGGTAACATTTAATAGATAATGCAATGTTTAAATCAAATATATGCAAAAAGAAAAAAAAAACTACAATAAAATACACATCAAATTCTAGGGCTATGTAATGATATAAAAATATATAGTATACTTTTCTAACTTCCATATAAATACAAATTTCATATTCAAAACATATCCGTTAGTATCTACTTCTTTTCATCGATAAAGATATAGCAATAGATATGTGTGATTGGGGAAGGTTGGCTGTGGCCTTAAAACTATGCAAATCCCAGCAGTCTTAGTTACGAAGGTTAAGAGTTTGCTATTGCACTGCAGAGGTTGTCTTGTTTTTGACTCACACTGACTTGTTACTTTTCTATTTTTTGCTCAGTTGTTGTTGTTTTTTTAAAAAATTAGTTCATAATAATATATAATTGTAATAATTCACTTAATTTTTTTCTCGCGGTATTGTATTTCACAATAGTCTTGAACCCTTCAAGACTTTACGTGATAATTTTTAGTTTACCTACCTGCGAGAAATTATCACAGCTTTATTTTCCAAAAAACTGAAACGTTAGCGTTTTTTAAAACAGGTTCACCTTCATCATCCTGTTGCATCAAGCGCATGTTCTGACCAATTAGAAAAATCTTTACCGGAAACTAAATGATTCTAGAAGCTTACGGATAACCCAAACTTATAAAAGCTGAAGTCTCCATAGCGAATAAAAAATCGTTTTGTGTACCGCTATCACATGCCTGCGTCCCTGCATGTTGTGTGCCGTCACTGTTTGTGCTGCGTGTGTTTTTTAAGTAGGTAATAAAAATGCGTTACTAAAATTATAAGAAGCTCTCTGATCCTTTCCCCAAGTTCAAGAACCAAGAAAAAACATTTTTTTTGCGACAAAACTATTCTAATATAGAGGGTAAAGGCCCTAAAACAAGTGCAAATTATTTCATATATAAATAAATAATACATACATATTTTCTTGATTAGTAACAATTTTTGTTTCTTATTCTAGAGAATTTATTATTATCTTTTCATGAAGTTCGTCAAGCAACCATCTCGAAATAAACTCTTCTGAATTTATGAAGATAATTCGGTTTTCAAAATGTATACTTAAAAGAGATAGAGAGAGAGAGAGGAAACCGAAATAACCAATAAAAATGTCCTTATTATGAATAAAGTAGCACAGTCTTTCAGAAATACATTCTATTTTTTTAAAGTTCTCGTGTGTTACATTTAAAATAATACAATTAATAAAAAAAAACTATTATCAATTAAAATTTTGCAATAAAATTATTAAATTTTGTTATTTTTAATGCATTCCCTCAATTTGAGTCCTATACATTAAGGATCGAATTTAATAAAATAAGATTATTATTATTTGTATTACATAATTACAATTTAGTCCAATACCTTAAGAATCAAAGGTAGTAAAATAAAAAAATTATTTTTTAGACATAGAAACAGACAATCGATTATTAACAATCTTTATTCATTAGTTAAATTAATATCCTGAAGGTTCAATGTAATACAATTACATAGGAATTAATATTCTGTATAATATTAAACTGTACTTAAAATGAAAAAAAAATAGTATTTATCTTTTAGATTTGCAGTCTTGTAAATGTTTTAAAAATCTATTAATTAGAAAAAGATCTTTTTGCAGAAATACCGAATAAAAAAATGAGTTATATCCATTTAATCCATTCCTCTTTCCTATTACCTTCAGCAAATTAATTATCTATTATTTCCCTTTTAAGAAAACTAGGTGATATACATGCGGTAGAAACTGATTGAAAATAAATTAGTTTCAATAATTTTCATTTCAGAAACGCGATCTCAAAAAGAAAGTTTATTTCATGTTCATTATTTAGAAAAATAATAATAACAGAAACAACAACAAAAAAAGATGCATCCACACACTTCTTTTCTCACAAATTTCGAAAATGTTTTAAGATTTACGCAGAATCCTTTTAGGTATTTATACCCCAAATTAATAAATTTCTATCTTCGTTTTTCTGTAAGAACCGTAAACAAACAATCAAATAAAATGTAATTAATGAGCAAGTAGAAAACTTTTCCCCGCCTAAATACCTAATGATTAATACTCACGAAACCCTCCAATGAATTTAAATTAAAGTAACAAATCGTTCAGCCATAAGGTACGAAAATAAAAAACTCTTAAAAGGATGGAGAATGTTATAGAATCGAAATTAGAGAAATTACTGGAGAGAGTCAATAAAAGCCATGAATCTTAAATTTACTCCCAGTTTCATCCTTTTTTAATTTTTCTTTCTTTTTTTAATAAAAAAAGTAAAAATTGAAGCTTTCCAACAATTAATTTAAACCAAGAGAAGAAGAAGAAAAATTTATCAGTTCATTAAAAGTCCTAACCACAGAAACCAACCAAATAAACCAAGATATCTGGGTATCATAAAAGTAAATAGGATTATACTCGGAAATTTTGTTGGGAGGACGCCCAACTGCAATTAAGACGGTCGCAATTACTTTTTCGGATTTTAATTTCGTAAGGGGGGGATGGAAGCTAAATAGCTCGCAGCTAATACTGACCCAAACCGAAGCTAGCAAAAGAAAAAGAAACTTGGGTGACACTGTATTGCAGTGCGCACATGAATGCAGATGAGGATTTTTATTTCTTCCTCTTCCCTTTTTTTGATTGTTTTTCCCTATCCATGCAGATGCAATAAGGCCGGAATAATTAGCTATTTGAACTTGACTTCTGATTCGACTCGCTTTGTAAACATTTCTTAGACCGAATTATACCCAATAATTACGTTCTTTCAACAATGAAATGAAATATTAATCAGGGCTTAAGGCGGCAAAGGGAAATGTGGTCATGACTCGCTCATACTTTTCTTTCTTTCCCCCCTTCTCTCTCGCTCATCCCCGCAGTTTTTGGGGTTTTGTTTTCATTAAGTTTCAGTGTCGAGAACGGAAGAGGAAGTAAAAATTGAATATTTATGAGGAAATCTTGAAAACGAGCTTTAATCATTAATTTTAATCTAATGTTCTTTTTCTCTGGATAAGTATGTATGTGCACCTTCTACACAAATCAAACGGTGAAAAACATGTGTTCGAATAGCGGTAAGAATCCTAATTAAGATAAATTATTTAATACAAGAGCTCCTATTTTATGAAAAAGAAAATGTTTCTTGGTTTCTGTTCGTGAACCATATTAGTTGATGAAACGTACTGTATGATAGATAAACACAACGTTCCAGAAATAATATAATTGAAATCTAAAATAGTCCAATATTAAGGGGATATAGAATAATTAATTGTGATATTTAGAATAGTTAAGTGTGATATAATTGTAGATATAATAATTCTATAACAAGAATTTTAAAAGTTAGAATCTTCATAGGATACTAGAATTGGAATTTTTATATAATTCTGGATTTGGAATCTTGACGGAATTCAGTGAATAGAGACCAAATTGTTCTTTTATCACATTCCAAGGGATGTTTAAAAACTCATCTGATGGGGAATCAGTTAAGAGCTTGTCACAGTTTTATGTCAAAGGTGACATTTGTAGAAAAAGCTTTCTATAAGAATTTTTAGTACTTCCGAAATACACTCGACCAATTTCGCCAAACGAAAAGATATTGTCAATTAAAAAAGTATCGCTAAATGCAGGCCTCTCTTTTATTACTTTTTAATACAGTATTTGAATGTGAGCGAAAAAGGTAGCTATATCGCGGTATTTGGGGACGTGTTTTGATACGAAAACACCGACTTTTTACCAATGTTGTTTAGTACATTTGATTGCTTAATTATAAAAAATATCTTTTTGATAATCAGCTGAATAGATAAGTAATTTTTAAGTATAAAATAATATTCATAATTCTATAAGAATGAAATTCATTGCTCTAGGTTAAAGTATCAGAAGTAAAACTGGATACAAAGAAGCAAAACAAAAACAAAAGAATAAAAAAAACAAAAAAAAAATGCTTTAATTTGTCAATTTTATTCCTAAGGCTCTAAACGTATTCGAGATACAAACTTTATGCTATTCGGGAACCACTAATAAATGTACTTAGATGTTTATATTTCTGGAACTTTATGTATCACAATGTATTCATTCGTGTATTACAACTAAAAAACTTGGAAATACTCGCATAAATAAATGAAGAAAATTGGAAGATAGTACCACATAAGGTTTGAAAAATTATACTCATAGATTCAAAAGAAGTTACTATATGTACTTTAAATATTTATTTCTTCTTAATTTTTCTAAATGAAATCGCAATCAAGTTTAAACATGCATATTTTGTACCATGTTTGTAAAAACTTAATCAGTTTTCTGTACAAACAATTAAAGATTTATTTAATGCCTATCCAAATACACAGCTCTTCTCTTTTTTCTAATATTTTACAAAATAGAACCAGAAAAAAGAATTTTAAAACTCATTGAAGCTTAGGAAATAAACCCGAAAAACAAAAGGGTAAAACTATTTTGAACAAATCGGGGTTTCTTTAAAAATGGCCCAATGCTTTATTCTAATATTATTTACAAATAAGCATGCATATTTATTTTAAATAAAGAAATAATACATGTATTTAACATTCTTTCAAGTATTTTAATTTTCCCAATATTCATGATTAACACAAAGCTGTTGGCAACCACCTACTTTTCTTTTTTTTTCATCATTAATGAATAATGAAGTTCTTGCTTCTCCTTTTTTATTTTATTTTATTTTTATTATTTTTTTCCTCTTGTTTCAGCCAATGCTTATTGATCTTGGTTGAAATCTCAACTTTAAAAAAAATTATGGAAGCAAAAAAAAAAAAGTCGGGAAATCAATATTTGCAGCCCAGATATATATTTTTTTCTCATTCAAATGATTTTGTTTCCTTTTGTTTCGAATTGTAAATATAATTTTTTTATTCGAGAGAGAGAGAGAGAAAATTCTTGTTTAACTTATTTTTTCAATTAACTATTTTTTTACCTCTCTCATTTTAAAGTAAAGCAATTATTTACTTTTGAAAGGAAAGCACTTATACTACTTGAATTAAAAATGAATATGAATAACAAGTTTACATTAAGTAAAAAACTAAAGAAATACGATGAGTAAAAAGTTATTTACATCTCTGATGATTTTCACTATTCCGTGCAAAAATTTTTATTGATGCTAACGTATAAAAATTTTATTAAATAACACGATTTAAAAAGAAAAAAATATATGAAAAAAAATATTAAATGTTTTAATGATTTTTTCCATAATAAATACTAACACAAACATAAAGTTTACTAAACAAAAATTAAAAATGCATCTTTTTCCAAATTTGTATCTTTTATCAATATCTTCGGCTAACGCAAAAAATCCCCTATATTTGCAGTTTAAACTATATTTCAACACAGATTTTTACACTATACTTCTACTAACTTCGAACTTATAAATATAATTTATATAACTTCTCTTACAAATATTTATTTACAGTATTATTTCTTCATTTTGCATATTAGTATATAAATTTATGCTTGAACTATGCTTTTCCCTTTAGAAAGCAAAATGTTTGAAAAATAATCTTCTATATTATAATATTAAATGAACTTTTACTCTTATATGTGTTATGGAGATTTACATTAACTATACATATTTAAAAAATCATCGAAAATAATTATAAATATAATCACGGTTATCATAATTGCGATAATTTGTATAAATATGCAAGTTTTTCAATTCCAAATCGTGTTTCGAATCGAAATTCTGCTCAGTCGAAATCTATTTTAAAAGAGTATAAAAATCAAAATAGCTTAAACTCACGAAGGCAGCAGATGTTTTTCTAAGATGATTGAAAAAAAAATATGAAATCCAACATTTATAAATATTTTTACATCTGATGTAGAAAAATATCGCAAACCTACCCTTTATTTTTATTTAAACAAAAAAGTATTTTCAAAAATTATAAGTAGTGTGTCCGATGAACTATTAACTTCGTATGTTTTATGTTTGAACTCAATATATATAGAAACAGATGGAAAATAGTTCATATTAAAATTTTAAATATTAAGTGTGCTTTGAAACTTATTTACATTATAAGGCCTTAGTTTATTGATTTTTAAGGAGAAAAATCAGAATAATTCTAAGAACTTGTATGCAGAATAGAATAAGTAAGCGTTCACAACGAGATTGTAAAATATAGTTTGAAAAGATTTTAAGTCTCCAATTTTGAAATTTCTCTAAAATTTATTGCAAAAAAATTTGAATGTAAAATTTATATTTTTCATTTTAATCTATCCATAAAATGAGGTTAAATTACTTAAGAAAGGGAAGTAAGTAAGCAGATATACTTAAATGATACATATAAATTTTATCATGCAATTATAATTCTTCTACAATTGACATTTTTTCGATAAATAGAAACTAAATAGACAGTTATTAATGCTAATTTAGTATTTTATAATTTCATTTTTTCATTCAATTATCATATTTGAAGATCGGAGAGACTATCTGTGGCGTTGCTATCGTATGCATCTCTCTCTTTTTTTTTTAAGTGGGATTTTTATGTTTAAAATAACATTAAATTAAGCATAATATCTAGATAAATGGGGAATTTTCAAATTTCTTGATCGTATTCAAACAGTCTAAATCATACATAACTTTCCAGAAACTTATGTCCTATGTTTAAAAAATTTAAATTTTTTTATATTAATTCTTTAATTCAATTTAAAAAAAATAATGATACATTAAAATTTTTATATTTTTATTGAATTTAGGTTATGATAGAATTCACATTAGCAGAATATTAGTACAAAATACGTTCTGCTCTCTCACCAATTGAGTAAGTTGAGTGGTTGAAAAATTAATTTTGTCTTTTTTTATAGTATTCACACTAATGCATCTGTGGCAACTCGTGCCACAGATTCCTGATAATCCGAATAACGGGAATTTAAAAAACGTATCTTCCCTATTCGATGGGGAAATTCAAACAGCTAAAGGGGAAGTAATTAATTATTTCGTTTGGGACTGTGGCATCGATAATTTTTATACCGATTTATTTTTATTCAATCGATTGCTCCATGTAATATTATCGTCTGATTTTATGTTGATGTTCTAGTAGTTGTTCAATATATTGCGTGTTTTCGGTTTGTTAATAAAATGCTGGAATAAAACTTTGCAATGGTTTTGAAATGGAAAAACACGTGCCTTCGAATATTAAAATGTATTACAGCATCAATTTAAATTTTAATATGTTTATAAGAAACATTCATAGAATTAAACTGCAAACAATGAGAAGGGAAAACACCCAGTTTTTTATTGTTTTATATTATGGACTAAATTCCTGACAGTCACATGATAAATATTCTTAATTGAATTCAAAACTGACATTAGACTTGTAAGACAGATTGATTAAACTTCAAACTCGAGATGTACGGATATTAAGAGTCTTCAAAAAAAAGTTTTTCAAAGTTAAAAAACCCCCAACTTTTACATTACACATACACTTTCAATCAAGTGCATTTCGTTTGCTCATGTGTATTATTACTACTGACAAATATGTAATACTTAAATGAAAGTTTTTAAAAAAACAAAAGTTGGCATCACATAGACGAAGCGAAATAACTGATTGGCTGGATACATATGATATTAATTATCATGCGACTATGACGTCATGTGAATTAATGAACTGATTAGCAGAAAACACGTGAATATAGTTATCATGTGACTAAGATGTCATATGAATTCAGAATTTTAGACCATTCTTAAAAGACACGAAACCAGAATCAGTCTTAATTTTATTTACTGTGCCAAAAGTATACTTGTCCATATTTAATCTAGCTACTAAAGTTTAAAAACGGGTGTCTTAAATTAAAAAAATGACATTTCTTGAGCATAATTCGTATTTTCCCTTCAACTAAATTATATGTATATATGTAACTACGGTTCAAATTATTCCCTGCTTTATATATAATAAAATTTCTTCTAACTCATCCAAAGACTATAAATATATAAAAGTTTTTTGAAAATTTCACTTTTAAATTTAAGTAGAAGTTTTTATTATCTTTTTTTATTTAGTTTACAGGCAAAAAGATCACACATATATTTCTCAACAAAATAATAGAATTCTCGGGGGAGGAGGCGAATGTAAAAATCCAATCCATGGTTGAAAAATCCTCATTTAACAATAACTAAATTAAAATAATTATTTAAACAATCAAAGCTGTTATTTTTTGTAAATATTACCGCTACAATTTCAACAAAGCAGTAACATAAGGAAAAGATTGATAAATATTGCAACGTTTCACAACATCTGTTAAATTACCGCAGAATTCTCCTTCAAATTTTATTTCATACAATAAAAAAAATGTTCGCAGAACAATACGATGCAGTACTTAACTGAATTTTATTTATTCTATAATTTCCCTTTTCAAAAAGTTTTTCAATAACAAATCAAAAACATTGTATTAAGAGAGAGAGAGAGAGAGATTGAATGCTTTTTTTAAATTCATCTAATTGTTTTAGACTGATTAAAGTACGAAATATAATTCGAAATGAAAATTGTCTGCTGATTCAGCGTTATTGTGCGATAGCAAGATGATAATGCTCCACATTGATTAGTTGATTGCATTCAGACACACATGAATTTATATACATAGCTCACCTGATACGCATTGGTTTTCAAGGTATTCCACCTGTCGTAAGGATCTTCTGAATGCTTCAGGTGCTGTTCGACGATCATGGCGGCTTAGAACACATGTCTTATTGAAACGATCGTAGCGGGCAGAACGGCACACAAAGCTATCTTCAATGCTGCATTTTTCTAGACAAATGTCTCGAGATTCAACGTTGGAAAGAGGTTTGTCATCGTATCCGAACAACTGCACACCTGGAATTCGATCAAATGCCCATTGCCTAGGACAAGGTTGATCTGGAAGAAAGAATACAGATAATTAGTATCAAAATCAGTTGAAGGGACACACACTGAGCGATAAATTTGCTGAGAGATGGCAAATATACTGTCTTAAGGCTGTCTTCTGTAAAAGTACGAGAGCTCGAATTAAACACGAAGCACATTTTCAGAAAGAAAATTGCCTCAGTTTCCATGGAAATTTGCAACATTATAAATCATACCTCTAATAATAATATAGCGATTTTAAAGTTTCAAAATATTGGATGAATATTTTCTTTTTCGTTTTAAGATCCCATTCTCAGAAATTAGGTTAACCTCCGTGGTATTCGAACCCACGACAATTGGATTAGAAATTCAACGCGCTATTTATTGCGCTACATGGACACAACGAGCAATTTTCTTTTTTACATATGGTTTTGGACTACTATTTTTGTTTGTTATTTATTTATCCATTAATTAAATAGAATTACTATTGGAAAAAACTGTGTTGAGGCTGTCTTCGGTAAAAGTACGAGAGCTCTAACTAAACACGAAGCACATTTTCAGACAGAAAAATGACCCAATTTCCATGGAAATTTGCAATTTTATAACTCGTAACTCTGTTAACAATATAGTGTTTTTAAAAATTTCAAAATATTCCGTGAATACTTTCTTTTTTCTTTAAATACGTGAAGGCAAAGCCCATTTAACATTACAGTATAGGATAAAAAATGCGAAGCACTTTTTATACTAGAAAAAATGAATCAACTCGATTAAAAATGGGAAATATGATAAAACAATGCTACTCGCTGAAGGATAGTGAAGCCAGAATATCATATTAATTTTTCATTTCTTTTATATCAGAAAAATGTTCCAAATTTATGTTCTATTCTTTAACATTAACCGAAGACAGCTTTCTGATCTACTGATAATGATACTTGGATTTGAACTTAACAAAAAGGAGTTGTTATTTAACAAAAAGGAGTTTTTATGCTTTTATTTCCGTTTCAAATTGATCTTTTAAAATGTTTTAAGTCTAAAATGATTGAAAATTAAGAAAACTTAGAGTGTGAATAAAAATTCATGTATTATTTTTTTATTATATTTTTCGCTTCGTTTCTTTTTTCGTATTTCTATTTGTAATAACGTATTTCTTTTAAAGTATACTATGTTATTTCAAATTTAAAATCTCAAACAGTTTCTATTTAAAAATATTAAAAGAAGAAATATTCACGTTTGCAATAAAATTAATTATTTTAACAAAATTGTTACATATATACGAATGTTTTAAGAATATTACCACAAAATGAAAAAAGAAGAAAATATTTTCAAACTGTTCTCTTACGAAAAGTGCTTCAATGATAATAATATTTTGTCCGAAAAAACTTATAACTTTTACTTTGAGCCTGAATTGAAATGTTTTTTTCAATTCCTGCTATTATAACTTAAACTCTCTCTATATATTTATTTATCTTGGTGGAATTTTCAATCGTTAATAAAATACATTTTAAAGCACTCAATTGAGCTCAAATTTTATATACAGGATTATTTAGGATGACAATACACAATAATTTAATTTTAATTAATAAAAGTTAATTTTGATTAAAACTAATTATTTAAAGAACTACAAATACAGACACGTTGGCATCATTTTTGGCGACTTGTGTAAAAACTTGAAAATGTTTTTTCCCCCTCCCGTTTTAAAGCATTCAGTTGAACTGAAATTCTATAGACACGATTGTTTTGGATGACAATACGATACTTTATTGATAATTATTAAAAATTAATTACCGCTTAATGTTGTGATTCTGTCATATGTATGTACATATTTATACTAATTGTAACTATTTAATAAAAAGTAGCTAAAATGAAAATTTTCTTTGTTGATCTAAGTAGGAATTGACTTCAATTTATTTTTCATATTACTTGCTTAAAATCCAACATCATGTATTTTCGAAGTTGTGATCAATTGAAATATTACATAATTAGAGTTTTTTTTAGATTTCTCTACTCTGATATTATAAAATATGAATTAACCAACTCCTAGCTCACAAACTGTACTTAGAAGATGCAGCTATATATACACAAACTTTTGTTATCGTTGGAGTGTTTTCCGTAAAAGAAGATTCTTCTGAAAATAAGTCATTTTTTTATTGTTTGTCAGAAAAATTGATTTTAAATAATTGTATTGTAATATAAACCTTAAACTAATTTTATATGAATATTTTAGTTAAATTAACGCTAAATATCAAATAAATAATTTGTTCATAAGAATTTTAAAAATTACGGTTTCTAACGTAGTCAGTCCCTTTAAGATTGAATAATTCTTTGTAATAATCAAATAAGCTTACATTGGTTTTTAAAAGTCTTTTACAAAATTTTTGAAAACAAATGCATTTGAACACAGACACTGTCTCTTACACATACATACATAAGTTAACGCATTTGGTGATAATGTTTACTGTAATTTTTACTAATTATACTTATAGATACTACTATTTAAATGTTCATTTTTACATTTATCATAAATTTTATAAATTATAAATATTAATCATAATTTAAAGTATCTAATTAAGTCAGTATTTGCAAAATATATTAAAATATGTTTCAAAATCTGTATTAAATTAGAGATTAAGTAGAAGGCAATTAAACGACGTACCACTAAAAAAATAAAAAAAGATAACTCAACTGATGAAAACAAATTTTGTACTCTGCAAGTGATTTTACAGAAATTTATGAGTGTAATGATCAAATTATGGTAATTTTCAACTCCACCTTCACATTGGAGAATTCGCACGTGAGTACATCTGAAGAACAGTAGGAGTTTCGCCAAAGACCAGACATAGTTACTCTTCAGATTAAACTGCATGATGGTTTAAAGTAATTAATCTTATTTACTTTTTTCTCATTGATAGTTTATGTTTTTGAATATATTAATACCTGTTTTATACTTATAATTAGTCAAAGATAATATTCACTCTATGATGCTGAATTTTTTTGAAAAGGAGAATAAATTATTTTAATGAATTCCACACCAGGAACAAAAATATTTTTTTTATATTTCTGCTCAATCCATAAAGTTATTGATTAAATTATGTTAAAAAGGTCTCATACAAAACCTCTAAAAAGACTGAATAAGAACCATGAAGATAGCCAGAACTCCATTTTAAGCGTTAACTCAATAACATTGATTAAGTTACGTTAATAAATTACTTTTCAAAGACATTAGAAGAGCAGTAATAAGTGCGTCAAAAGAAAACTAAATGTCTTTCCATCGCCAGTGGAGGGCTTTATCGATTAATTTTTGTTAATAAATTTCTCAATAAAGCCATTAGAAAGCCTCGATAATGTCAGAAATACTAAGAGATGTTTTAAAAGAAATTTCTTTGTTTAAATCTCGTTGAAAAACTTCTTTAAAGTACAATTCTTTTAAGTGATTACAATTTTTTATTATATTATCTGAGTCTTACATTCCCAAATACGTCAGAAACATATGGAAAAGGAAGGATTGAATAAATTATTATGTGTTTGAAATCTAAAAATTTCTTTTTATTATTATTATTTTATATTTAAATTGATTGATATGAGGACCATTCAGAAAATAAAGATTGTTTAATTGCAGAAAATGAAAAATACAATATTTATTGGAAAATGAATATATATGTATGTAATTTTTGGCGAATGTGTGAGAAATTCTTAAACAATTTTAACTGTTGATGTTCTATTGGTGAAGGAGTCCTTTTTGCAAGAAATCTAGCTTATTGTACATGTAGACACACACAAACACGCACATTTTAAACACAACATAGAAAAAGAAAACACAAAACACAAAAATACACGCGCGCGTTACATGGTAACGAAGACAAAAGAGATAGACTTTTCCAGAGAGTCTTGGCTATGGTTATTTCCATCAGGCAGGCAGCCAATAATTAATTATTTACGCGAGAGCCCTGATGGCTAGGATCATTACAAATTAAAAACATGTTCAAGATTAAATTAATGGGAATCCTTATATATATATAGGATAAAAAGTGATTCACTATCATCACGAGATCTCCCGAACTATTAGATTTACAATGAAATTTGTCAAATATCTCTTTCAAATATTTCATCAAATATGTTCTTTTATTGTGTTTAATGAATTGTGGATATCGAATTACGTAGGAAGTTGCGGGAAATTACGGGGACGTTATAGATAAAAAAAATTCCTTTTTTTTTGAACAATTAGACCTACAGATTTGTAATTTTCTAAGCATATTACTTTTATTGAGATCCCCCAAGAATGGAATTTGAGGAAATTGACTTCAAGGGTGGAGGGATACAGAGGGAAGAAGGATGAATATGCTTCGGTTTTAAAATTCAAATCCTATCCTTTTTAAATCAAGAGGAGAGGATTATATGAATATTTTCCTATACAATCGAAAGTTAGGACTTAGGTCACAATGACATTAAAAGGTCACTAAATATATATACTTACAACATCATGAAATAGTCAGTACAGCGATCTGGCAACGGCTCTTTCTATTATAGTCTTAAGATTCCTCAACGTGTCTCTACATAATCACCTCCTAACTTTAAACATTTGTTGTATCCCTTCACGAGATTCAGAATGTCCATGTTGCGTTTTTCTGCTTCAGTGTATTAAGCCCGGTTGTCATTGCATTCTACTACTCTTCATTGCTTTCAAAATGTTTACAGTCCAGAAACTATTTTAGCTTAAACAGAAAATGGTGATCGTTATGAGAAAGGTTTGGATTGTAGGGTGGATGATGAAAAATTTCCCATCCAGTAATTTTTGAGCAATAACAGTATGAATGCAGATATTGTCGAAAAGAAGCACAATTTTCTATAATGCATGTTTTAGATGCTCTCTCCTTATTATCTTTAGTTAAAAAAATAACGTTGTACAGTTAATACCTGTTTTAACGTACCAGCGTCAGATTAGTGTATCATGGGAGGTGAAGATTATACATAGAAGTGTAGAAAACTTCATTTATATAACATTACGGTTTTCTCCAATAAATATTGGGGTTTACATTTTGCGTAGCTAAAAGATCTTTATTTTCTGCATGACTCGTAAAATCAAAGTTCATTTAAGATTAAAATATTTAAGACAGTATCAATAAACTCAACACCACACATAAAAAAGCGTTTCGTACAAAAAAAAACATAAAGCGAGACAAAAATCCCGTATGCTTTTACATTAATATCAAACACAGAGAAAAAGCAGTTAGAGAATGATGGAGCTCATATTTTTTTATATACTTTCGCTAAGCCGAAAACTCTTTGAAATTTGTCTAAAGGAAATAGGTCCGTTAAAAGAAAATAATGATGTCTGTTTTTGAATAATTATTACTAAGAACGTTTCATTTTTTCAGGCAATGAAACATTTTCATTTTGTTCAAAGCGATTTTTACTCAAAAATATTTAAACTATATTGCGCTTTTTCCTTCCCAATTAATATTTGTTTTCTTTTCCTTTCACGTGTTTTATTTATCTACAAAAAAGATATGCTAAAAATGCCATGCACTTCTGTGTTAATTATAAAACATAACCTTCTCTTAAAATACCGAAGATATTTTGTGAATTTAAGTGCATGTTTTAAAAGATTTTTTTTTTGCACTAAACGAACGGAATTGAAATTAAAAAGTATTTGGATTGAAATAAATTAAAACATGGCGAATCAATGATTAAGCATTCTACTTATTTTTAATTGCTAAAAATGATAATATTGAATGTATTCTTAAGAATTATCAACAGAAATGGAAGTTAATTACGTAACTAATTAAGAACTAAATTTAATTTTTATGTATAAACTTTACTTTTGAAATACCTACTTAATAATAAAAGAAACAAGGTCTCATATTTCCAAGAAAATAATTTACTGTACTATAAATCCTCTCTCGACATCACTTCGTCTCAAACAATCAGAAAGCTCCCTTTTATATCTAGCTAACTTCAACCAATTTTTCCAAATTTTTATTCAGATTTCTCAGCTGCATCTGGATTGGCTAGGTCCCGCCTACCCTCCTAATAAGTAAATTTCAACAATTTTTGGTGTTTTTCACTTTTTTTAACTTAAATATTCTGACACATAAAATTAAGTTCGCTTTTTCAACTTAAAATATTTTAAGTTACACTGCTAGCCACCGTAAATGCAACACCCTGAAGAAAGCATGCAAATAACATAAAATTTACAGTAAGCATTAGCAGAGGTGAGTTATGCAAATGATAAGAATTTCATCGCACACACACATCACGCGCGCCTGTGGCGCCATCTCAAAGCGCTATTTAAGACTTGGAGATTTCGACGATTTCAAGTTCAGTAATTGCGATTTTCTTGTGGTTTTTTTAAAAAACGATCGGTTATGTCTCGTAGAAAACCGAGATCAGCTTTTGATCAAGTATCCGAGTTCGACATAGGAAGGATAGTGACCTATCGAGATTATGGATTATCTTTCAGGGAAATTGGTAGTCGTGTTGGACGAAACCAAACAACTGTAATGTGGATATATGACCTTTGGATGCAGGAGGGTACAACGGACCGAAGTGGTCGATCGCATCCACCTCATTGCACCGCTTCACGTGAGAACAGGCAAATTGTGCGCATGGCAGTGACGTATCGCTCAGTCACATCACGAACCGTAGCACAGCACATTGAGCCTGTAACGCATTATTCAGTG
Organism: Trichonephila clavipes; assembly: GCA_019973935.1. NCBI lineage: Eukaryota > Metazoa > Arthropoda > Arachnida > Araneae > Nephilidae > Trichonephila > Trichonephila clavipes. The sequence continues at coordinate 296,665 of BMAU01008863.1, forward strand.
TCTGCGCGTACCTTTCGATGCCGTTTACAGCAGAGTGGTTTGTCCGCAAGACGTCCACTGCTTGGTCTACCCTTGACGCAGAACAACAGATGTCTCCGCCGCCAATGGTGCGAAGAAAGAAGGATGTGGGCGGTAGAATGGAATGAAGTTTTCATTACTGACAAGTCACGCATCTGTCTGCAACACCACGATGGTCGGATTCGAGTCTGGAGACAGCGTGGAGAGAGGATGCTGAACAGCTGCGTTATGCACCGCCACACTGGTCCTGCAACGGGTATTACGGTATGGGGCGGTATTGGATATCACTCTCGCACTTCTCTAGTACGCATTGGCGGTACTTTAAACAGCCAGCGCTACATCTCCGAGGTGTTGGAGCCAGTGTTGCCCTTTCTTAACTTCAGGGCTTGGCCACAGCCATATTTTAACAGGATAATGCATGACCACACGTGGCACGCCTTCTCCAAAGGTTCTTCGTCAATCACCATATTGAATTGATTCCTTAGCCGGCTCGCTTTCCGGATCTTTCGCCGATAGAAAACATATGGTCCATGGTTGCTCAACGGTTGACCCAGATTACACCCCCAGCTGCCACACCAGATCAACTTAGGCAACGTGTGGAAGTTGCTTGTTCTGCTGTACCCCAAGAACTCATTCAAAGTCTCTTTGAATCAATGCCGAGGCGTGTGGCAGCGGTGATCTCCAACAATGGCGGCTACTCTGGCTACTGATTCTGGCAGGAACTCACACACACACACTTCACAGAAGTCTATAAATTTATACATTTGATACTTGGTCAGCATGCTATCTACAAAATACATTTTGTTGTGCTATCTTTTGTCTTTCTTGGTGTTGCATTTACGGTGACCAGCAGTGCATCTAGGTATTCTAATTTATTTCTTAGTGCCATAAAATCCGGGGTATAATGCACACTTTTAAAACCAAAATTAAGGTTGCTGGTTATACACAGGATATAAAATGATAGCTTCAAAAAAAAGAAGAAAAAAATAGAGAGAGAGAGATGATCATAAAAAAATTAGACTTTTATATAGATTGGAATACTGTTTATTTAAAAGAAATGACATACCTATTGAACTTATTGGATTGTAGTTCTAGAAGTATACTGTCTTCTTAAAAACCTAGATTAATAACTCGAATAAATGACTTCAAAACATAAGAGCATTGGACACGTACCTTTTAGGTTCTTTCGTAAAAAAGGTGGTGTGCGTTATACAGCGAATATAACTAAATATTAAAAATTGCAACTTGAAAGTATAGGTGCGCGTTATACGCCGGTTTTACGTTATTTTTTTATTAATGGGCAAATGTCAATAAATCGCACAATTTAGTCTAAAAGCACAGATTGGATGTTAGAACCCGTAGGGGTTAAGTACTCCATGTACCCACCAACGACTTTGCGAAGATTAAGTGTAAGTATGAGTATATTACTGAGAAAACTTTGAAGTATAAACACTGCTATTACTGAATACATTTTTAAAAGGAAGACAAAATCACCAATCTCGGAAATATAAAGACAAGAAAACTATTCCTACTAATATAACAAATCTGTTAATAAAATATTTAATGAACAAAACTTATATAAAAAAAACATTGCCTTTTTATCTATTGCAATGTCCAGACATATCTAAATCGAATATATTTCCCGACTGGGAATATTCCGTAATGACATATGGTATATTGAATTCACCAGAGATAATCTGTGTTAGAAGAAAAGCTGTTTTTATAGAGAAAGGAATGAATAGATGACAGATATAGATTTTTATTTTATTTGTCCTAAAAGACTTAGTGCTGCTTTGGCGGTACTGAACTTGATCGACAATTTTTTTCCCTTATTTTATTATTTTCCCCCCTTTTAGATTTCGATTGCTTCCAATAAAGTAAATCATTGTCTTTCATTCGTGTAAAAGCTTTTTTTCTTCCTTTTTGCTCACATTAAACACGGAAATTTTTTATTAAAGTTTGATACCGAAATATTTTCCGACTGCTTGATTTGGGGAATAATTTGTTAACTCGGCAGCGGTCGCGCGTGGCCCAGAATCTCCCCAGGCTCACACAGGGACATCTTAAAGCAACTCGGCCCGGGTCAAAGGCCTTGGCCACATTGGGGGCCTTGTCTCGTTCTCGAGCCACCCTTAATAAGTTCATAATTTGAATAATTTTAACGGTCAAATGTGTCTTATGTTTGTATTCGCAAAAAACTGGGAATTTTGGACAATATGTCAACTGGTTGAGTGTGATGACCGTCGTCAATGTATATGTCTAAGCTTCCCAGTCTGAAGGTGGCAGTCAGTCGAAGCGGTTTGTGTGATTGTATGTCATACATATATTCATTTGTTTCGTGTTATTGTTTATGCGCGTATTTGACAACGTATGCTATGCATTGTCTACTTTTAAGGGTCATAGGAGGGTCTACATTTGTGTAAGGGCCCAGGACTAGCATAGGGGGCTCTGGGCCTCAGGAAGTCTTAAGACGTCCCTGGGCACACAAAATCTTTAATTCTGGGAAAATTGAAAACTTTTATCAATGTCTTTGTCAGTGCCTTTCTATATGACAAGCTTAGTGGGAACTAAAATGTATTTGTCACATATCTCACTCTTATTGGGGAATGTCAAACAGTTTTTACAATTTTAAAGTATTTGGGGTGAGTGAGTTCCCCGAGCGACTACTTTTGTTCTAAAACATTTTCTATGAACAGGCTGCATCCCCCTGTGAACGGCTTAGAGGTTTTAATAGCTGTATTGTATGACTATAAAGGCAAACGAACAGAATATAAAAAAAATGGGCATCTGTAATCTATATTGGATGAAGTTGAAACTGATCAATCAAGAGAAGAACTTGATGAAATAATGGATATTAATCATGAAAGCGAAAATAAATTTAAAAAAAACACGATGTGAACATAAAACGTTTGAGTTGAAAGAAAAATTTCAAATTCCACCTAAAAAACTCCATCAAGAACGATAACAAGCCAAAAGTGTATCACAAGACACACCTTGCCCTGTCAAAAAGGCAGAAGCAAGAAAAAGTTTAACATGTTATTTGTCAATAATCAATGAACAATAACTTGAACAAAATATTAGAGTTTCACCTGCAAATATCATTCCTGTAATGTTAGTGAAAAGTGTCTGTGATTTGTGTCTTTAGTAACGCACATTTGAAACATTTTAGTTTAGTTTGATTGGGTATTTTCTCAAATTACAAAAGAAAAGTTGAAAAGTCCTTAAAAGTGAGTAAGTATACCTTTTCTTGATTAAATTTTTTCACTGAAATTACGATTTTTATTGAGTACAATAAAAATAATTAAATATACATATAAATGATTGAGGTGACTCCGTCACCCCGCGACCATTAACATTAGCATAGAGTGCGTGCCTAAAATTTCAAGCTAAAATTATACTTAAAGTATCATAAAATTTAGCGTTCCTACTATTTAAAGAGAAATTATAGAGAACATTTACGTAAAGTTGGCAAGGAAAATAACTTGAAGAAATGCATTTTTATTATAACCTCATGCATGTGTTTACAATGAAAACAACGAGAAACTAAATGCTATTCCGGAAGATAAAGGCAAAAGTTTTAGGAAAATACGTTACACTTTCTTCACCTACGCACAAAAAAATCCAATGAGATTATGGAAAAAAAACCCATTTAAAATGGAAAAAGAAATACAAAAAGTATAAAAACATGAGCTAAAAAGAAGGAAATAATGAACTTATTCAAAAAAAAAGGAATACATTTAAGTATTTTAAGAATTTTTTTTTTTTTTTTTATAAAAAATATAAATAACAAATATAAATATATTCATGAAAAATCAAATACATTCATCATTAAATATATTCATCTAAAAATATATTCATCATTCCTTTTAAACTTATCTATTAATCATTTTGGAATCCATGTAATTTAATAATTTTCTTAGATAATATTTCACACCCATCTTGTATATCTAATATTTTTTCTTTGGCTTGGGAATATGTATGCAATCATTATTCTAGGTTTTTAAAAGTAGCGGAGTGTATTCGATTAAGAAGTTCAGTTTTATCTCAAAATGCACTAGTGAAACTGAATTACAAAATCGTTTCCATAAAGTGCGAAAGAGCTTTTTGTATTTAATGTGTATTTTTAATCGCACAATTCATGTTAAAAATACTAAAATGACAATTTTATTTTAAGAACAATTACTTTGATGATTTTTTCCCATGAAAAAACTCAAATACATGAACTTCTTTCCCTTTTTAATGGCAATACCTGACATAAAAATAATTTTTAATTTTATATTTTCTTCTTCATCTTATACTATCTAACATCTTTTCTGCATAGGTTGGTTTTGAATATTAATACAATGAATATATAATATTAATTGTCACCCTTGGGAGATTTTACTGTTTTCAATCCCCCCACAATTTGCGTGTTTTTTCTTTCTCATTTTGTTTCATAACGCCTTAGGAAAATAAAAGCTATTTAAATAACATTTAAATTTTTTTTCTTTAAACTGTATTTAAAATACAGTTTTAGAGACGCTTTCCAATAAAGTGCGAATGTTATTAATCATTGTTATTCTTTAGTCGTTTATTTTTCAATAATAATATTATCAATATTTGTTTTAATACAATATATGATTACGTTAAACATAAAATGCATTTTTCTACTAGACAATTTTAGAAGTAGAATAGTTTCTTCTGAGAAGTTAATATATCGAAGTTTGTAAATAACTATTTTTATTTACCTTTAACATTCATGCCTAAGTAGGGCGCTTTATAAAATTTAAATCACATTTTGAAGCTGAGATCTACACATATTTTTAAATAATATGGCAACAACTTTAAAAACTTTAATACATTCGAGTTAAAAAATATCATATAAATAACAGATGTTAGCTTTCACGATTATTTTTCAATATTTTTTTCAACCAAAAAGAAACTGAGTAAATAAATGCAAAGAAAAAAAAAAAAAAAAATATTTAACCGTTTACGTTTCGGCATAAAATGAAGTAAAATAAGAGAAAATTCACAAGAAAATCTTTCCAATTTTAACACTTAAATTAATTAATTCTACGCTAAATATTCCAAAATATATCTTTTTAATGACATAAGCAAACTCTTTATGTAAATAAAATAAATAGTTCATTTTTTATCGAGTATATTTCAATTTATTTATGCTTACTTTATTAAATTATTGCTTCAATCATTTAATATGTTCTTATTTATTTTAATAATTTTAAATATTTGAGAGTTTCATTTGAACCGCATTCTGTACTAAGCCTGTATTTTAATCTCATTTATTTTATCATTTCATAGTAACAAAAGCATTGGCCTTAAATAATAACTGTATTCTTATTCTTAGAATATATATAGATATATACTATAAATATATATTTTAAAAACACTGGTATTTTTATTTTGCCATTGATGTTTTGAATTTGGACTTTTGTAAAATTTTAATAATTTAAATTTTTATTTCTTTATGGAGTTGTGCTTAATTTATATATAAATATATATATAAGTATATATATGTTATATATATATATATATATATATACACTGCTGACAATTGCTAAGGACGGATCACAAATTGCTATGTAGCATAACATTAAGCGAGACATGAGGCCTAGTAGTATAAAATATAGTTGCCACACTCGTTCAGACATTAGAATATTTATTGTTCTGGAAAATACAAAAGCTGTGAAACATCTGAAAGAAAAAAAATGTTCATTTGATTCATTGAAAGTCAGCAGGCACCTTAAAGAAAGGTATCAGTACGGGATATGTCCACCGTGGAGTGTGATGCAACATTCCACACGTCGTACTATACTTTGCACAAACAGTATCCAGCAGCTGTTGAGGCAATTTATCCCATTCCTCTGTGAGTGCGGGATGAGGGTGTTCTTGTTTGTCGGAGGATAGTTTCAACCAGCAACTTGCCTCCCCAAACCATCATCCACACATTTTCAATGGGGTTTAGATCCGAGAACGTGCTGGCCATACGAGACGTTGAAATACCTCGCTGTTCAGGACAATCCTGAACAGCGTGAGTGTTCGATGACATGTTGCGTTGTCGTCCATAAAACAAATTTATCACCGACAGCACCACGGAAAAAGACGAACATGAGGAAGTAGAACTTCATCAATGTATCGTTGGCACGTCATAGTCCCATTCCTCGCAACCGCATGTAGGCGCGTGCGGCGATTGATCATGATGCCGGCCCACACCATGATACTGCATATCGGATATCGGTCATTTTCCTGGATATTTTCGACGATAAGCAGTACCACTCTCGCGCCAGATCAGTTGGTGTCTACAATCCGATGACAGACTGAACCTACTCTCATCTGAGAATAGTACGCATGCCCAGTCCTGTTCAGTCCAATTGTGATGCTCACGACACCATTGCAAACGGGCAGTACGGTGCTGTCTGGTCAATGGATACACACAACAGGTCTGCGTGCGTATAGTCCTCCCTCAAACGTCTGGCAACAGTTTTCGGGAGATCTGCTTTCCTGAGGTAAGAAACTGAATTGCCACCTGCTGAGCTGTGGTGCACCTGTTCCCTTTGCTGATAGGACGATATATCTGTTCCTTCTTGCAGGCGTCGTACTTCTAACACGATCTCCCCCCGGGCCGTCTAATACACATTCCAGTAGTTTTAAATGACTTCCACCACAGCCGTGAAACAACTTTGTGAGCGATGTCGAACCCTGGCAACATTTGTTAGTTTTTAGCCCTTCTTCGATCTTTCCAATAATTCGGCCACGCATAAAATCATCTATGTGATGTCGGAAGACATGCCAAAAATTTTAAGTTCGTCTATTAAATCTTTCCTGTAAAAGTTTGACTTGAAACAACCGTCCACAAGCGTCAAAACCTTTAAAGCTCTTATGAACGCCATCACGTGATGAACAGACGTGGAAAAAAAAATTTGCATTCTCATACTTCTTCTTACTAATAACTCCCGCACTTATTCTAATTTTCCACATTTTGTTTCCTTTCATTTGCATGTGGTTGCTATGGCTGATAGTGTTATCCGTCCTTATCAATTGTCAGCAGTGTATATATATATATATATATATATATATATATATATATATATATAATATATATATATATATGACAGGCTTAGGCCTGCTGGTTAAACGGAGGCATCATCTTCACAATATTCCTTTATTACGCTTTCATCATATATATAATCTAACTCAAACCGGACCTTTTGCCGCGCAACCGGGTGTTACCAAATACAACATCGCTGCGAGGAGACACCAGCCAAGTCCTTTCCTGGTATGCGTTCGCCTTCGTCAGCGCGCTCGTTGCTCCTTTTAACAGGCTTGTTTACTCATAAATCCTTACGCGATGGTAAAGAGTTCGCTCCATTTCATTTATTACTTCCTTAATTTTGAACCTAAACTTTTCAAAAGTCTGACAAATTTCCCCCCTCCGCTGAAGTCTGGCACAGCCAGATTGCCCAATTCTGACTGGCAAGTCCCCAGGAAAAAAATTATATTTCAATTATATCAAATTCCCCAAATGAAATAAAAAATCTAGAAGATATAATAATTGTGTAAAAGAGTGGGCTGGTGAATCCTGACATGTACAAAAAATAGCAATAATGAATAAACAAAGTATCAAAAAAATTTGGTATAAAACTTTTGTGTTACATAGAATTGTTTTTGTTAGACATTTAAAAGTCGGATCCAAATTTTTATGATCTCCTTGTGTTGTTTTCCAATCCCGTTCCATGATCTCAATGAAAGTAAGCACAACCGATTCGAACCCGATCTTTTTTGAGTTTCGTGATTTGAGGTTGGCAGCAACTACACCATGCAAATCGAGCTAGTATTTAAACTCGGCTCATGTTAGTTTTTTGAAAAGGAAGGAGAAACGGAAATATAAGAAGTATGTGAGTGGTTTAACTCAGAGGGAGAGAACAACTGGTTGGCAAAATGCAACTGCAGGTTGCATCACCATTTTAGATTAGAAATTAATTTTATAATATTAGAAGACGGTTCGAATCGGATGTCTCTGGTAATGTTGCTTTTGAACGTATTGTTTTTATCGCTCCAGTAACGAGCAAAGTGACTATGATTTGGATTATTAAAGGCCAATTTTAAGAAACTGTTTTTCGTCTTCATGCCTCCTCGACACATAAATTTCACTGCTAGCTTTGCAAAATTTAAATTAGTTTACCAATAAGTGTAACAAATTTGGTTATGGGCCCAGTCCACCAGTCGTGTCGAGGCAGGCTAAGCAGTTGAACCAGGCCATGAACTTTGTCTATTTAAATACTGTTCCAGTCTAGAACTATTTTTATGAACTCTGTTGCTGGTACGCTAAATCGAGTAACAGATATGGAGTTTAACAACCAGATATCAGCGTTGACTCCAAATAACTGGAACACATGGAAGCATGATATGCAAGTACTCTTAATGCATTATGGTTGCTGGCAGTTTATAATACAGACCAAGACAGAGCAACCTGATGAAGAGGCAACATACAAGGAAAAAAAATTAGATCTACAACTTCGTAAGGATAGATGTTATACGTTGATCTATACTAACATCAGTTCAGATTTGAAAAAATCTGATAACGGAAACAACTGACGGAGTAGCGGCATGGAAGATATTAAAAGATCACTTCGAACCAGTCACAAGAGCAAGAGTAATTCAATTATTAGATCAATTTTTGGAACAAAATACCAACCAGGGAAGATGTTGGAATCTTCATATCTCGTGTAAAGACAGCGGCAATGAGACTACAAGAAGCGGGTCATAAATTGGACGACCTGTACATAGGCTTTCAATTGTTAAAGGTGGCTTCCTCAGGAATTCAGTCTACCGTGCAACAAATCTACAGATGGAAAGAAAGAGGACTTTTCAAGAGTTGTCAGAAGTGGGCAGAGCTGATATTAGAAGCCAATCGTCTTCAGTTGATGAAACAAGATTTGGAGAAGCGGAGAATGCTTACTTGAACAGTTTCACTTCGAAGGAAGTCGAAGACGTTACCTGGTGCTACGGCTGCAGCTCATGGAGATCCAAATGGCAAGAATGATTACCAAGAGAGTGGTAAGGTATTTAACTGTAAAACTATTAAAAATGTTAAACAATCTATTAAGATTATAGGTCCGTGTTATGTATGTAATAAGTAATGGGCATCTTAAAGTAAACTGTAAAGAAAAAAGTCTCTAAAAATCTCCTTCAACTGTAAATGAAACTTTTAACACAGAGTTTTAATATAAATTTAAGATTTTGTGAAGCTGAATGTAGTCTTTTAGAACTAGATAAACAACTCGTAACTAGTTGTATCTTGTTTGAGGAAAACTCTGATAAAGGTGTTTGGGTAATAGATACTGCTGCCGGTCATTTTTGTAATGACAAGAGTTTATTTTTAGATCTTAGGCTTCGATAACTAACATGAAAATGTAGTTAGCAACGGAGGATAAAAGTTGTCCCGTAGAAGGAATCGGTACATAGATTTCGGGTAAAATATAAGGGGGAGTTTTCAGCAGAGAAATAACTTTGACTGATGTATTATTTAATCTAGTTGAGGGGAGAATTTATTATCAAGTTCCAGATTAGAAAGTAAAGGTGCGCATTTTGTGGGTACTAAAGGGTAAAATTAATGTTTTTAATAAAGACTGGATAAAATTGTTCTCGGCGACACGCCATGAAAATTTGTATTTTTAAGCCGGATCATTATATTATACCAAGAGAGTAAAGAAATTAGTTTTTAGTGATGTAACCGCTAAAACAAAAAAACGGATCAATAGAAATATGGCATCAACGCTTTGTCATGTTAATAACGATTACTTGGTAAAAACTAGTAAAAATGATAGTGTAAAGGTCTCCACGCTTAACTGATAATGGTAAGACTCATTGTATACCGTGTAAATTAGCAAGTCCAAGAGAGTTTCATTCAAAAAGACGGGGCCAAAGATCAAAACGTCCATTGAATTGTTGCATATGGTTCTCTGTGGTCCATCGCCAACTGAAAGCCAAGGCGGTAATAAATATTTCTGAGTATAATTGACGATTATTCAAGAAAGGTGACTGTATTCCCATCCGAAATAAATCTGGCGTATTCCATACGTTTATAAGATTTCAGAAACGAGCAGAACGTTTTCAAGTAGAAAGGTAATAGCAGTTAGAACTGATGTGGCGGACTAGGAATTTGTAATAAGGATATGGATAATTTCTTGACAGAACTGGGTATAAAGCATGAGGTAGCACAAATTCATATACGCCAGGAAATGAATGGGGTCGCGGAGAGATTCAATTTAACCGCTCTAGATGGCATCAAAACATTGCTTAAGTCTAGTGAAGTTCCCCATAAATTTTGTATAAAGCATACTTGTTTCAATTTATGCGTGGAATCGAATTTGTCACAAGAAAGTTACGCAACAAAACGCCTTTCGAAAAATATTCAGGTAGAAAACCATCGGTATTGCATCTAAAACCTTTTTGGATGTTTGGCATACGCTGGTGTGCCCAAACAAATTAGAAAAATTGATATGCGTGCGAAAATGGGAATTATGATGGGATACGCACAACGTACTAAGGGTTATAGAATATGGTTAAATAGATGAAAATAAATTAGTCAGAGACTATTAATGTAAGATTCGATGAAAATAAGAGGGGAATTAATTTTAGACAAAAGTTAATAGTAACCTTGGATATAATTTAAACCTTCCTGATTATTATGATGATGAAGGATGATTTTGATAGAGTAAAAGATTCATTAACGAGTCGTTTAGTTTCAAAGACAAGTACGGAAACGCCCTCAACATCTGAAAAACCAGATGTATCTTCCGATAATCATAGCTTGATCCCATGTACAGAGGTTAAGTGGATTCGAAATATAGGGTAGGAAAGTAACTGGATCAACGTATATATTATAGTATAGAAGGGGAAGCAACCCGATTGAAATCTTTTAACGAAATAGAGTAGATACTGTAAGAGGCATAATATTGAGTATGATCCTAGTTTATTTAATTTTTAGAAAAGATAATACCGAATCCCAGGGATTTTCAGATTTGTCAGAGCAACAAGAAGCTCTTATGGTTGAAGTAACTATTCCTAACTGTTACAAACAGGCGATAAGATCCAGACGCATCTAAATGGCGTGATGCAATGGATAAAGAAATTAACCGTAATGATGAACGTAAAGTTTGGGATTTAGTTGATCATCCGGATATATGAAAAAATTTTTTAAGAAAAGCCGTTTGGGTTTATACCCATTAAATATGATGAAAATAATAAAATTGTTGTTAGATACAGAAGCCACTTAGTTGCGCGAGGTAACACAATTACGAGGTGATCATTTGACGAGGTATTTCAAGAATATAAATTAGAACTTTCAAAAGTTAAATCATTAAAACTAAGATGTTATTCAGACTCAGATTTTTGCTGCAAATAAGGGGATGATCGAGTGTCGATGGGAGGTTCATAACTTTTATAGACGAAACCCAATTTCATGGCGAACTTTCAAGCAAAAATCCATTAGTCTGTCGACCACGGAAGCTGAGTATGTTAGTTTAACAGAAACAGCTAAGGAATTCATTTGGCTAAAAAGAATTGATAATAAAATAATTTGGAAAAGTGAAAATTAATGTTTGTGGCTGAATTACCAGTGAAAATAGTAATGTTTTGTGACACACACACAATCGGCCCCCTTTTTTCCAATTTCTTTTTTAGAGAATACTTTGTTTCATTATCAATAAAGATTGTGAATAAAATGTACAAATAACATGTGTAAATTAATTTTATTTCTATAATCACATGTTACACAATCTCGTACCATTATCTCTTACAAATCAGTAAATTTTAATCTATAATCACATGTTATACAATTTAACACAAAAAATACATTTTATTCACAATCTTTATTGTAATAAACAAACTAATATTTTAATCTTAAAGAAACAAAGTCTTATTCTCTAAAAAGAAATAATTTTCTACAAAATTCTAACAATTTTTCCTTTACCATGGGTTTGGTAAAAATGTCCGCCAAATTATTTTTGGTACCTATATATTTAATTTGGAAAACCTTGTCGTATATCAAATTCCTTAGAAAATGATAACGAACATCGATATGTTTTGTTCTATAATTTTCTACTGGTGACTTTGAAAAAACTTATAGCAGCTTGATTGTCACAAAACATTACATTTTCACTTAATTCCAAATTTAAATTTTTATTATCAATTACATTCTTTAGCCAAATGAATTCCTTAGCTGCTTCTGTTAAACTAACATACTCAGCTTCGATGGTCGACAGACTAACGGATTTTTGCTTGAAAGTTCGCGATGAAATTGGAGTTTCGTCTATAAAAGTTATGAACCCTCCCATCGACACTCGATCATCCCTATTTGCAGCAAAATCCGAGTCTGAATAACATCTTAGCTTTAATGATTTAACTTTTGAAAGTTCTAATTTATATTCTTGAAATACCTCGTCAAATGACTCACCTCGTAATTGTGTGTTACCTCGCGCAACTAAGCGGGCCTTGTATCTAACAATTTTATTATTTTCATCATATTTAATGGTATAAACCCAACGGTTTTCTAAAAATTTTTATATTATCCGGATGATCAACTAAATCCCAAACTTTACGTTCCATCATTACGTTAATTTCTTTATCCATTGCATCACGCCATTTAGATGCGTCTCTGGATCTTATCGCCTGTTTGTAACAGTTAGGAATAGTTACTTCAACCATAAGAGCTTCTTGTTGCTCTGACAAATCTGAAAATCCCTGGGATTCGGTATTATCTTTTCTAAAATTAAATAAACTAGGATCATACTCAATATTATGCCTCTTACAGTATCTCTCTATTTCGTTAAAAGATTTCAATCAGGTTGCTTCCCCTTCTATACTATAATATACGTTAGATCCAGTTACTTTCCTACCTATATTTCGAATCCACTTAACCTCTGTACATGGGATCAAGCTATGATTATCGGAAGATACATCTGGTTTTCAGATGTTGAGGGCGTTTCCGTACTTGTCTTTGAAACTAAACGACTCGTTAATGAATCTTTTACTCTATCAAAATCATCCTCATCATCATAATAATCAGGAAGGTTTAAATTATATCCAAGGTTACTATTAACTTTTGTCTAAAATTAATTCCCCCTTATTTTCATCGAATCTTACATTAATAGTCTCGACTAATTTATTTTCATCTATTAACCATATTCTATAACCCTTAGTACGTTGTGCGTATCCCATCATAATTCCCATTTTCGCACGCATATCGAATTTTTTCTAATTTGTTTTGGCACACACCAGCGTATGCCAAACATCCAAAAGGTTTTAGATGCAATACCGATGGTTTTCTACCTGAATATTTTCGAAAGGCGTTTTGTTTGTCTTTGTGACAAATTCGATTCCACGCATAAGTGAAACAAAGTAATGCTTCTCCCCAAAATTTATGGGGAACTTCACTAGACTTAAGCAATGTTTTGATGCCATCTAGAGCGGTTAAATTGAATCTCTCCGCGACCCCATTCATTTCTGGCGTATATGAATTTGTTACCTCATGCTTTATACCCAGTTCTGTCAAGAAATTATCCATATCCTTATTACAAAATTCTAGTCCGCCATCAGTTCTAACTGCTATTACCTTTCTACTTAGAAAACGTTCTGCTCGTTTCTGAAATCTTATAAACGTATGGAATACGTCAGATTTATTTCGGATGGGAAATACAGTCACCTTTCTTGAATAATCGTCAATTATACTCAAGAAATATTTATTACCGCCTTGGCTTTCAGTTGGCATTGGACACAGAGGTCCATATGCAACAATTCCAATGGACGTTTTGATCTTACGGCCCCGTCTTTTTGAATGAAACTCTCTTGGACTTTGCTAATTTACACGGTATACAATGAGTCTTACCATTATCAGTTAAGCGTGGGGAGACCTTTTACTATCATTTTACTAGTTTTTACCAAGTAATCGTTATTAACATGACAAAAGCGTTGATGCCATATTTCTATTGATCCGTTTTTTGTTTTAGCGGTTACATCACTAAAAAAACTAATTTCTTTACTCTTTGGTATAATATAATGATCCGGCTTAAAAAAATACAAATTTTCATGGCGTGTCGCCGAGAACAATTTTATCCAGTCTTTATTAAAAACATTAATTTTACCTTTAGTACCCACAAAAATGCGCACCTTTTACTTTCTAATCTGGAACCGGATAATAAATTTCTCCTCAACTTAGGATTAAATAATACATCAGTCAAAGTTATTTCATGAAAACTCCCCTTATATTTTACCCGAAATCTAAGTGTACCGATTCCTTCTACGGGACAACTTTTTTATCCTCCGTTGCTAACGACATTTTCATGTTAGTTATCGGTTTAAGATCTAAAAATAAACTCTTGTCATTACAAAAAATGACTCGTGGCAGCAGTATCTATTACCCAAACACCTTTATCAGAGTTTTCCTCAAATAAGATACAACTAGTTACGAGTTGTTTATCTAGTTCTAAAAGACTACATTCAGCTTCACAAAATCTTAAATTTATATTAAACTCTGTGTTAAAAGTTTCATTTACAGTTGAAGGAGATTTTTGTAGAGACTTTTCTCTTTACAGTTTACTTTAAAATGCCCGTACTTATTACATACATAACACGGACCTATAATCTTAATAGATTGTTTAACATTTTTAATAGTTTTACAGTTAAATACCTTACCACTTCTCTTTTGGTAATCATTCTTGCCATTTGGATCTCCATGAGCTGCAGCCGTAGCACCAGGTAACGTCTTCGACTTCTTCGAAGTGAAACTGTTCAAGTAAGCATTCTCCGCTTTCTCCAAATCTTGTTTCATCAACTGAAGACGATTGGCTTCTAATATCAGCTCTGCTTCAATTTTTGACAACTCTGAAGTCCTCTTCTTTCCATCTGTAGATTTGTTGCACGGTAGACTGGAATTCCTGAGGAAGCCACCTTATTAATTGAAAGCCTATGTACAGGTCGTCCAATTTATGACCCGCTTCTTGTAGTCTGGTTGCCGCTGTCTTTACACGAGATATGAAGATTCCAACATCTTCCCCTGGTTGGTATTTTGTTCCAAAAAATTGATCTAATAATTGAATTACTCTTGCTCTTGTGACTGGTTCGAAGTGATCTTTTAATATCTTCCATGCCGCTACTCCGTCAGTTGTTTCCGTTATCAGATTTTTCAAATCTGAACTGATGTTAGTATAGATCAACGTATAACATCTATCCTTACGAAGTTGTAGATCTAATTTTCCTTGTATGTTGCCTCTTCATCAGGTTGCTCTGTCTTGGTCTGTATTATAAACTGCCAGCAACTATAATGCATTAAGAGTACTTGCATATCATGCTTCCATGTGTTCCAGTTATTTGGAGTCAACGCTGATATCTGGTTGTTAAACTCCATATCTGTTACTCGATTTAGCGTACTAGCAAACAGAGTTCATAAAAATAGTTCTAGACTGGAACAGTATTTAAATAGACAAAGTTTATGGCCTGGTTCAACTGCTTAGCCTGCCTCGACACAGTACATGGACTGGGCCCATAACCAAATTTGTTACACTTATTGGTAAACTAATTTAAATTTTGCAAAGCTAGCAGTGAAATTTATGTGTCGAGGAGGCATGAAGACGAAAAACAGTTTCTTAAAATTGGCCTTTAATAGTCAATCATAAAGTGTCACTTTGCTCGTTACTGGAGCGATAAAAAAAAATACGTTCAAAAAGCAACATTACCAGCGACATCCGATTCGAACCGTCTTCTAATATTATAAAATTAATTTCTAATCTAAAATGGTGATGCAACCTGCAGTTGCATTGCCAACCAGTTGTTCTCTCCCTCTAAGAGTTAAACCACTCACATACTTCTTATATTTCCGTTTCTCCTTCCTTTTCAAAAACTAACATGAGCCGAGTTTAAATACTAGCTCGATTTGCATGGCAGTTGCTGCCAACCTCAAATCACGAAACTCAAAAGATCGGGTTCGAATCGGTGTGCTTACTTTCATTGAGATCATGGAACGGGATTGGAAAACAACACAAGGAGATCATAAAAATTTGGATCCGACTTTTAAATGTCTAACAAAAAACAATTCTATGTAACACAAAGTTTTATACCAAATTTTTTTGATACTTTGTTATTCATTATTGCTATTTTTTGTACATGTCAGGATTCACCAGCCCACTCTTTTACACAATTATTATATCTTCTAGATTTTTTATTTCATTTGGGGAATTTGATATAATTGAAATATAATTTTTCCCTGGGGACTTGCCAGTCAGAATTGGCCAATCTGGCTGTGCCGACTTCAGCGGAGGGGGGAAATTTGTCAGGTTTGAAAAGTTTAGGTTCAAAATTAAGGAAGTAATAAATGAAAATAGAGCGAACTCTTTACCATCGCGTAAGGATTTATGAGTAAACAAGCCTGTTAAAGCGAGCAACGAGCGCTGACGAAGGCGAACGCATACTAGGAAGGACTTGGCTGGTGTCTCCTCGCAGCGATGTTGTATTTGGTAACACCCGGTTGCGCGGCAAAAGGTCCGCCTTGTTAGATTATATATGATGAAAGCGTAATAAAGGAATATTGTGAAGATGATGCCCTCCTCATTTAACCAACAGGCCTGGGGCCTGTGTCATATATATATATATATATATATATATATATATATATATATATATATATATATATATATATACACTGCTGGACAATTGCTAAGGACGGATAACACTATCAGCCATAGCAACCACAAAATGAAAGGAAGCAAAATGTGGAAAATTAGAATAAGTGCGGGATATTAGTAAGAAGAAGTATGAGAATGCAAATTTTTTTTCCACGTCTGTTCATCACGTGATGGCGTTCATAAGAGCTTTAAAGGTTTTGACGCTTGTGGACAGTTGTTGTTTCAAGTCAAAGTTTTACAGGAAAGATTTAATAGACGAACTTAAAATTTTTGGCATGTCTTCCTGACATCACATAGATGATTTTATGCGTGGCCGAATTATTGGAAAGATCGAAGAAGGGCTAAAAATAACAAATGTTGCCAGGGAGTTCGACATCGCTCACAGCGTTGTTTCACGGCTGTGGAAGTCATTTAAAACTACTGGAATGTGTAGTAGACGGCCCGGGGGAGGTCGTGTTAGAAGTACGACGCCTGCAGAAGACAGATATATCGTCCTATCAGCAAAAAGGAACAGGTGCACCACAGCTCAGCAGGTGGCAATTCAGTTTCTTGCTGCCTCAGGAAAGCAGATCTCCCGAAAAACTGTTGCCAGACGTTTGAGGGGAGGAGGACTATACGCACGCAGACCTGTTGTGTGTATCCCATTGACCAGACAGCACCGTACTGCCCGTTTGCAATGGTGTCGTGAGCATCACAATTGGACTGAACAGGACTGGGCATGCGTACTATTCTCAGATGAGAGTAGGTTCAGTCTGTCATCGGATTGTAGACACCAACTGATCTGGCGCGAGAGTCGTACTGCTTATCGTCCAGAAAATATCCAGGAAAATGACCGATATCCGATATGCAGTATCATGGTGTGGGCCGGCATCATGATCAATCGCCGTACGCGCCTACATGCGGTTGCGAATGGGACTATGACGGGCCAACGATACATTGATGAAGTTCTACTTCCTCATGTTCGTCTTTTCCGTGGTGCTGTCGGTGATAAATTTGTTTTTATGGACGACAACGCAACATGTCATCGAACACTCGCTGTTCAGGATTGTCTAGACAGCGAGGTATTCAACGTCTCGTATAGCCAGCGCGTTCTCCAGATCTAAACCCCATTGAAAATGTGTGGGATGGTTTGGGGAGGCAAGTTGCTGGTTGAAACTATCCTCCGACAAACAAGAACACCCTCATCCGTGCACTCACAGAGGAATGGGATAAATTGCCTCAACAGCTGCTGGATAATGTTGTGCAAAGTATAGTACGACGTGTGGAATGTTGCATCACACTCCACGGTGGACATATCCCGTACTGATACCTTTCTTTAAGGTGCCTGCTGACTTTCAATGAATCAAATGAACATTTTTTTTCTTTCAGATGTTTCACAGCTTTTGTATTTTCAGAACAATAAATATTCTAATGTCTGAACAGTGTGGCAACTATATTTTATACTACTAGGCCTCATGTCTCGCTTAATGTTATGCTACATAGCAATTTGTGATCCGTCCTTAGCAATTGTCCAGCAGTGTATATATATATATATATATATATAAATTAAGCACAACTCCATAAAGAAATAAAAATTTGAAATTATTAAAATTTTACAAAAAGTCCAATTCAAAACATCAATGGCAAAAATAAAAATACCAGCGTTTTTAAAATATATATTTATAGTATATATCTATATATATTCTAAATAAGAATACAGTTGTTATTTAAAGGCCAATGCTTTGTTACTATGAAATGATAAAATAAATAAATTAAAATACAGGCTTGGTACAGAATGCAGTTCAAATAGAAACTCAAATGTTTATAAATATTATTAAAATAAATAAGAACATATTAAATGATTGAAGCAATAATTTAATAAAGTAAGCATAAATAAATTGAAATATACTCGATAAAAATGAACTATTTATTTTATTTACATAAAGAGTTTGCTTATGTCATTAAAAAGATATATTTGGAATATTAGCGTAGAATTAATTAATTTAAGTGTTAAAATTGGAAGATTTTTCTTGTGAATTTTTCTCTTATTTTACTTCATTTTATGCTGAAACGTAAACGGTTAAATATTTTTTTTTTCTGTTGCATTCATTTATTTACTCAGTTTCTTTTTGGTTGAAAAATATTGAAAAAATAATCGTGAAAGCTAACATCTGTTATTTGTATGAATATTTTTTTAACTCGAATGTATTAAAGTTTTAAAGTTGTTGCCATATTATTTAAAAAATATGTGTAGATCTCAGCTTCAAAATGTGATTTAAATTTTATAAAGCGGCCTACTTAGGCATGAATGTTAAAGGTAAATAAAAAATAGTTATTTACAAACTTCGATATATTAACTTCTCAGAAGAAACTATTCTACTTCTAAAATTGTCTAGTAGAAAAATGCATTTTATGTTTAACGTAATCATATATTGTATTAAAACAAATATTGATAATATTATTATTGAAAAATAAACGACTAAAGAATAACAATGATTAATAACATTCGCACTTTATTGGAAAGCGTCTCTAAAACTGTATTTTAAATACAGTTTAAAGAAAAAAAATTTAAATGTTATTTAAATAGCTTTTATTTTCCTAAGGCGTTATGAAACAAAATGAGAAAGAAAAAACACGCAAATTGTGGGGGATTGAAAGCAGTAAAATCTCCCAAGGAGTGACAATTAATATTATATGTTCATTGTATTAATATTCAAAACCAACCTATGCAGAAAAGATGTTAGATAGTATAAGATGAAGAAGAAAATATAAAATTAAAAATTATTTTTATGTCAGGTATTGCCACTAAAAAAGGGAAAGAAGTTCATGTATTTGAGTTTTTTCATGGGAAAAAAAATCATCAAAGTAATTGTTGTTAAAATAAAATTGTCATTTTAGTATTTTTAACATGAATTGTGCGATTAAAAAATACACATTAAATACAAAAGCTCTTTCGCACTTTATGGAAACGATTTTGTAATTCAGTTTCACTAGTGCATTTTGAGATAAAACTGAACTTCTTAATCGAATACACTCCGCTACTTTTAAAAACCTAGAATAATGATTGCATACATATTCCCAAGCCAAAGAAAAAATATTAGATATACAAGATGGGTGTGAAATATTATCTAAGAAAATTATTAAATTACATGGATTCCAAAATGATTAATAGATAAGTTTAAAAGGAATGATGAATATATTTTTAGATGAATATATTTAATGATGAATGTATTTGATTTTTCATGAATATATTTATATTTGTTATTTATATTTTTTATAAAAAAAATTCTTAAAATACTTAAATGTATTCCTTTTTTGAATAAGTTCATTATTTCCTTCTTTTAGCTCAAGTTTTTATACTTTTTGTATTTCTTTTTCCATTTTAAATGGGGTTTTTTTCCATAATCTCATTGGATTTTTTTTGTGCGTAGGTGAAGAAAGTGTAACGTATTTTCCTAAAACTTTTGCCTTTATCTTCCGGAATAGCATTTAGTTTCTCGTTGTTTTCATTGTAAACGCATGCATGAGGTTATAATAAAAATGCATTTCTTCAAGTTATTTTCCTTGCCAACTTTACGTAAATGTTCTCTATAATTTCTCTTTAAATAGTAGGAACGCTAAATTTTATGATACTTTAAGTATAATTTTAGCTTGAAATTTTAGGCACGCACTCTATGCTAATGTTAATGGTCGCGGGGTGACGGAGTCACCTCAATCATTTATATGTATATTTAATTATTTTTATTGTACTCAATAAAAATCGTAATTTCAGTGAAAAATTTAATCAAGAGAAGGTATACTTACTCACTTTTAAGGACTTTTCAACTTTTCTTTTGTAATTTGAGAAAATACCCAATCAAACTAAACTAAAATGTTTCAAATGTGCGTTACTAAAGACACAAATCACAGACACTTTTCACTAACATTACAGGAATGATATTTGCAGGTGAAACTCTAATATTTTGTTCAAGTTATTGTTCATTGATTATTGACAAATAACATGTTAAACTTTTTCTTGCTTCTGCCTTTTTGACAGGGCAAGGTGTGTCTTGTGATACACTTTTGGCTTGTTATCGTTCTTGATGGAGTTTTTTAGGTGGAATTTGAAATTTTTCTTTCAACTCAAACGTTTTATGTTCACATCGTGTTTTTTTTAAATTTATTTTCGCTTTCATGATTAATATCCATTATTTCATCAAGTTCTTCTCTTGATTGATCAGTTTCAACTTCATCCAATATAGATTACAGATGCCCATTTTTTTATATTCTGTTCGTTTGCCTTTATAGTCATACAATACAGCTATTAAAACCTCTAAGCCGTTCACAGGGGGGATGCAGCCTGTTCATAGAAAATGTTTTAGAACAAAAGTAGTCGCTCGGGGAACTCACTCACCCCAAATACTTTAAAATTGTAAAAACTGTTTGCCATTCCCCAATAAGAGTGAGATATGTGACAAATACATTTTAGTTCCCACTAAGCTTGTCATATAGAAAGGCACTGACAAAGACATTGATAAAAAGTTTTCAATTTTCCCAGAATTAAAGATTTTGTGTGCCCAGGGACGTCTTAAGACTTCCTGAGGCCCAGAGCCCCTATGCTAGTCCTGGGCCCTTACACAAATGTAGACCCTCCTATGACCCTTAAAAGTAGACAATGCATAGCATACGTTGTCAAATACGCGCATAAACAATAACACGAAACAAATGAATATATGTATGACATACAATCACACAAACCGCTTCGACTGACTGCCACCTTCAGACTGGGAGGCTTAGACATATACATTGACGACGGTCATCACACTCAACCAGTTGACATATTGTCCAAAATTCCCAGTTTTTTGCGAATACAAACATAAGACACATTTGACCGTTAAAATTATTCAAATTATGAACTTATTAAGGGTGGCTCGAGAACGAGACAAGGCCCCCAATGTGGCCAAGGCCTTTGACCCGGGCCGAGTTGCTTTAAGATGTCCCTGTGTGAGCCTGGGGAGATTCTGGGTCACGCGCGACCGCTGCCGAGTTAACAAATTATTCCCCAAATCAAGCAGTCGGAAAATATTTCGGTATCAAACTTTAATAAAAAATTTCCGTGTTTAATGTGAGCAAAAAAGGAAAAAAAAAGCTTTTACACGAATGAAAGACAATGATTTACTTTATTGGAAGCAATCGAAATCTAAAAGGGGGAAAATAATAAAATAAGGAAAAAAAAAATTGTCGATCAAGTTCAGTACCGCCAAAGCAGCACTAAGTCTTTTAGGACAAATAAAATAAAAATCTATATCTGTCATCTATTCATTCCTTTCTCTATAAAAACAGCTTTTCTTCTAACACAGATTATCTCTGGTGAATTCAATATACCATATGTCATTACGGAATATTCCCAGTCGGGAAATATATTCGATTTAGATATGTCTGGACATTGCAATAGATAAAAAGGCAATGTTTTTTTTATATAAGTTTTGTTCATTAAATATTTTATTAACAGATTTGTTATATTAGTAGGAATAGTTTTCTTGTCTTTATATTTCCGAGATTGGTGATTTTGTCTTCCTTTTAAAAATGTATTCAGTAATAGCAGTGTTTATACTTCAAAAGTTTTCTCAGTAATATACTCATACTTACACTTAATCTTCGCAAAGTCGTTGGTGGGTACATGGAGTACTTAACCCCTACGGGTTCTAACATCCAATCTGTGCTTTTAGACTAAATTGTGCGATTTATTGACATTTGCCCATTAATAAAAAAATAACGTAAAACCGGCGTATAACGCGCACCTATACTTTCAAGTTGCAATTTTTAATATTTAGTTATATTCGCTGTATAACGCACACCACCTTTTTTACGAAAGAACCTAAAAGGTACGTGTCCAATGCTCTTATGTTTTGAAGTCATTTATTCGAGTTATTAATCTAGGGTTTTAAGAAGACAGTATATTCTAGAACTACAATCCAATAAGTTCAATAGGTATGTCATTTCTTTTAAATAAACAGTATTCCAATCTATATAAAAGTCTAATTTTTATGATCATCTCTCTCTCTCTATTTTTTTTTCTTTTTTTTTTTTTTGAAGCTATCATTTTATATCCTGTGTATAACCAGCAACCTTAATTTTGGTTTTAAAAGTGTGCATTATACCCCAGATTTTATGGCACTAAGAAATAAATTAGAATACCTAGATGCACTGCTGGCCACCGTAAATGCAACACCAAGCAAGACAAAAGATAGCACAACAAAATGTATTTTGTAGATAGCATGCTGACCAAGTATCAAATGTATAAATTTATAGACTTCTCAGAAGTGTGTGTGTGAGTTCCTGCCAGAATCAGTAGCCAGAGTAGCCGCCATTGTTGGAGATCACCGCTGCCACACGCCTCGGCATTGATTCAAAGAGACTTTGAATGAGTTCTTGGGGTACAGCAGAACAAGCAACTTCCACACGTTGCCTAAGTTGATCTGGTGTGGCAGCTGGGGGTGTAATCTGGGTCAACCGTTGAGCAACCATGGACCATATGTTTTCTATCGGCGAAAGATCCGGAAAGCGAGCCGGCTAAGGAATCAATTCAATATGGTGATTGACGAAGAACCTTTGGAGAAGGCGTGCCACGTATGGTCATGCATTATCCTGTTAAAAAGGGCAACTGGCTCCAACACCTCGGAGATGTAGCGCTGGCTGTTTAAAGTACCGGCAATGCGTGCTAGAGAAGTGCGAGAGTGATATCCAATACCGCCCCATACCGTAAAACCCGTTGCAGGACCAGTGTGGCGGTGCATAACGCAGCTGTTCAGCATCCTCTCTCCACGCTGTCTCCAGACTCGAATCCGACCATCGTGGTGTTGCAGACAGATGCGTGACTTGTCAGTAATGAAAACTTCATTCCATTCTACCGCCCACATCCTTCTTTCTTCGCACCATTGGCGGCGGAGACATCTGTGGTTCTGCGTCAAGGGTAGACCAAGCAGTGGACGTCTTGCGGACAAACCACTCTGCTGTAAACGGCATCGAAAGGTACGCGCAGACACTGAATAATGCGTTACAGGCTCAATGTGCTGTGCTACGGTTCGTGATGTGACTGAGCGATACGTCACTGCCATGCGCACAATTTGCCTGTTCTCACGTGAAGCGGTGCAATGAGGTGGATGCGATCGACCACTTCGGTCCGTTGTACCCTCCGCATCCAAGGTCATATATCCGCATTACAGTTGTTTGGTTTCGTCCAACACGACTACCAATTTCCCTGAAATATAATCCATAATCTTGGTAGGTCACTATCCTTCCTATGTCGAACTCGGATACTTGATCAAAAGCTGATCGCGGTTTTCTACGAGACATAACCGATCGTTTTTTGAAAAAACCACAAGAAAATCACAATTACCGAACTTGAAATCGTCGAAATCTCCAAGTCTTAAATAGCGCTTTGAGATGGCGCCACAGGCGCGCGTGATGTGTTTGTGCGATGAAATTCTTATCATTTGCATAACTCACCTCTGCTAATGCTTGCTGTAAATTTTATGTTATTTGCCTGCTTTCTTCAGGGTGTTGCATTTACGGTGGCTAGCAGTGTAACTTAAAATACTTTAAGTTGAAAAAGCGAACTTAATTTAATGTGTCAGAACATTTAAGTTAAAAAAAGCGAAAAACACCAAAAATTGTTAAAATTTACTTGGGTAGGCGGGACCTATCCAATCCAGATGCAGCTGAGAAATCTGAAATAAAATTTGGAAAAATTGGTTGAAATTAGCTAGATATAAAAGGGAGCTTTCTGATTGTTTGAGACGAAGTGATGTCGAGAGAGGATTTACAGTACAGTAAATTATTTTCTTGGAAATATGAGACCTTGTTTCTTTTATTATTAAGTAGGTATTTCAAAAGTAAACTTTATACATAAAAATTAAATTTAGTTTTTAATTAGTTACGTAATTAACTTCCTTTTCTGTTGATAATTCTTAAGAATACATTCAGTATTATCATTTTTAGCAAATAAAAATAAGTAGAATGCTTAATCATTGATCCGCCATGTTTTAATTTATTACAATCCAAATACTTTTTAATTTCAATTCCGTTCATTTAGTGCAAAAAAAAAAAAAAATATTTTAAAACATGCACTTAAATTCGCAAAATCTCTTCGGCATTTTAAGAGAAGGTTATGTTTTTTAATTAACACAGAAGTGCATGGCATTTTTAGCATATCTTTTTTTTGTAGATAAATAAAAACACGTGAAAGGAAAAGAAAACAAATATTAATTGGGAAGGAACAAGCGCAATATAGTTTAAATATTTTTGAGTAAAAAATCGCTTTGAACAAAATAAAATGTTTCATGCCTGAAAAAATGAAACTTTCTTAGTAATAATTATTCAAAAACAGACATCATTATTTTCTTTTTTAACGGGCCTATTTCCTTTAGACAAATTTCAACGAGTTTTCGGCTTAGCGAAAGTATATAAAAAATATGAGCTCCATCTTTCTCTAACTGCTTTTTCTCTATGTTTGATATTAATGTAAAAGCATACGGATTTTTGTCTCGCTTTATGTTTTTTTTTGTACGAAACGCTTTTTTTTATGTGTGGTGTTGAGTTTATTGATACTGTCTTAAATATTTTAATCTTAAATGAACTTTGATTTTACGAGTCATGTAGAAAATAAAGATCTTTTAGCTACGCAAAATGTAAACCCCAATATTTATTGGAGAAAACCGTAATGTTATATAAATGAAGTTTTGTACACTTCTATGTATAATCTTCACCTCCCATGATACACTAATCTGACGCTGGTAAAACAGAAATTCTAAACATCTAAAACATGCATTATAGAAAATTGTGCTTCTTTTCGACAATATCTGCATTCATACTGCTGTTGCTTAAAAATTACTGGATGGGAAATTTTTCATCATCCACCCTACAGTCCAAACCTTTCTCATAACGATTACCATTTTCTGTTTAAGCTAAAATAGTTTCTGGACTGTAAACATTTTGGAAGCAATGAAGAGTAGTAGAATGCAATGACGACCGGGCTTAATACACTGAAGCAGAAAAACGCAACATGGACATTCTGAATCTCGTAAAGGGATACAACAAATGTTTAAAGTTAGGAGGTGATTATGTAGAGACACGTTGAGGAATCTTAAGACTATAATAGAAATAGCCATTGCCAGATCGCTGTACTGACTATTTCATGAAGTTGTAAGTATATATATATTTAGTGACCTTTTAATGTCATTGTGTGACCTAAGTCCTAACTTTCGATTGTATAGGAAAATATTCATTTAATCCTCTCCTCTTGATTTAAAAAGGATAGGATTTGAATTTTAAAACAGAAGCATATTCATCCTTCTTCCCTCTGTATCCCTCCACCCTTGAAGTCAATTTCCTCAAATTCCATTCTTGGGGGATCTCAATAAAAGTAATATGCTTAGAAAATTACAAATCTGTAGGTCTAATTGTTAAAAAAAAAGAATCCCGTAATTTCCCGCAACTTCCTACGTAATTCGATATCCACAATTCATTCAACACAATAAAAGAACATATTTGATGAAATATTTGAAAGAGATATTTGACAAATTTCATTGTAAATCTAATAGTTCGGGAGATCTCGTGATGATAGTGAATCACCTTTTATCCTAT
Organism: Trichonephila clavipes; assembly: GCA_019973935.1. Lineage (NCBI taxonomy): Eukaryota > Metazoa > Arthropoda > Arachnida > Araneae > Nephilidae > Trichonephila > Trichonephila clavipes. The sequence continues at coordinate 322,962 of BMAU01008863.1, forward strand.
ATATATATATATAAGGATTCCCATTAATTTAATCTTGAACATGTTTTTAATTTGTAATGATCCTAGCCATCAGGGCTCGCGCGTAAATAATTAATTATTGGCTGCCTGCCTGATGGAAATAACCATAGCCAAGACTCTCTGGAAAAGCTGTCTATCTCTATTGTCTTCGTTACCATGTAACGCGCGCGTGTATTTTTGTGTTTTGTGTTTTCTTTTTCTATGTTGTGTTTAAAATGTGCGTGTTTGTGTGTGTCTACATGTACAATAAGCTAGATTTCTTGCAAAAAAGGACTCCTTCACCAATAGAACATCAACAGTAAAAATTGTTTAAGAATTTCTCACACACATTCGCCAAAAATTACATACATATATATTCATTTTCCAATAAATATTGTATTTTTTTCATTTTCTGCAATTAAACAATCTTTATTTTCTGAATGGTCCTCATATCAATCAATTTAAATATAAAATAATAATAATAAAAAGAAATTTTTAGATTTCAAACACACACACACATAATAATTTATTCAATATCTTTTTCATATGTTTCTGACGTATTTGGGAATGTAAGACTCAAATAATATAATAAAAAATTGTAATCACTTAAAAGAATTGTACTTTAAAGAAGTTTTTCAACGAGATTTAAACAAAGAAATTTCTTTTAAAACATCTCTTAGTATTTCTGACATTATCGAGGCTTTCTAATGGCTTTATTGAGAAATTTATTAACAAAAATTAATCGATAAAACCCTCCACTGGCGATGGAAAGACATTTAGTTTTCTTTTGACGCACTTATTACTGCTCTTCTAATGTCTTTGAAAAGTAATTTATTAACGTAACTTAATCAATGTTATTGAGTTAACGCTTAAAATGGAGTTCTGGCTATCTTCATGGTTCTTATTCAGTCTTTTTAGAGGTTTTGTACGAGACCTTTTTAACATAATTTAATCAATAGCTTTATGGATTGAGCAGAAATATAAAAAAAAATATTTTTGTTGCTGGTGTAGAATTCATTAAAATAATTTATTCTCCTTTTCAAAAAAATTCAGCATCATAGAGTGAATATTATCTTTGACTAATTATAAGTATAAAACAGGTATTAATATATTCAGAAACATAAACTATCAATGAGAAAAAAGTAAATAAGATTAATTACTTTAAACCATCATGCAGTTTAATCTGAAGAGTAACTATGTCTGGTCTTCGGTGAAACTTCTTCAGATATACTCACGTGTGAATTCTCCAATGTGAAGGTGGAGTTGAAAATTACCATAATTTGATCATTACACTCATAAATTTCTGTAAAATCACTTGCAGAGTACAAAATTTGTTTTCATCAGTTGAGTTATCTTTTTTTTTTTTTTAGTGGTACGTCGTTTAATTGCCTTCTACTTAATCTCTAATTTAATACAGATTTTGAAACATATTTTAATATATTTTGCAAATACTGACTTAATTAGGATACTTTAAATTATGATTAATATTTATAATTTATAAAATTTATGAGATAAATGTAAAAATGAACATTTAAATAGTAGTATCTATAAGTATAATTAGTAAAAATTACAGTAAACATTATCACCAAATGCGTTAACTTATGTATGTATGTGTAAGAGTCAGTGTCTGTGTTCAAATGCATTTGTTTTCAAAAAATTTTGTAAAAGACTTTTAAACCAATGTAAGCTTATTTTTGATTATTACAAAGAATTATTCAATCTTAAAGGGACTCTTCCATGCTAGAAACCGTAATTTTTAAATTCTTATGAACAAAATTATTTTATTTGATATTTAGCGTTAATTTAACTAAAATATTCATATAAAATTAGTTTAAGGTTTGTATTGCAATACAATTATTTAAAATCAATTTTTCTGACAAACAATGAAAAAATGACTTATTTTCAGAAGAATCTTCTTTTATGGAAAACACTCCAACGATAACAAAAAATTTGTGTGTATATATAGCTGCATCTTCTAAGTACAGTCTGAGCTAGGAGTTGGTTAATTCATATTTTATAATATCAGAGTAGAGAAATCTAAAAAAAAAACCTCTAATTATGTAATATTTAATTGTTCACAACTTCGAAAATACATGATGTTGGATTTTTAAGCAAGTAATATGAAAAATAAATTGAAGTCAATTCCTACTTAGATCAACAAAGACAATTTTTATTTTAGCTACTTTTTTAAATAGTTACAATTAGTATAAATATGTACATACATATGACAGAATCACAACATTAAGCAGTAATTAATTTTTAATAATTATCAATAAAGTATCGTATTGTCATCCAAAACAATCGTGTCTATAAAATTTCAGTTCAACTGAATGCTTTAAAACGGGAGGGGGAAAAAACATTTTAAAGTTTTTACACAAGTCGCCAAAAATGATTCCAACGTGTCTGTATTTGTAGTTCTTTAAATAATTAGTTTTAATCAAAATTAATTTTTATTAATTAAAATTAAATTATTGTATTGTCATCCTAAATAATCCTGTATATAAAATTTGAGCTCAATTGAGTGCTTTAAAATGTATTTTATTAACGATTGAAAATTCCACCAAGATAAATAAATAAATATATAGAGAGAGTTTAAGTTATAATAGCAGGAATTGAAAAAAAAAACATTTCAATTCAGGCTCAAAGTAAAAGTTATAAGTTTTTTCGGACAAAATATTATTATCATTGAAGCACTTTTCGTAAGAGAACACAGTTTGAAAATATTTTCTTCTTTTTTCATTTTTCACCACAGTTGTCCCTTTAATTTTTTTTCTTGTGGTAATATTCTTAAAACATTCGTATATATGTAACAATTTTGTTAAAATAATTAATTTTTATTGCAAACATGAATATTTCTTCTTTAATATTTTTAAATAGAAACTGTTTGAGATTTTAAATTTGAAATAACATAGTATACTTTAAAAAGAAATACGTTATTACAAATAGAAATACGAAAAAAAGAAACGAAGCGAAAAAATAATAAAAAAATAATACATGAATTTTTATTCACACTCTAAGTTTTCTTAATTTTCAATCATTTTAGACTTAAAAACATTTTAAAAGATCAATTTGAAACGGAAATAAAAGCATAAAAACTACTTTTTGTTAAATAACAACTCCTTTTGTTAAGTTCAAGTCCAAGTATCATTATCAGTAGATCAGAAAGCTGTCTTCGGTTAATGTTAAAGAATAGAACATAAATTTGGAACATTTTTCCTGATATAAAAGAAATGAAAAATTAATATGATATTCTGACTTCACTATCCTTCAGCGAGTAGCATTGTTTTATCATATTACCCATTTTTAATCGAGTTGATTCATTTTTTTCTGGTATAAAAAGTGCTTCGCATTTTTTATCCTATACTGTAATGTTAAATGGGCTTTGCCTTCACGTATTTAAAGAAAAAAGAAAGTATTCACGGAATATTTTGAAATTTTTAAAAACACTATATTGTTAACAGAGTTACGGGTTATAAAATTGCAAATTTCCATGGAAATTGGGTCATTTTTCTGTCTGAAAATGTACTTCGTGTTTAGTTAGAGCTCTCGTACTTTTACCGAAGACAGCCTTAACACAGTTTTTTCCAATAGTAATTCTATTTAATTAATGGATAAATAAATAACAAACAAAAAATAGTAGTCCAAAACCATATGTAAAAAAAGAAAAATTGCTCGTTGTAATGTCCATGTAGCGCAATAAATAGCGCGTTGAATTTCTAATCCAATTGTCGTGGGTTCGAATACCACGGAGGTTAACCTAATTTCTGAGAATGGGATCTTAAAACGAAAAAGAAAATATTCATCCAATATTTTGAAACTTTAAAATCGCGCTATATTATTATTAGAGGTATGATTTATAATGTTGCAAATTTTCATGGAAACTGAGGCAATTTTCTTTCTGAAAATGTGCTTCGTGTTTAATTCGAGCTCGTACTTTTACAGAAGACAGCCTTAAGACAGTATATTTGCCATCTCTCAGCAAATTTATCGCTCAGTGTGTGTCCCTTCAACTGATTTTGATACTAATTATCTGTATTCTTTCTTCCAGATCAACCTTGTCCTAGGCAATGGGCATTTGATCGAATTCCAGGTGTGCAGTTGTTCGGATACGATGACAAACCTTTCCAACGTTGAATCTCGAGACATTTGTCTAAAAAATGCAGCATTGAAGATAGCTTTGTGTGCCGTTCTGCCCGCTACGATCGTTTCAATAAGACATGTGTTCTAAGCCGCCATGATCGTCGAACAGCACCTGAAGCATTCAGAAGATCCTTACGACAGGTGGAATACCTTGAAAACCAATGCGTATCAGGTGAGCTATGTATATAAATTCATGTGTGTCTGAATGCAATCAACTAATCAATGTGGAGCATTATCATCTTGCTATCGCACAATAACGCTTAATTAGCAGACAATTTTCATTTCGAATTATATTTCGTATTTTAATCAGTCTAAAACAATTAGATGAATTTAAAAAAAACATTCAATCTCTCTCTCTCTCTCTTAATACAATGTTTTTAATTTGTTATTGAAAAACTTTTTGAAAAGGGAAATTATAGAATAAATAAAATTCAGTTAAGTACTGCGTCGTATTGTTCTGCGAATATTTTTTTATTGTATGAAATAAAATTTGAAGGAGAATTCTGCGGTAATTTAACAGATGTTGTGAAACGTTGCAATATTTATTAATCTTTTTCCTTATGTTACTGCTTTGTTGAAATTGTAGCGGTAATATTTACAAAAAATAACAGCTTTGATTGTTTAAATAATTATTTTAATTTAGTTATTGTTAAATGAGGATTTTTCAACCATGGATTGGATTTTTACATTCGCCTCCTCCCCGAGAATTCTATTATTTTGTTGAGAAATATATGTGTGATCTTTTGCCTGTAAACTAAATAAAAAAGATAATAAAAACTTCTACTTAAATTTAAAAGTGAAATTTTCAAAAAACTTTTATATATTTATAGTCTTTGGATGAGTTAGAAGAAATTTTATTATATATATATATATAAAGCAGGGAATAATTTGAACCGTAGTTACATATATACATATAATTTATTTGAAGGAAAAATACGAATTATATGCTCAAGAGAAATCCCATTTTTTTAATTTAAGACACCCATTTTTTTAAACTTTAGTAGCTAGATTAAATATGGACAAGTATACTTTTGGCACAGTAAATAAAATTAAGACTGATTCTGGTTTCGTGTCTTTTAAGAATGGTCTAAAATTCTGAATTCATATGACATCTTAGTCACATGATAACTATATTCACGTGTTTTCTGCTAATCAGTTCATTAATTCACATGACGTCATAGTCGCATGATAATTAATATCATATGTATCCAGCCAATCAGTTAATTCGCTTCGTCTATGTGATGCCAACTTTTGTTTTTTTAAAAACTTTCATTTAAGTATTACATATTTGTCAGTAGTAATAATACACATGAGCAAACGAAATGCACTTGATTGAAAGTGTATGTGTAATGTAAAAGTTGGGGGTTTTTTAACTTTGAAAAACTTTTTTTTGAAGACTCTTAATATCCGTACATCTCGAGTTTGAAGTTTAATCAATCTGTCTTACAAGTCTAATGTCAGTTTTGAATTCAATTAAGAATATTTATCATGTGACTGTCAGGAATTTAGTCCATAATATAAAACAATAAAAAACTGGGTGTTTTCCCTTCTCATTGTTTGCAGTTTAATTCTATGAATGTTTCTTATAAGCATATTAAAGTTTAAATTGATGCTGTAATACATTTTAATATTCGAAGGCACGTGTTTTTCCATTTCAAACCATTGCAAAATTTTATTCCAGCATTTTATTAACAAACCGAAAACACGCAATATATTGAACAACTACTAGAACATCAACATAAAATCAGACGATAATATTACATGGAGCAATCGATTGAATAAAAATAAATCGGTATAAAAATTATCGATGCCACAGTCCCAAACGAAATAGTTAATTACTTCCCCTTTAGCTGTTTGAATTTCCCCATCGGATAGGGAAGATACGTTTTTTAAATTCCCGTTATTCGGATTATCAGGAATCTGTGGCACGAGTTGCCACAGATGCATTAGTGTGAATACTATAAAAAAAGACAAAATTAATTTTCCAACCACTCAACTTACTCAATTGGTGAGAGAGCAGAACGCATTTTGTACTAATATTCTGCTAATGTGAATTCTATCATAACCTAAATTCAATAAAAATATAAAAACTTTAATGCATCATTAATTTTTTAATTGAATTAAAGAATTAATAAAAAAATTTAAATTTTTAAACCGTAGGACATAAATTTCTGGAAAGTTATGTATGATTTAGACTATTTGAATACGATCAAGAAATTTGAAAATTCCCTATTTATCTAGATATTATGCTAAATTTAATGTTATTTTAAACATAAAAATCCCACTTAAAAAAAAGAGAGAGAAGATGCATACGATAGCAACGCCACAGATAGTCTCTCCGATCTTCAAATATGATAATTGAATGAAAAAAATGAAATTATAAAATACTAAATTAGCATTAATAACTGTCTATTTAGTTTCTATTTATCGAAAAAATGTCAATTGTAGAAGAATTATAATTGCATGATAAAATTTATATGTATCATTTAAGTATATCTGCTTACTTACTTCCCTTTCTTAAGTAATTTAACCTCATTTTATGGATAGATTAAAATGAAAAATATAAATTTTACATTCAAATTTTTTTGCAATAAATTTTAGAGAAATTTCAAAATTGGAAACTTAAAATCTTTTCAAACTATATTTTACAATCTCGTTGAACGCTTACTTATTCTATTCTTCATACAAGTTCTTAGAATTATTCTGATTTTTCTCCTTAAAAATCAATAAACTAAGGCCTTATAATGTAAATAAGTTTCAAAGCACACTTAATATTTAAAATTTTAATATGAACTATTTTCCATCTGTTTCTATATATATTGAGTTAAAACATAACACATACGAAGTTAATAGTTCATCGGACACACTACTTATAATTTTTGAAAATACTTTTTTGTTTAAATAAATAAAGGGTAGGTTTGCGATATTTTCCTACATCAGATGTAAAATATTTATAAATGTTGGATTTCATATTTTTTTTTCAATCATCTTAGAAAACATCTGCTGCCTTCGTGAGTTTGCTAATTTTGATTTTTATACTCTTTTAAAATAGATTTCGACTGAGCAGAATTTCGATTCGAAACACGATTTGGAATTGAAAAAATTTGCATATTTATACAAATTATCGCAATTATGATAACCGGGATTATATTTATAATTATTTTCGATGATTTTTTTAAATATGTATAGTTAATGTAAATCTCCATAACACATATAAGAGTAAAAGTTCATTTTTAATATTATAATATAGAAGATTATTTTTCAAACATTTTGCTTTCTAAAGGGAAAAGCATAGTTCAAGCATAAATTTATATACTAATATGCAAAATGAAGAAATAATACTGTAAATAAATATTTGTAAGAAGTTATATAAATTATATTTATAAGTTCTCGAAGTTAGTAGAAGTATAGTGTAAAAATCTGTGTTGAAATATAGTTTAAACTGCAAATATAAGGGATTTTTTGCGTTAGCCGAAGATATTGATAAAAAGATACAAATTTGGAAAAAGATGCATTTTTAATATTTGTTTAGTAAACTTTATGTTTGTGTTAGTATTTATTATGGAAAAAAATCATTAAAACATTTAATATTTTTTTTTCATATATTTTTCTTTTTAAATCGTGTTTATTTAATAAAATTTTTATACGTTAGCATCAATAAAAATTTTTGCACGAATAGTGAAAATCATCAGAGATGTAAATAACTTTTTACTCATCGTATTTCTTTAGTTTTTTACTTAATGTAAACTTGTTATTCATATTCATTTTTTAATTCAAGTAGTATAAGTCTTTCCTTTCAAAAGTAAATAATTGCTTTACTTTAAAATGAGAGGTAAAAAAATAGTTAATTGAAAAATAAGTTAAACAAGAATTTTCTCTCTCTCTCTCGAATAAAAAAATTATATTTACAATTCGAAACAAAAGGAAAACAAAATCATTTGAATGAGAAAAAAAAATATATATCTGGGCTGCAAATATTGATTTCCCGACTTTTTTTTGCTTCCATAATTTTTTAAAGTTGAGATTTCAACCAAGATCAATAAGCATTGGCTGAAACAAGAGGAAAAAAATAATAAAAAATAAAATAAAATAAAAAAGGAGAAGCAAGAACTTCATTATTCATTAATGATGAAAAAAAAAAAGAAAAGTAGGTGGTTGCCAACAGCTTTGTGTTAATCATGAATATTGGGAAAATTAAAATACTTGAAAGAATGTTAAATACATGTATTATTTCTTTATTTAAAATAAATATGCATGCTTATTTGTAAATAATATTAGAATAAAGCATTGGGCCATTTTTAAAGAAACCCCGATTTGTTCAAAAAATAGTTTTACCCTTTTGTTTTCGGGTTTATTTCCTAAGCTTCAATGAGTTTTAAAATTCTTTTTTTCTGGTTCTATTTTGTAAAAATATTAGAAAAAAGAGAGAAGAGCTGTGTATTTGGATAGGCATTAAATAAATCTTTAATTGTTTGTACAGAAAACTGATTAAGTTTTTTACAAACATGGTACAAAATATGCATGTTTAAACTTGATTGCGATTTCATTTAGAAAAATTAAGAAGAAATAAATATTTAAAGTACATATAGTAACTTCTTTTGAATCTATGAGTATAATTTTCAAACCTTATGTGGTACTATCTTGATTTCTTCATTTATTTATGCAGTATTTCCAAGTTTTTTAGTTGTAATACACGAATGATACATTGTGATACATAAAGTTCAAGAAATATAAACATCTAAGTACATTTATTAGTGGTTCCCGAATAGCATAAAGTTTGTATCTCGAATACGTTTAGAGCCTTAGGAATAAAATTGACAAATTAAAGCATTTTTTTGTTTTTTTATTCTTTTGTTTTTATTTTGCTTCTTTGTATCCAGTTTTTACTTCTGATACTTTAACCTAGAGCAATGAATTTCATTCTTATAGAATTATGAATATTATTTTATACTTAAAATTACTTATCTATTCAGCTGATTATCAAAAAGATATTTTTTATAATTAAGCAATCAAATATGCTAAACAACATTGGTAAAAAGTCGGTGTTTTCGTATCAAAACACGTCCCCAAATACCGCGATATAGCTACCTTTTTCGCTCACATTCAAATACTGTATTAAAAAGTAATAAAAAGAGGCCTGCATTTAGCGATACTTTTTTAATTGACAATATCTTTTCGTTTGGCGAAATTGGTCGAGTGTATTTCGGAAGTACTAAAAATTCTTATAGAAAGCTTTTCTACAAATGTCACCTTTGACATAAAACTGTGACAAGCTCTTAACTGATTCCCCATCAGATGAGTTTTTAAACATCCCTTGGAATGTGATAAAGAACAATTTGGTCTCTATTCACTGAATTCCGTCAAGATTCCAAATCCAGAATTATATAAAAATTCCAATTCTAGTATCCTATGAAGATTCTAACTTTTAAAATTCTTGTTATAGAATTATTATATCTACAATTATATCACACTTAACTATTCTAAATATCACAATTAATTATTCTATATCCCCTTAATATTGGACTATTTTAGATTTCAATTATATTATTTCTGGAACGTTGTGTTTATCTATCTACAGTACGTTTCATCAACTAATATGGTTCACGAACGAAACCAAGAAACATTTTCTTTTTCATAAAATAGGAGCTCTTGTATTAAATAATTTATCTTAATTAGGATTCTTACCGCTATTCGACACATGTTTTTCACCGTTTGATTTGTGTAGAAAGTGCACATACATACTTATCCAGAAGAAAAAGAACATTAGATTAAAATTAATGATTAAAGCTCGTTTTCAAGATTTCCTCATAAATATTCAATTTTTACTTCCTCTTCCGTTCTCGACACTGAAACTTAATGAAAACAAAACCCCAAAAACTGCGGGGATGAGCGAAAGGAGAGGGGGAAAGAAAGAAAGTATGAGCGAGTCATGACCACATTTCCCTTTGCCGCCTTAAGCCTGATTAATATTTCATTTCATTGTTGAAAGAACGTAATTATTGGGTATAATTCGGTCTAAGAAATGTTTACAAAAGCGAGGATCAGAAGTCAAGTTCAAATAGCTAATTATTCCGGCCTTATTGCATCTGCATGGATAGGGAAAAACAATCAAAAAAAGGGGAAGAGGAAGAAATAAAAATCCTCATCTGCATTCATGTGCGCACTGCAATACAGTGTCACCCAAGTTTCTTTTTTCTTTTGCTAGCTCGGTTTGGGTCAGTATTAGCTGCGAGCTATTTAGCTTCCATCCCCCTTACGAAATTAAAATCCGAAAAGTAATTGCGACCGTCTTGTGCAGTTGGGCGTCCTCCCAACAAAATTTCAGTATAATCTATTTACTTTTATGATACCCAGATATCTTGGTTTATTTGGTTGGTTTCTGTGGTTAGGACTTTTAATGAACTGATAAATTTTTCTTCTCTTGGTTTAAATTAATTGTTGGAAAGCTTCAATTTTTACTTTTTTTAAAAAAAAGAAAGAAAAATTAAAAAGGATGAAACAGGGAGTAAATTTAAGATTCATGGCTTTTATTGACTCTCTCCAGTAATTTCTCTAATTTCGATTCTATAACATTCTCCATCCTTTTAAGAGTTTTTATTTTCGTACCTTATGGCTGAACGATTTGTTACTTTAATTTAAATTCATTGGAGGGTTTCGTGAGTATTAATCATTAGGTATTTAGGCGGGGAAAAGTTTTCTACTTGCTCATTAATTACATTTTATTTGATTGTTTGTTTACAGTTCTTACAGAAAAACGAAGATAGAAATTTATTAATTTGGGGTATAAATACCTAAAAGGATTCTGCGTAAATCTTAAAACATTTTCAGAAATTTGTGAGAAAAGAAGTGTGTGGATGCATCTTTTTTGTTGTTGTTTCTGTTATTATTATTTTTCTAAATAATGAACATGAAATAAACTTTTCTTTTTGAATCGCGTTTCTGAAATGAAAATTATTGAAACTAATTTATTTTCAATCAGTTTCTACCGCATGTATATCACCTAGTTTTCTTAAAAGGAAATAATAGATAATTAATTTGCTGAAGGTAATAGGAAAAGAGGAATGGATTAAATGGATATAACTCATTTTTTATTCGGTATTTCTGCAAAAAAGATCTTTTTCTAATTAATAGATTTTTAAAACATTTACAAGACTGCAAATCTAAAAAGATAAATACTATTTTTTTTTTTTTCATTTTAAGTACAGTTTAATATTATACAGAATATTAATTCCTATGTAATTGTATTACATTGAACCTTCAGGATATTAATTTAACTAATGAATAAAGATTGTTAATAATCGATTGTCTGTTTCTATGTCTAAAAAATCAATTTTTTATTTTACTACCTTTGATTCTTAAGGTATTGGACTAAATTGTAATTATGTAATACAAATAATAATAATCTTATTTTATTAAATTCGATCCTTAATGTATAGGACTCAAATTGAGGGAATGCATTAAAAATAACAAAATTTAATAATTTTATTGCAAAATTTTAATTGATAATAGTTTTTTTTTATTAATTGTATTATTTTAAATGTAACACACGAGAACTTTAAAAAATAGAATGTATTTCTGAAAGACTGTGCTACTTTATTCATAATAAGGACATTTTTATTGGTTATTTCGGTTTCCTCTCTCTCTCTCTCTCTCTTTTAAGTATACATTTTGAAAACCGAATTATCTTCATAAATTCAGAAGAGTTTATTTCGAGATGGTTGCTTGACGAACTTCATGAAAAGATAATAATAAATTCTCTAGAATAAGAAACAAAAATTGTTACTAATCAAGAAAATATGTATGTATTATTTATTTATATATGAAATAATTTGCACTTGTTTTAGGGCCTTTACCCTCTATATTAGAATAGTTTTTTGTCGCAAAAAAAAAAAAAATGTTTTTTCTTGGTTCTTGAACTTGGGGAAAGGATCAGGGAGCTACTTATAATTTTAGTAACGCATTTTTATTACCTACTTAAAAAACACACGCAGCACAAACAGTGACGGCACACAACATGCAGGGACGCAGGCATGTGATAGCGGTACACAAAACGATTTTTATTCGCTATGGAGACTTCAGCTTTTATAAGTTTGGGTTATCCGTAAGCTTCTAGAATCATTTAGTTTCCAGTAAAGATTTTTTCTAATTGGTCAGAACATGCTTGATGCAACAGGATGATGAAGGTGAACCTGTTTTAAAAAACGCTAACGTTTCAGTTTTTGGAAAATAAAGCTGTGATAATTTCTCGCAGGTAGGTAAACTAAAAATTATCACGTAAAGTCTTGAAGGGTTCAAGACTATTGTGAAATACAATACCGCGAGAAAAAAATTAAGTGAATTATTACAATTATATATTATTATGAACTAATTTTTAAAAAACAACAACAACTGAGCAAAAAAATAGAAAAGTAACAAGTCAGTGTGAGTCAAAAACAAGACAACCTCTGCAGTGCAATAGCAAACTCTTAACCTTCGTAACTAAGACTGCTGGGATTTGCATAGTTTTAAGGCCACAGCCAACCTTCCCCAATCACACATATCTATTGCTATATCTTTATCGATGAAAAAGTAGATACTAACGGATATGTTTTGAATATGAAATTTGTATTTATATGGAAGTTAAAAAAGTATACTATATATTTTTATATCATTACATAGCCCTAGAATTTGATGTGTATTTTATTGTAGTTTTTTTTTCTTTTTGCATATATTTGATTTAAACATTGCATTATCTATTAAATGTTACCTAATGAAAGTATACAAAATCTTACTATTGACGAATAAAAAAAACGATGAAAAAACTTGACAATTATATTTATATTCCGGAACCACCTTTCAACTAAAGATACAGAAAAAAGAAAAATTTTATCATGAATCAGCCGTACATACGATCAAAGAAATTATATAAAAGAAGTAAGCTGCGTTTTCTAACACGTGTTTAACTCGCGCTTGATTGATGGTACTGTAGCCTCTGGGCCATTTACTTTGTAAAAAGAAGTGCGGATATGAATGATTACTTAGGCACATTGTAGGAAAATGACACCGGCTTTCTGTGAATATTTTCCATTCCTTTTCTCTTCATATAAATGTATTCAGCTTCTAAGGTTAGGTTAATCATTGAGTGAAGTTTGTACTTACCGCATAAAATTGTTGTAATAAATGTATGAATTAAAATAAGTACTTTCCTAAATCGTCTCTGAAGTTCATTGAATTTGTATTTAAGGTGAAAATGTAATTCACTTGAGCATTGCAGATGGTGAGAGATTGAGTGTGAAGATATTCCCTTTTTTAACAGTAGAATTTTTATCTAGTTTCGACTATACCATTTAATTTTTGTACTAGCTAAATACTTTTATACTAGGGAAAATTTAAGATAAAAATATTATACACAGTTAACACTTATTAGAAACAAAACTGCATTCATATTAGAATATATTTTTAGTCATCTGATATAAGTTTTGTGTCAAAAGGACTTTGTATTTCTCTTTGACTTTTCGTTTTGTTTATATATATATATATATATATATATATATATATATATATATATATATATATATATATATATATATATATTCCAATATTCCAATAAAAAATTTTTAATATAAAATCATATACATATACATACACATATATATAAATTTATACATATATATATATACACAAATATATAAACAAAAATATAAAAATAAACATATAGTTATATACCTAAGATAACTAAATATATATACATATATATATATATATATATATATATATATATATATATATATATATATTCTCTAAGACCATTTTTGATTAATAGTCAAAATTCTTTAAAATTGTAATTGAGCTGTAAATCGTAATTTTTTTTCAGTATTCAGTTCAAGTATTGTGTACAAATTTCCCATTTCGCGTTTAAATATGTGGAGAAATTTTAAGAAAGTATTAATTTTTAACTTTTAAATTACGCAGATAAATTTAAATAAAAATGAAATTACCACTTCTTGACTATCTCATTGAATGGTAAGGTCTGGGGTTTTCTGACTGTTAACTCTCTGGGGATTTTAAATAAATGATTTCAGTAATGGGTTAAACATTCTTTAACTTTATCAATAAATTAAACAATTTTAAATGGGTTCATACATTCAAATCCATATTTGGAAAATAATTTGTGGATAAATTGTTATTTTGTTAAAAATTGAATTTATATGCCTAACTATTTACTTCGATTTTAGTTCTTGGAATTTCTATTGAAATAATATAATTATATTGAAATTTAAAAGGAGATTATATACAAAGATTTAAAATTAAACTGCTGATGTAAAATGTAAACAATGTATTGAAAGTAGAATTCTTATATACTGAATTTTTCTACTGTGAAACATTTAAAAAGAAATTTCAAAACATTTTTTCATTAGTATTTTCCAATTATTCATAACTCTTCATTACTTGAATATACTATTTTTTTAAAAACTAAGAAAACAAATTTTTAAATGAATACATTGTGAAAAAAATTTTGAGAAATCTTTCGGAGAAAGTCAATCTTGAGGGAAAAAAAGGTTATAGGGGAAAAACATTTTCCCCATAATTTACTATATTTTAATTAGCACTATATGTACAATTTTTTTTTCTATCAAAACATACTTTATAATGAAAACATGACCGTTAATATTATAAGTTATTGATTTTTTTTCTTTGTGTATTTTATATGCACATATACGTTGTTAGTATAAATATATAACTAAGAATTACGTATGTATATAAAAATGTAAAATTATACACTTCTAAGTGTCATTAAATATTTATAAATTGGATGATTTTCTTTTTTTTTTTTTTTTTTTGCTCACTGCACAATATTTTTAACTCTGCATCTTATTCGGAGCCATAACTTATATTTACTGACCATGCAAATTAGTTGCATATTCTATTAAGTGGAGCCTCCTCACATTTGTTTTTAAAGGAATTGTAAAAAATGTTTTTCCCTTTAGTATTAATTATGTGTAAACTGTAAAAAATGCTATATTTTTTTCATTTTTATTCAATCATAAAACCCATCTTTTTGCGACATTGCTCTGTTTGACATTTACTTGAAAAATATTTTCTACTTTTAACTTATGCAAGAGGAAAAAAACTTCTTTTTAAAATTAAATTAATATTTCACTTATTCTAATATTTTTACTAGATAGTTTGATAGTCTTGTGTCAGTAATAAAATATAACAAATCAGCTGAATCAACCATTACAAAAATTTTAAGTGCATCTGAAAAAGATGATCGTTTAGGTAATATTTTATGAGCCTTAATTAGAGAATATTGTGTTTTTATTCGTGTATATTTGTAGTAACGCTTGAAAAATAGCACTCAACCACTATGAGCTTGTGTCGGCTGAATATGAAGTATTAAAAATAAATCTCTGATTGCTGCTCTTTACGGCAGCTCAAGTCAAATCGTCTGCTGATTTTAATTTATCGAGAATAGAATATGGAATTGTATACTAAGTCAATTTTTGAATTTATTGCTGCTGGTTTTTCGACATGATGAAGTTCAACATATTACTTCTAGGGTATTTCCAAACATCTAGGGCAATCAAAAACTCTTTCTGTTTTTATATAAGTGCCATTTTAAAGGTAAAATAGTTTTCACTTTTACTTATTCTTTCAAAAAGCAATGTTGAGAAACTAGTTCGCATAATTATTCAGATTAACTCATAAATATTTAAAGAAGTACTTTTAGTTTTTTGTATGTATTTTTTGGGTTTTTAAATACGACATTTTAATATAAATATGAGTAAATGATTATTAATAAGTTCTCAACATCATGGATTTTAATATATATCTAATTTTATAAAATATTATCTTAACTAATTTCTTTTTTGTAATATATTTTAAAACATTTCTAAATTGGAACTATTCTAAAGATTTTAACCCACATTGTAAGAATTTAATTTGATATTCTCATTTGCATTTAATGTTATGCTCAAATCCTGTAAGTTGTTACAAAACAGAAACAATAAAATATGCTTAATTACGTTTCTCGTACCTTATAAAAATATTCTATCAGGTAGTAATATTCATTCATGTGTGAAAAATAAAGCTTTATAACTAAAAGATGTAGAGAAATTTAAACTTGTGAGAATGTCAATTTTGAATTTGTCTGAAATAGTACCATTCTTCATTGATTCCGACATTATTGAAAATTGTTCAGAATAAAATTTTGAAATTAATCTTTTTAAGTTTTTTTTTTTTTTGCAATTCTAAAACAATAATCATTTACAGGGGGCTACAAAAGGGATCATTTACTCTTGCAATTTCTTATAAATTTAATGTTTTCGACTATTAAAAATTAAAATATTGTAATTGTAATTTTTTATGATATGTAACTTGTTCTTATTGGGAATGACATAATTAAATTTTTTAAAAATAGTGTAACTATTTTTAAAAAATTAATAATCAAAAAGCTACTAAAAATTACGCCACAAAAGTCTTCGTACACTTAACAAAAATCTCAACTTAGCTTTAAATATTTTATTTCTTTCTTAATTTAGTACTTAGTAGGATAGGTTTGAGTGTCTACAACCACTTTTAAGCATCTTGGTATAGATTTAATCAGTTTTTTGTAATTTCTGCATCGATTTTCCTCTATTCTTCTGTGATTATTGTTTATATTTCCCATTTTGTGCATATTTGTCATGTTTTCTTTTTTACATCAAAGCCTCACCAGATATATTCTACTGGGCTAAATAAAGTGATTGAGGAGATTTTTCATAATTTGGGGACACTTATAGAGACACCAGTGGCGTACATTGAGAGCAGTGCGCTTGGTGTCATTACCTTGTTAAAAAATGCAGTCGTTTTTAATATCCAAATTTCGCTCGAATAGTTTAAAATTTTTCTTTAAAATATTTAAATAGAACTCATGATTCACAATATCACCAAAAAATACCAAATTACCTGATTCTGTGGCCGATTAACACCCCCACGCAAGAACACTTCCACCTCCATACTTTATTCATACAACTAGATTCTTGGGATCAAGTTTCAGAAAATTCAAAATTGACATCAAATTGATTGGGATGGCAGATAATTCAACATTTTTGGTTCCGATGAGCCTATAATAGCTTGTGAATGAAAAAGTAAGGAGTTTTATCCCATGAATTTACGTGGAACAAGAACTCCTCCACCTCCATGCTTCAGCATTGAAGTAAATGTGTCAATTTTGAATTTTCTGAAACTTGATCCCAAGAATTTAGTTGTATGACTAAAACATGGAGGTGGAAGTGTTCTTGCGTGGGGGTTTTAATCGACCTCAGAATTAGATAATTTAGTATTTTTTGATGGAATTGTGAATCATGAGCTTTATTTAAATATTTTTTAAAGAGAAATTTTAAATTATCCGAGCGAAATTTGGATATTGGAGACGACTTCATTTTCTAACAGGGTAATGACGCCAAGTGCACTGCTCTCAATGTACGTCACTGGTGTTTTTATAACTGTCCCCAAATTATGAAAACACCTCCTCAATCTCTTTATTTAGCCCAGTAAAGCATATTTGGTGATTTTGACGTAAAAAAAAGAAAACATGACAAATAAACACAAAATGTGAAGTAAAAACAATACTCACAGAAGAATGGAGGAAAATCGATGCAGAAATTACAAAAAAACTGATTAAATCTATACCAAGATGCTTAAAAGTTGTAGACACTAAAACCTATCCTACTAAGTATTAAATTAAGAAAGAAATACAATATTTAAAGCTAAATTGAGATTTTGTTAAGTGTACGAAAAACTTGTAACTATTAT